>JAWHQI010000010.1:9720000-10077500 GCA_033032865.1 Dactylorhiza incarnata | reverse complement strand
GCGGATAGGCTTCGTCGGTTGGACTGGCAGGCTGGGGTGCGGATAGGCTTCGTCTCAGCCGGCTGTGCCCAGAACATATACATACGACTATACGAGTACTCAAAATGACCGCAAAAAAATTTTAATTACTATTTTATAAAAAAAATTCAAAAAAAAATATATTTTAACAAAAAATCATTATAAAGTAGATTTTAGTAGGTAATGATAAGCTATCATAGTAGGTTTAGGAGGTCTAGTAAAAACTTTTTTATTTTCTGAATTTGTATAATTTTTTTTATTATTGGGATATAGTGTTATTACACAAATAGCTCTATATTTTATAAATTTCCATTTTTTTATCATATACGAGTCATTGGAGTAAAAGAATGAGATTATATTTGAGCAATTTTGAATGTGGCACTAAAGGCAACTTCTTGCATTTAGTAGTTAAAGATATATATATATATATATATTATCGACACACACAAAATTAATTATCATATTTACATATATTGAGATGTCATTTGTATTTTTTTTCTCACATTTTTTTGTTCATTCTGCGTGATAGACAGAGCAATATTATAAGCAGCTCTATCATGGTTAAACGCAGTCCATTAATATTCGCAGTCCAATGAAGAATTTACTTCTTTTTCTCTTTCAAATACTTGTAAACGGAGTGGTGACCTGTCACCCTCCCGAGGATTCTAACACTTGTAACCGCTTACGAGTTAGTGAATTTGGTCGATATCGAACCGACCCAGTGGTTTTCTTCCTTTACGGGTTTTTCCACGTAAAACGTCATGTCGATTCTGCTGTTGGTTCTCTTTTAACTGTTTGCGCGCTTGGCTCACTCTCGTGCTAAAAACAGTTTGATTCTTCTGAACTGGGAGAGCGTCAAGCGACCAGCAATAATTTGGCGTCATTTGTGAGAATTAGGTGCTCCCAACTCTTCAAGAAATCTCTAAAAGCAACGTTTGTTTTGCATAAGCGCTCTTAACCGACAGCAATGACACGAAAAGAGGTTCGTGTGGGCGACGTGGCTCCCGCTAGTAACACGCCGCCTCTCGGAGAGGTTGTGACCGTGCTAGTTTCAGCGAGTTGTTAGTCTTCAGTGCGTCTGGAAGCACTGAGGGGCAAGCCCGTGGGAGGAGAGGTGGAGAATTCGACGGGTCCCCCATCCTCTCTGCTCAAGCTCTCTCCATTGCGCAACCCGAGGAAGTCCATGTGGAGAAGAAGGCGCGCCTAGACACAACTATCTGCTTCGGGCACGAAGACTTGAGGGAGATACGTGTAAGCCCCCCCCCCCCCCCCCCCCCCCCCCCCCCTCTTAGAATCAACACTCCAACCGTGGGATCTTACCGCACACTACAGCCAACGTGATAATGCTAAATCTAGTTAGTTTAATTAGGTTATTTTTAGGTTATTTACTCTTACTTTTTGCTTATTGTTGTTTACCTAAATGCAATTTTGGTTCATTTTCCTATTTTTAGTGCTAACTTAAGTTTTCTGAATTTTCAGGTCAAAAATGCAAAATTTCCTAAGTCACGCCCTAGGTCACGCCCGTGACCTAGGGCGTGTAAGTTGTTGTTTCCAGTTAAGCTGCTGCCACCATAATTCAGAAGATCTGGTCAGACACGCCCAAAGTACACGGCCGTGACACACAAGTCACGCCCGTGACACGCAAGTCACGCCCGTGACCAGCCGTGAACAGCTCAGATTCGACCAGCTGACCACCGAATTGGTCACGCTACTGTTACACGGGGCGTGCTTCCAGTCACGCCCGTGACTGCCACGTCAGCCAGCCGCCAGCGCCCATAATCGCCGCCAGCGCTCATGACCGGACTAACCACCGAAATGGTCACGCCCTCAGTCGCGGGCGTGACCTAGGGCGTGACCCATCAAATCGCGTCAGAATCGTGCGTCGAACCTGATCCAAGCCGCAGAATTGATTAAACAATGTCACGCCCCTAGTCACGGGCGTGACTGAGGGTGTGACCGAGGCAGAAAAATTTCTATAAATTTAAATGACCTCCAAGCTTTCCCCATTCAGTTTTTGGCAGAGAGAACTGGTGCTACTACTCTATTTTCAGTGATTTTCATGTTATTTTTATTCTCTTTCTCTCTCTCTCTCTCTCTTATTTCAATGCATTTCCTTTTCTAGTTTTCATATGAATGTTGTAATGTCTTTGTAATTTCCTTTCATAGTGTATTACTAATGCTTAGTAGGTTTTCCATGCAAATGCAATCTCAGCTGAACTTTTGTTTAATAAAAATTGCATGTTTTTGTACTCTTAATGTACAACCCTCATATTTTCTGAGTCGGTGCGGCCCGGCGCGGATGAGGTCGAGACACCAAGATTAGCCGAGGCGAGTAGAGTAACCGCTCAGAGGTGACCGGAGCCGGTCGAGGCAGGAGAGCGGAAGGAGTCAGCGGGGCCAGAGGGAGGGCGGAGTCCCCCTCCACTGACCCGCCTCCTGGGCGAGTGGGGGATCTCCCCACTCGCCCGCCTCCTGGGAGAGTGGGGGATCTCCCCACTCGCCCGCCTCCTGGGCGAGTGGGGGATCTCCCCACTCGCCCGCCTCCTGGACGAGTGGGGGATCTCCCCACTCGCCCAGGGCGAGTGGGGGATCTCCCCACTCACCCCCCTCCTGGGCGAGTGGGGGATCGCCCCACTCGCCCGGGGCGAGTGGGGATCCCCCACTCGCCCTCCTCCTGGGCAAGTGGGGATCCCCCACTCGCCCGCCTCTTGGGCACCTGCTCAGCCTGTTAGGTCAGCAAGTGGATGATGTCCACTCGCCCAGGCCTGGTGAGCTCGGTTCATTTGGCTATCCGCAGTCCAATTTTGGCTATTCGCAGTCCATTTTTGGGAAAGTCTATAAATAGACCCACATGGGCACCTTGGGATGGTTGGTTGGTTCCTACCCCCTCCCTCGCGTGTGAGCAAGCACTACCCCTCCCCTCCCCTTGACGTTGAAGGTGGTCGGTGAGGTGTTCCTTAGTGCCCTCCAAGGTGCCCAGGCTCAGCATTGGCTTGGGAGGGGAAGCGCTCTAAGATCTTCCGGGTATGTGGTGGGACCTCCTCGCTGAAGCTTAAGGGGTTCGTTTCTAGACTCAAGTGCTCTTCAAGGGCAAGTTCTCCTAGTTCTTAGTGACTGGTCAAGGGTCTCGCTCAGGTCAAGTAAGGGTTAGCTGCATCCCCCTTGTGAACGTCGAAACCGGGTTACTGGTTTCAACACTTCCCTCCCTCTCCAGGTGAGCTCGGCTCCCTGGTAGGTGTGGAGTTTCCTCCCCCTCCAGGTGAGCTCCGCTCCCTGGTAGGTGTGGAGTTTCCTCCCCCTCCAGGTGAGCTCGGCTCCCTGGTAGGTGTGGAGTTCTCTCCCCCTCCAGGTGAGCTCGGCTCCCCGATAAGTGTGGAGTTTCCTCCCCCTCCAGGTGAGCTCGACTCCCTGGTAGGTGTGGAGTTTCCTCCCCCTCCAGGTGAGCTCGGCTCCCTGGTAGGTGTGGAGTTTCCTCACCTTCCAGGTGAGCTCGACTCCCTGGTAGGTGTGGAGTTCTCTCCCCCTCCAGGTGAGCTCGGCTCCCTGGTAGGTGTGGAGTTTCCTCCCCCTCCAGGTGAGCTCGGCTCCCTGGTAGGTGTGGAGTCCCCTCCCCGTCCAGGTGAGCTCAGCTCCCTGGTAGGTGTGGAGTTTTCTCCCCCTCCAGGTGAGCTCGGCTCCCTGGTAGGTGTGGAGTTTCCTCCCCTTCCAGGTGAGCTCGACTCCCTGGTAGGTGTGGAGTTCTCTCCCCCTCCAGGTGAGCTCGGCTCCCTGGTAGGTGTGGAGTTTCCTCCCCCTCCAGGTGAGCTCGGCTCCCTGGTAGGTGTGGAGTCCCCTCCTCGTCCAGGTGAGCCCGGCTCCCTGGTAGGTGTGGAGTTTCCTCCCCTTCCAGGTGAGCTCGGCTCCCTGGTAGGTGTGGAGTTTCCTCCCCCTCCAGGTGAGCTCGACTCCCTGGTAGTTGTGGAGTTTCCTCCCCCTCTAGGTGAGCTCGACTCCCTGGTAGGTGTGGAGTTTCCTCCCCCTCCAGGTGAGCTCGACTCCCTGGTAGGTGTGGAGTTTCCTCCCCCTCCAGGTGAGCTCGACTCCCTGGTAGGTGTGGAGTTCTCTCCCCCTCCAGGTGAGCTCGGCTCCCTGGTAGGTGTGAAGTTTCCTCCCCCTCCAGGTGAGCTCGGCTCCCTGGTAGGTGTGGAGTTTCCTCCCCTTCCAGGTGAGCTCGACTCCCTGGTAGGTGTGGAGTTCTCTCCCCCTCCAGGTGAGCTCGGCTCCCTGGTAGGTGTGGAGTTTCCTCCCCCTCCAGGTGAGCTCGGCTCCCTGGTAGGTGTGGAGTCCCCTCCCCGTCCAGGTGAGCTCGGCTCCCTGGTAGGTGTGGAGTTTCCTCCCCCTCCAGGTGAGCTCGGCTCCCTGGTAGGTGTGGAGTTTCCTCCCCGTCCAGGTGAGCTCGACTCCCTGGTAGGTGTGGAGTTCTCTCCCCCTCTAGGTGAGCTCGGCTCCCTGGTAGGTGTGGAGTTTCCTCCCCCTCCAGGTGAGCTCGGCTCCCTGGTAGGTGTGGAGTCCCCTCCACGTCCAGGTGAGCTCGGCTCCCTGGTAGGTGTGGAGTTTCCTCCCCCTCCAGGTGAGCTCGGCTCCCTGGTAGGTGTGGAGTCCCCTCCCCGTCCAGGTGAGCTCGGCTCCCTGGTAGGTATGGAGTTTCCTCCCCTTCCAGGTGAGCTCGGCTCCCTGGTAGGTGTGGAGTTTCCTCCCCCTCCAGGTGAGCTTGACTCCCTGGTAGCTGTGGAGTTTCCTCCCCCTCCAGGTGAGCTCGACTCCCTGGTAGGTGTGGAGTTTCCTCCCCCTCCAGGTGAGCTCGACTCCCTGGTAGGTGTGGAGTTTCTTCCCCCTCCAGGTGAGCTCGACTCCCTGGTAGGTGTGGAGTTCTCTCCCCCTCCAGGTGAGCTCGGCTCCCTGGTAGGTGTGAAGTTTCCTCCCCCTCCAGGTGAGCTCGGCTCCCTAGTAGGTGTGAAGTCCCCTCCCCTTCCAGGTGAGCTCAGCTCCCTGGTAGGTGTGGACTTCCCACCTTCCACCTCAGGCCGAGTTCAGCTCGACTAGAGGTGTTGAGTTTCCCTCCACTTTCGGTCGAGCTTAGTCCGACCTCAGGTGTTGAGCTTTCTCCACCTCCTGTTGAGCTCGGCTCACCGGAGGGGTGTTTAGTGGAGAAAGGTTCGTTCCTCACCTCGGGTCGAGTTCAGCTCGACTAGAGGTGTCGAGTCTCCCTCCACCTTCGGTCGAGCTTAGTCCGACCTCAGGTGTTGAGCTTTCTCCACCTCCTGTTGAGCTCGGCTCACCGGAGGGGTGTTTAGCGGAGAAAGGTTCGTTCCCCACCTCGGGTCGAGTTCAGCTCGACTAGAGGTGTCGAGTCTCCCTCCACCTTCGGTCGAGCTTAGTCCGACCTCAGGTGTTGAGCTTTCTCCACCTCCTGTTGAGCTCGGCTCACCGGAGGGGTGTTTAGCGGAGAAAGGTTCGTTCCCCACCTCGGGTCGAGTTCAGCTCGACTAGAGGTGTCGAGTCTCCCTCCACCTTCGGTCGAGCTTAGTCCGACCTCAGGTGTTGAGCTTTCTCCACCTCCTGTTGAGCTCGGCTCACCGGAGGGGTGTTTAGTGGAGAAAGGTTCGTTCCCCACCTCGGGTCGAGTTCAGCTCGACTAGAGGTGTCGAGTCTCCCTCCACCTCTGGTCGAGCTTAGTCCGACCTCAGGTGTTGAGCTTTCTCCACCTCCAGTTAGGCTCGGCTCAAAGGAGGGGTGTGTATAGGAGAAGGGTTTTCCCTTCGTCTCAAAGTAATTTCAGCTGAAAAGCTTGGCAGAGGTTCCCCGATGACGGATCCTTTCGTGGATTCCACTAAGGTCCCACCCACTCGTCAAATAGGTGGGTTGGACTTTCTTTCCGAGCTAGGGGCAAACTCGCAAAGAGCGGGGATTGTGTACAACCCTCATATTTTCCGAGTCGGTGCGGCCAGGCGCGGATGAGGTCGAGACAGCAAGATTAGCCGAGGCGAGTAGAGTAACCCCTCAGAGGTGACCGAAGCCGGTCGAGGCAGGAGAGCGGAAGGAGTCAGCGGGGCCAGAGGGAGGGCGGAGTCCCCCTCCACTGACCCGCCTCCTGGGCGAGTGGGGGATCTCCCCACTCGCCCGCCTCCTGGGCGAGTGGGGGATCTCCCCACTCGCCCGCCTCCTGGGCGAGTGGGGGATCTCCCCACTCGCCCGCCTCCTGGACGAGTGGGGGATCTCCCCACTCGCCCCCCTCCTGGGCGAGTGGGGGATCGCCCCACTCGCCCGGGGCGAGTGGGGATCCCCCACTCGCCCTCCTCCTGGGCAAGTGGGGATCCCCCACTCGCCCGCCTCTTGGGCACCTGCTCAGCCTGTTAGGTCAGCAAGTGGATGATGTCCACTCGCCCAGGCCTGGTGAGCTCGGTTCATTTGGCTATCCGCAGTCCAATTTTGGCTATTCGCAGTCCATTTTTGGGAAAGTCTATAAATAGACCCCCATGGGCACCTTGGGATGGTTGGTTGGTTCCTACCCCCTCCCTCGCGTGTGAGCAAGCACTACCCCTCCCCTCCCCTTGACGTTGAAGGTGGTCGGTGAGGTGTTCCTTAGTGCCCTCCAAGGTGCCCAGGCTCAGCATTGGCTTGGGAGGGGAAGCGCTCTAAGATCTTCCGGGTATGTGGTGGGACCTCCTCGCTGAAGCTTAAGGGGTTCGTTTCTAGACTCAAGTGCTCTTCAAGGGCAAGTTCTCCTAGTTCTTAGTGACTGGTCAAGGGTCTCGCTCAGGTCAAGTAAGGGTTAGCTGCATCCCCCTTGCGAACGTCGAAACCGGGTTACTGGTTTCAACACTTAAAATCTTTATCATTTCTCTCTCCTACCCCTCCACCATGAGTAACTAAATCCTCATAGTACTCGATCTTGATGATCTGAGGATGAGTTGATCAAGTTATGATCCTTTAGTCTTCTTTCACTTTCTAAAGTTTTGGGCCTTAGATTTACTCTGAATTAAAATTAAGTGGAGCTATATTATCGATGTATAGTCCACACCTTTGCTTTCATTCTTGGCTAGCCGAGAGGCCGATAGTCTGAAGTGAGCACTTAAGAGTAAAGAGAGTTACACACATTTCTCGAGAGAGAATGACGTAAATCTCCTGGATTGGAGTCAAACCCAATAGCGGGGTTTACCACTTAAAGCGAGTTTTAGGTATTCGAATACGGGACGAGAGTTCGGTCGGATTTTCCTAAACTCAGTTGGGCATATCTTCGAGAGAAGCATGTTCAAACTATAGGAACCCCCACGGTCAAGCTACCCTTACTTTATTAAGTTTTAAGTTTGCTTTTGAATTTTGATCAACTTAAGCCGAAGTAAGTCAAGATCGAATGCTATTTCTTAATCATCGTTTAGCCGTACTTTTATCCAGCTTTTATTTCAACTTAGCAGACAAAACTTTCCAAAAAATTATTAAGATAAAATAATAGTAATTCGTTTGAGTATAAGTAATCAACGGTTCTCGGATTTTAATACGACACTTGTGTTCCTATACTACAGTTCGATAGGTATACTTGCCTTCTCGGATTGCTAGTTCGGATTTTATTTCATGCAAGCGGAATTTTAATCACCACAACGCGCAACGCCGAAGTGACCATGTGAGATTGGAGGCATGTCCATCAACAACCCCTCCCATTGGTTACTCTGATGTCACATGTCAATGACGATGCTAAGCGAATATCACGACACATCAACATAGTAGGGAAACAATTTTCTAGCGGAAGACGACATTAATAAGTGCACATCATAACAATTAGTGAAAGACATAGTTTTATTATCGGAAGACTAACTATCACAAAAACTCAATACCCAAGACATGCATGAGTAGCATCAATATCTATGTTGCATTGTACCATATCAACCAACACGATATCATCATTATATACCATGAGATAGGGACATATATAAGAAGATGCGACTTAATGAATTTATACCTGAGGTGACCGGCTCAGCGACTTCCTCGTCTCTTGTGTGCTATTTTTCACCCGCGCCTGTCACCTATGCTCATAACGAGTATTAGAGCAACGAATAGAATCCGATCCATATTAACATCAAGTGCAATAAAGTATTTGAAAAAGGGAGGTAATATCTGGACTTCTATTTGTTGAATCTTAAGGCGCACTTAGAGGGGGGGGGGGGGGGGGGGGGGGGTGAATAAGGGTTTTAGAAAACTTTAAGATTTACAGAAAAACTTTTGATATTTTATTATAATTAGAATCAAAAGTAAAGTGCTAGAAATTGAAAATCAATCAATTTTATTGAACAAGTAAAAACATGATTATCATTTATAAAATTGATTACAAAATCGGATTTCTATGACACTAGAAATCAAGACGAATATGAAAAACTCTTTTTGTTTTCTATACCGACACTTTTCCCTAAGAACTGATTGTCTTTAGTCTATCTATCCCAAGATATGACCTCAAGCCGCTCTAGCCTTTTTATCCTCAAAAAGGCCTCGAGCACCCCCAAGATCTAAGTCATAGACAAAGTCGTCTTATTGCAAATTCCCCCTAAGCCGCACACGGACCTAGTCGCCAACAACCGCGACGAATTCATGAAACGATTACAAAGATAAAAGTATTTACAAAATATGAAAGACAAATTAAAAACTCCCTATGAAAAAATCTGGAGGAGACGATGAAGAACCATTGCGGATCATTGAAGTCGAAGCGTGCGTTCTTCACATTGAGTTAGCATTGATCCAAGCCTCCTTTGATTCCTTCTCTTGAAATTGAATGAGAAATCCTTTGTGGTCTGGAAATACGGCCTCACAGAGAATTCAGAGTGCTGGAATATGGCTCCTTGAGTTGTGTTAAGTTGAATAGAACGAATGCCGCTTGTTTATAGGAGAGGAAGCTAACGCCGACGTTAAGACTAACGTTGTATAGAAATGTTTTAATGGCTTGAATCCACAATTCAGGAAGGAGATATTGAATGTTTGGAAACATCTCATTTTAGGCATCCCTAATACTGGCGTTAAGGCTAATGCTGACGTTAGGCCAAATCATTCCCAAAATGCACCTTCAATCACGACAGCTTCTCTCCATACCATTTTTACACTATTGAGATCGAGGGTCAACGCAGGCGTTGGCTCTAACGCCTGGCGTTAGACCACATCCTTTCTTGAGCTAATCCAGACCAACACATAGTATCCTAGTGTCATCTTTGTTCAATCCTACGTACTAAAAATACAAAGACAAACTAGATCAAATACAAGTAGGATTTATTATTCTCAAACCAAAGAGATATGGAAAACCATGTTACAACACTATTGGGTCGCGACAGTCTTCCTGCGACCACCGCCTACATACTCTACATCATCCTGCATACGGTCTCAGACCCACATAGTTCTTATAGTTTCGCTCGGGTTATCCTCCAAGACCGTCCTTCATGTTGGTTGCCTCAGAGTATAACTCGTCAGCCATCCGATATTCTCTCCAAAACACAATTTTTTGAAGGCACATTAAATTCCCGTATGAATTATTCTTGAGGCACATTATATTTCCGTAGAAATAATTCTCGGAGGCACATTATATTCCTGTAGAAATAATTCTCGGAGGCACAACATATTCCCGTAGGAATAATTCTCGAAAGACACAATATATTCTTGTAGGAATAATTCTCAAAGGTATAATATATTTCCGTGGAAATAATTCTCGAAGGCACAATATATTCCCGTAAGAAAAATTCTCTAAGGTACAATATATTCCCATATAAATAATTCTCAAAGGATCACCATAATAGGAGAACCATTAAGTACAAATCTTTTTTTCCAAGTTAAGAGAATTCACGTTGAATCATAAAGTCCAAGGTCTAAACCATATCATGCCCAAATGAACTCTTTAAGAACAAAAAATGCGTTCATAAAGTCAAGAATATGAAACAGATAAATCGTTGCGAGCCGGCAACCAAAATTCTCGGCTCAGCTTGACGAGCGTCACAACCTCTTACCATATGCCGCAAATTTCGGAACTCATAGATGTATGTAATTATGGGGACATAAACTTACCAACATTCTTATTTAAAACATATGAACCGTTGCGAGCCGACAACCAAAATTCTCAGCTCAACTTGACGAGCGTCACAACCTCTTACAATATGCCACAAAGTTCAAACTCATAAATATATGAAATTAGGAGAACATAAAATTACAAGTTGCCATATTTAAAACACATAAACAGTCCCGAGCCGCAACCAAAATCCTCAGCTCAGCTTGACGAGCGTCGCGGCCTCTTACCATATGCCACAAAGTTCAAAACACATAAATATATGGAATTTGGAGAACATAAAATTACAAGTCGCCATATTTAAAACACATGAATCGTTGTGAGACGACAACAAAAATCCTCGGCTCAGTTTGACGAGCATCACAACCTCTTACCAAATGCCGCAAAGTTTCAGAACTCATAAATATATGAAATTAGGAGAACAAAAAATTACAAGATGCCATATTTAAAACACATGAACGGTTGCGAGCCCGCAACTAAAATCCTCGGCTCGTGTTGACGAGCATCACAACCTCTTCCCATATGCCGCAAAGTTCAGAACTCATAAATATATTGAATTAGGAGAACAAAAAGTTACAAGACGTCATATTTAAAGGGCGCTGCTATTAGCACTGCGTTTTTGTCTATTAACACTTAAAATTTTAAAATTTTAGGGCTTGCACTCACTTTTGTCTATTAGCACAAAAAAATTTAAAATTTTAGAGTGTTATTTTTAATAGCCGCAAGCAGCCTTTTCCCCTTAGATGCATGCCCCTACACATCCTCTCGCAGAAACAACGCCGTTGGAGTCGGCGGCGATGACGATGGCGTTGGCGGCGGTGATGATGGCGTTTGCGTTGGCGGAAGTGACGATGGCGTTGGAGTTGGCGGCGACGGCGATGGCGTTGGCGGCGGCAATGATGGTGTTGGTGGCGGCGACGATGACGTTGGAGTTGGCGGCGACGGCGTTGGAGTTGGCGGCGACGACGTTGGAGTTGGCGGCGACGACGTTGGAGTTGGCGGCGACGACGATGGCGTTGGCGGCGACGACGATGGCGTTGGAGTTGGCGGCGACGACGATGGCGTTGACGAAAGCGACGATGACGTTGGAGTTGGCGGCGGCGACGATGACGTTGGCGGAGTGACGATGGCGTTGGAGTTGGCGGCGTCGACGATGGCGTTGGCGGCGACGACGATGACGTTGGCGGCGGCGACGATGACGTTGGCGGCGGCGACGAGAGTCCAACATGCTTGAGCATATACATATTTACATTTTTTGTACGTATTGTAAAATTATTGGGTATGCAACAATATTTATATGACCTATAATAACATTTTGGTTATCTAAGGAAAGCGGAGTAAAGAATTGACAATCTATTTTTTGACATTTACTTTATAAAATGTGTTATCTTTTGAAGTGTTTTTTTACAATAGTGAAAATGACATTTTTATTCTATTAAAAAGAAATTGACAAAAAAGTGCTAATAGTAATAGTGTTTTGCTAATAGACAGGTTGAGTGCGAATAGATAATCACTTAAAACAGCGCTTGCTAATAGCGGCGAGTACAAATAAACAAAAGCGCGGTGCTTATAGCAGCGCCCTATTTAAAACACACAAACCTTTGCGAGCCCGCAACCAAAATCCATGGTTCAGCATGCCAGCGACACAGCCTCTTGGGTTTGCACATAATGCCATGCCACGACTTATTAAATCAATTAATGCAAGTAACCGTAGTCGCATAAACTTGCATATCTCGCATACATATAATATCAAGTGGTCATGAAAACATTGGTAAGAAAAGGAACAGTGCTATCATTATAGCTTGGATCATATTCCAAAGGAACTCAAAGCAATAAAACTGTAATAAATCCTCCAACCCTTACAACTTTATTGGTGAATCCTGTTTTCCCACGTTTCCCTTTGAGGCACATTACTGCTACCAGAAAATAGAGAAGGAGAGACTTCAACGTCAAGATTTTGTCCATGTAGGAATGTCAAAAGAAGTAGGAAATGACTGTATATATGAATATATATTTAAATATATGTATATATATGAGGATCGTAAGCTGAAATAAGAGATAACAATTTTTTTTTTCAAATGGATGTTAGAAATTTTATTTACAAACATTCATTTCATAAATGTTTATTGGAGCCTTATATGGTGTTTGATGTTTGACTCCTCATTATAAATGAAAAGCTCCAAAACCAAATTGGAGGGAATCCAAATTATTTGGAGGGAAACCTTTCATGAATGAAAGGATGAACCTTTAGTCCCACCTTGCTTATTAGATCTCTAGCCAAAGAGTTTATATATGTTTTCACACATTCTTATTTGTTCAAAAGAACATAAGGAGAAACTATGAACCACACGCACGCGCGCGCGCGCACCGCACCGGACCGGACCCGGATTTCGGATTTGGGGAATAATTGAATTGTATTTTTTGTTCAAAATAGTTTCAGAGTCTTACTCGGAGTTGCGTCGATTAGAATTCGGAGCTGCGTCGAATAGATTTCGACGTAGCGTCGTCAAGCCGCTGAAATTGGCGTGGCGTCGAATGGAATTCGACGCATGCGTCGATAGAACTCGACGCTTGCGTCGATAAGCCTTGCGTCGTTAGGTCCTGCGTCGATAGAGCTCGACGTAGCGTCGATATGATGTCGACGCACGTCGATATGATGTCGACGCACGTCGATTTGCTTTCACGCGTTCCGCCGTTTTATGCGTTTCTTAACCGCTCTTTTTACGCGTGTTTTACGCCATTACTTACGTTGAAAATATTCAACGTTTATCTTCCCGATTATGATCCTTCCAACTATAACCATCAATACTTATTATGGTTTTAATATTGCCGTTTTCCGAGATTCCTTTTCCGCCGATTTACTGTCTTTATATATTGTCGTTCTTCTCAGAAAGAACGATCGCCCTCATATGCTCTTCTGCTCTCTCTGTTCTGACGATCTTCTACGTGATTCCTTTTCTTCACATTTGCTTCATCAAGTGGTTGTTCGGGTGCTCTGTGCTTCTTCGGTGTCCGCGCACATCAGAGTTTCGGGATCTAGCCGGGTGTTGTACCTTGGAGGAGTGAGCATCGGTTGAAAGCCCTGCCGGAGGGTGGTGCAACTTCTTTAGGGCAGTGACCACACGCCTTACCCAGGCTCGATTCTGAACTATATATTACTCTATTTTATTTCTCACCTCCTTCATGAAATATTATTGATATTGCTGTTTATATATTTTTATATATCTGCTGTTTCTGTAAAGTTTTAAAACCGAAAATATATTATTTTTATATTAATATAGGAATATAGAAGAAAATATTCCAACAATCTAAAAAAGTTGAATTCCACATTAACAAAATAAATAAAATAAAATATTTCTGTCTGCTTTCATCTTCATATGTATAGAAATTTATTGTTTATATTTTAAATTTTAGAAATCTCTAATGACATCTAGATCTGAGGACTCCGCCGGGATCAAACCCGAGAAATTCAATGGAAATGGTTTTCGTCGTTGACAAGCTCAGATAGAATATTGGCTTAATACGTTAGGTCTTTTGTCTGCCATCTTCGATGCCCCTCCTTCTGAAACTGAAATCCCTAGCACTGCAAATGCAGTTGCTTCGACTCTACCATCGTCCTCATCCTCAACTGCAAACACCACTAGAACCTATGTTAGACGTGTCCCATATAGAGATCCGGTGGACATTGAATATCATTGTCGCAACCGCATTCTTAGTTCCCTGTCCGACAGCCTTTACGATGTATTCCTCAAATATCGTACGGCTAAGGAATTGTGGTATGCACTTGAAGCGCGCTATAACCTTGACAATGCGGGTATAGAATGCTACAATGTTTCCAATCTCCATAAATTCAAGATTGATGCTTCCAAGCCCATCAATCCTCAACTCCATCAACTAGATGAGATGCTGTCCAAGATCCGAGCCGATGGCTCAATCCTTTCCGAAAACTATCTTGTGGCATGTCTTATTGATTCTCTTCCCGATTCATGGTCCGGCTTTAGCACTAGACTAAGGCATGATCAATCAAACCTTACCTATGTCCAGATCCAAAATGCTATCCGCATTGAGGAAGAACATAAGAGTAAAAACTCTAAAGTTCCCAAAGACCTTGCTCCAAGAGTAAACCTCACCGAATCGCAAGACAATCCTTCTTCCCACCATCACTTCAAAGTCAAAGGAAAGAACCATAAGAAACCTTTCCGTCCAGGTTCCCGCCATCAAAAACTCAATCATTCCAAACCTAGTTCCTTAAACCAAAACCAAGGTAAAGGGAAATGATGCTTCATCTGCGGCCGCACAAACCATCTGTCTACCAACTGCTTTTACAAGAAGACAGAACCCGTGTAACGGTCTCCCCAGCATACAGCTCGCAAGGACGACCGCCGGCACCCCCAGCATCCAGCTGCAAAGGTTCAGCCTCACCGGTCTACAGACCTTGCACCCCAACCCCTCTCTGGCCTGCCACAGGGCACAACGGGTTGTTGGAGGGGGGCACGAACCCACACCCTCCCTTTGATGAGAATTGAGCCAGTTAAGCGACAACGCGTGGACTTCCCAGGAGGTCACCCATCCCATGACTACTCCAGCCCGAGCACGTTTAACTACGGAGTTCTTTCACTTCTCATCACCAACTGAGCTGCAGTTCAATTGGTGATGAGAAGTGAAAGTACTCCATAGTTAAGCGTGCTCGGGCTGGAGTAGTTCTGGGATGGGTGACCTCCTGGGAAGTCCACGTGCTGCCGCTTAACTGGCTCAATTCTCATCAAAGGGAGGGCGTGGGTTTGTGCCCCCCCTCCAACAACTCGATGTGCCCTGTGGCAGGCCAGAGAGGGGTTGGGGTGTACGACCTGCAGGCTTGTTGTTGACCGGTTGTGGTCAGGCTGAACTGGCGGTACAGTGTCCTAGGGCGGGGCCAGTGACCCGGATGGGCTTGGTCAGGCCGTCCCAGAATGGGCCTGGGCCGTCGGTGCCGGCAGTTCCTGGGGTTGCCAGTGACCCGGATGGGCTTGGGCCAGGACTGTTATAAAATTTTTATAACAGTACTGGCTAGCCACCCCGGGCCCCTAACCCAGTACTGCCGGCACCGACGGCCCAGGCCCATCCTGGGATCGGCCTGACCAAGCCCATCCCGGGTCACTGGCCCCGTCCTAGGACACTGGCGCCCCACCGGTTCAGCCTGACCACAACTGGTCAACAACAAGCCTACAGGCCGTACACCCCAACCCCTCTCTGGCCTGCCACAGGGCAGAGTGGGTTGTTGGAGGGGGGGGGGGCACGAACCCATGCCCTCCCTTTGATGAGAATTGAGCCAGTTAAGCGGCAGCGCGTGGATTTCCCAGGAGGTCACCCATCCCGTGACTACTCCAGCCCGAGCACGCTTAACTACGGAGTTCTTTCAATTCTCATCATAGGGAGGGCGTGGGTTCGTGCCCCCCCTCCAACAACCCGCTGTGCCCTGTGGCATGCCAGAGAGGGGTTGGGGTGTACAGCCTGCAGGCTTGTTGTTGACCAGTTGTTGTCAGGCTGAACCAGTGGGGCGCCAGTGTCCTAGGACAGGGCCAGTGACCCGGGATGGGCTTGGTCAGGCCGATCCCAGGATGGGCCTGGGCCGTCGGTGCCGGCAGCACTGGGCTAGGGGCCCGGGGTGGCTAGCCAGTACTGTTATAAAAAGTGCAATTTTTATTGTAACGTCCCAAGGCCCTGGACTTACCATCGGGACAACGTCCAACGACAGCCTCGCCTGGCGACCGTTACCGGGCTGCAGCCCAAGCACCCCAACCCCTCTCCAGCCCACAGGCGGGTTGTTGGTGGCCACAGCCTCCCTTTGGTGAGAAGTGATCTAGTTAACCGCCTCTACGGGGCCTTCCCAGGAGGTCACCCATCCCAGTACTACTCCAGCCGCTCAATTGGTGATGAGAAGTGAAAGAACTATATAGTTAAGCGTGCTCGGGCTGGAGTAGTACTGGGATGGGTGACCTCCTGGGAAGGCCCCGTAGAGGCGGTTAACTGGATCACTTCTCACCAAAGGGAGGCTGTGACCACCAACAACCCGCCTGTGGGCTGGAGAGGCGTTGGGGTGCTTGGGCTGCAGCCCGGTAACGGTCGCCAGGCGAGGCTATCGGTGGACGTTGTCCCGATGGTAAGTCCAGGGCCTTGGGATGTTACAATTAAAAGTGCACTTTTTATAACAGTACTGGCTAGCCACCCCGGGCCCCTAGCCCAGTACTGCCGGCACCGACGACCCAAGCCCATCTTGGGATCGGCCTGACCAAGCCCATCCCGGGTCACTGGCCCCGTCCTAGGACACTGGCGCCCCACCGGTTCAGCCTAACCACAACTGGTCAACAACAAGCCTGCAGGCCGTACACCCCAACCCCTCTCTGGCCTGCCACAGGGCACATCGGGTTGTTGGAGGGGGGGGGGGGGGGCACGAACCCACTCCCTCCCTGTGATGAGAATTGAAAGAACTCCGTAGTTAAGCGTGCTCGGGCTGGAGTAGTCACGGGATGGGTGACCTCCTGGGAAGTCCACGCGCTGCCGCTTAACTGGCTCAATTCTCATCAAAGGGAGGGCGTGGGTTCGTGCCCCCCCTCCAACAACCCGCTGTGCCCTGTGGCAGGCCAGAGAGGGGTTGGGGTGTATGGCCTGCAGGCTTGTTGTTGACCAGTTGTGGTCAGGCTGAACCGGTGGGGCGCCAATGTTCTAGGACGGGGCCAGTGACCCGGGATGGGCTTGGTCAGGCCGATCCCAGGATGGGCCTGGGCCGTCGGTGCCGGCAGTACTGGGCTAGGGGCCCGGGGTGGCTAGCCAGTACTGTTATAACCCGTGGTTGGCAAGTCTCGTGGAGACAAGCCTCAGGCCAACATGATCCAAGCACCGGATCAACCTATCTTCAGGTTAGATTATTCTCCAAGTCTTCTTCTCACTTGTTCATCAGATTGGTGGCTTGATTCCGGAGCAAATGTTCGTACTTGTTTTGATCGTTTTTGCTTTGCCACCTTTCAGGACATCAGTGGAGGAAGCGTGATCTTAGGAGATGCTTCTTCGGCACAAATACTTGGACGTGAGCGAGTGGATCTTAGGTTGACATCCGGGAAGACACTAGCCTTGCATGATGTGCTTTATGTGCCAAGAGTTAGGAAGAATCTTGTTAGCGGATCTTTGCTAGTGAAGAAAGGCTACAAGATTGTTTTAGAATCTAATAAAGTTGTAATAACATTTAATGATGTTTTTATTGGTAAAGGATATATCTGCGATGGTTTATTTAAATTAAATGTTGCTGATTTAGAAATAAATCAGATTTCTTCTTCTTCCTTAGTTTCAAATTCTTCTCCTGATTTTTGGCATGCTAGATTAGGACATGTGAATTCAGATTCTATGAAAAGAATGATGTCGTTAAATTTAATTCCAAAATTTAATATTGCACCAAGTTCTAGATGTGAAATATGTGTACAAGCTAAATTTTCTAGAAAGCCTTTTAAATCAGTTGATAGAACTTCAAAACCTTTAGAACTAATTCACTCAGATGTATGTGATTCAAACCGCCAACCTACTAGAGGTGGAAATAAATATTTTGTAACATTCATAGATGACTTTACAAAGTATTGTTATATATATTTATTAAAAACTAAAGATGAAGTATTTTCATACTTTAAGATTTTCAAAGCCGAAGTAGAAAATCAATTAGGAACCTCCATCAAAATTCTTAGATCCGATCGAGGTGGAGAATACACTTCGAATGAACTAACCCAATTTTGCCAAGAACATGGGATTATTCATCAAGTGACTGCTCCATATTCTCCCCAATCGAATGGTGTAGCTGAACGTAAAAATTGGACCTTGATGAATATGGTCAATGCCATGTTAGCTGAGTCCGGTGCCCCGGAAAATCTCTGGGGAGAAGCGTTGCTCACTTCCTCCTTCATCCTTAATAGGATTCCATCTAAACAAAACGATAAGATACCTTTTGAATTATTCAAATTAAGAAAACCTAACCTCCAAATTCTTCGAGTGTGGGGGTGTTTAGCTAAGGTAGCAATTCCTGAACCTAAGAGAAAGAAAATAGGACCAAAACATTAGACTCTATTTTCATAGGATATGCATCTGATAGTAGTGCTAATAGATTTCTCATCACTAATTCCCTAATTAGTGAAATATCTAACAACACCATTATAGAAGCTAGAGATGCAGCCTATTTTGAAGATAAATTTCCATATAAACTAAATAACTCATCTCAACCTTCAACTAGCTCAAACCAACCTTCCACTTCTTCTATAGAACCATTAGAAAATGATGAACCTAGAAGAAGCAAAAGAGTTAGAACCGAAAGAACCTATGGGGAGGACTACTTCACTTATCTAGTTGAAGGAGATCCTAATACATATGAGGAAGCAATGACCTCATCTGATTATCCCTTTTGGAAAGAAGCAATTAATCTAGAAATTAATTCTATCTTAGAAAATAAAACTTGGATCCTAACCGATTTACCTCCCGGTGCCAAAGCCATATGATGTAAATGGATTTTTAGAAAGAAATTAAATCCGGATGGATCCATAGATAAATATAAGGCTCGCCTTGTAGCTAAAGGCTATGCCCAAAAACAAGGGATAGATTATCTAGACACATATGCTCCCGTAGCTAGAATAACCTCTCTTCGTATTCTAGTCGCCTTGGCTTCGATCCATAGGATGATCATTCATCAAATGGATGTCAAGACCGCTTTCTTGCATGAAGACTTAGATGAAGAAGTCTACATGTCTCAACCCGAAGGTTTTGTGGTCAAAGGCCAAGAAACCAAAGTTTGTAAATTAATTAAATCTCTTTACGGTTTAAAACAAGCACCTAAACAATGACATCAAAAGTTTGACTCCGTAGTCTTAACTTTTGGTTTCAAATCTAATGAATTTGATAAATGTATTTATGCCAAACAAGACGGAAATGAAATTGTCTTGTTATGTCTCTATGTAGATGATTTTTTAATTTTTGGAAACTCAATTAAAATTATTAATGAAATCAAAAATAATTTATCATCCAATTTTGATATGAAAGATTTGGGGGAAGCAAACATTATATTAGGAATGAAACTAATTAAAAATGATTATAGCGTATCATTATCTCTTTCACACTCGATTGAGAAAATGTTGATTAAATTCAACTTATCTGATTCCATTCTCGCTTCTACTCCATATGACTATAGTGTAAAACTTTGTAAAAATACTAATGAACCTGTTGATCAACATAGGTATACACAAATGATAGGATCACTCCTATACATAGCTAACCGCACTAGGCCCGACATTTCCTATGCCGTAGGCCGCCTTAGTAGATATACTAGTAATCCAAGTGATGAACATTGGATAGCTCTAAATAGAATATTTAAATATCTTCGTGGAACTATGGATTATAGTTTAGTGTACACGGGATTTCCCGGAGTACTGTAAGGATATTCAGATGCCAATTGGGTAACTGATTCATTAGACGTTAAGTCAACGACGGGCTATGTATTCCTCCTTGGGGGTGCTGCCATTTCATGGGCTTCTACAAAACAAACAGTTATTTCTAGAAGCACCATGGAATCAGAGCTTATAGCTTTGGACACTACATGTGCCGAAGCAGAATGGATTAAAAATTTACTTAGTGAAATTCCTTTAACTGAAAACCCCATGCCTGCTATCTCTTTACATTGTGATAATAAAAGTGTTATCGATTTAACTGCTTCTAATAGTACTAATTCCAAAATGAATAAGTTCATGAGAATCAGGTACAAGTCCGTGAAGCAAAGAAGAAAAGAAGTGATATCACTCAACTATGTAAAGTCAGAATTGAATCTGGCTAATAATCTTACCAAGGGATTGTCCCGAAGGGAGATATTGTTGTCATTGAGGAGAATGGGGCTTAAGCTCACATGATTTGCTGCCAACGGTGGATACCCAACCCATGTGATTGGAGATCCCATGAAGTGGGTTCAATGTGGTAGAAACGAAGCCGTTGATGTAGCGTAGTTGGGAGCACAAAATATAAGGTTGAGAAAACCTTCTCCCCATTCCTATGATGTTGTGCTCTACGTAACAAGTTAGGATGAATTTAATTAAGTTCTTAATGGTTGCCAAAAGCATATTTCTTTGCGAGATATTGGTTACGAATATCTCTTGAGGCACCACCTATGTGGGGGTTGTTGTGAGGCCGCAACTTTGGGATCCGGGCTGAACCCAAAATAACTCTCATGAAAAATCAAGGAATGCGCATGACCATTAACGCGCCCACCACCATAACCCAAGAACAACCAATCTTTTGTGTGCTTATCTAATTTACCGGTCAAAAGTTTATAATTCAAAGCCTCTAGCACATTATACTCTTCGGTAGAGGAAGTAAGTACTAAGTATAGATTCAAGGTAACCATTCCATCTATACCCATTGCATTAGATACAACTTGATGAAGCAAATTTGTATTTAATTTTATTTATTATTAGTAATATCATATTTATGAAGTTCGCCTTTTGGTTTTTCGCTTTTGTGGGGGATTGTTAGAAATTTTATTTACAAACATTCATTTCATAAATGTTTATTGGAGCCTTGTATGGTGTTTGGTGTTTGTCTCCTCATTATAAATGAAAAGCTCCAAAACCAAATTGGAGGGAATCCAAATTATTTGGAGTGAAACCTTTCATGAATGAAAGGATGAACCTTTAGTCTCACCTTGCTTATTAGCTCTCTAGCCAAAGAGTTTATATATGTTTTCACACCTTCTTATTTGTTCAAAAGAACATAAGGAGAAACAATGAACCACACGCGCGCGCGCGCACGCACCGCACCGGACCGGACCCAGATTTCGGATTTCGGATTTGGGATTTGGGATTTGGGGAATAATTGAATTGAATTGTATTTTTTGTTCAAAATAGTTTCAGAGTTTTACTCGGAGTTGCGTCGATTAGAATTCGGAGCTGCGTCGAATAGATTTCGACGTAGTGTCGTCAAGCCGCTGAAATTGGCGTGGCGTCGAATAGAATTCGACGCATGCGTCGATAGAACTCGATGCATGCGTCGATAGAACTCGACGCTTGCGTTGATAAGCCTTGTGTCGTTAGGACCTGCATCGATATAGCTCGACGTAGCGTCGATATGATGTCGACGCACGTCGATTTGCTTTCACGCGTTCCGCCGTTTTACGCGTTTCTTAACCGCTCTTTTTACGCGTGTTTTACGCCATTACTTACGTTGGAAATATTCAACGTTTATCTTCCCGATTATGATCCTTCCAACTATAACCCTCAATACTTATTATAGTTTTAATATTGCCGTTTTCCGAGATTCCTTTTCCGGCGATTTACTGTCTTTATATATTGTCGTTCTTCTCAGAAAGAACGATCGCTCTCATATGCTCTTCTGCTCTCTCTGTTATGACGATCTTCTGCGTGATTCCTTTTCTTCACATTTGCTTCATCAAGTGGTTGTTCGGGTGCTCTGTGCTTCTTCGGTGTCCGCGCACATCGGAGTTTCGGGATCTAGCCGGGTGTTGTACCTTGGAGGAGTGAGCATCGGTTGAAAGCCCTGCCGGAGGGTGGTGCAACTTCTTTAGGGCAGTGACCACACGCCTTACCCAGGCTCGATTCTGAACTATACATTACTCTATTTTATTTCTCACCTCCTTCATGAAATATTATTGATATTGCTGTTTATATATTTTTATATATCTGCTGTTTCTGTAAAGTTTTAAAACCGAAAATATATCATTTTTTATATTAATATAGGAATATAGAAGAAAATATTCCAACAATGGATTCCAATAGAAATCTATTGAGATGTGTTGAGATATGTGTTGAGTTACTTTTCTGTTAGCCGTTAGTCCCGTCTCTTTTTCCGTCCATTTCTGTTATGGTTTCCCTTTCTATAAATAAGCCATGTATTAGCTTCTTTCACAAGATAAGAAATAATAAGAAATAGATTGGAAGTTTCTTTTTCTCTCGTTCTTGCCTCTGCTCTGTTTTCCTTTTACAGGAATTTAACATGGTATCAGAGCACATGGTTCGTTAAATTTTTTTTTTCTCGTTCTTCTAGTTGCGTTCTTTTCCATGGCGAAATCGAAGCCAGATTCACTGCTGTAAATTCAAGAGGAAGAACGACGAAATCCCTAGGCTATTAATCAACGACATATACCATCTCATCTTCAGCTTCAACCTTCTGATTCGCCGGGAATGGTTCTTGTGAACCAAGTCTTACTCGGCACCGTTAATTTCATCCCGTGGAAGAGATCCATGGAAATAGCTTTGTCCTGCAAGAACAAATTAGGTTTCGTTGATGGTTCCATACCAAAACCAGATGCTCTTGATCTAAACAGTGCTCTCTGGGAACAGATCAACAACATGATTATATCCTGGCTTCTTAATGCCATTTCAAAGGATATTGGACAGTCGATCATTCATGCCAACACCACCGCTGCCATGTGGTCAAATTTATCCCGTCGATTTGCTAACAACACGAGTTCACGAATTTATGGGCTTCGTAAGGCGATCTCTTCCTGTTTTCAAGAAAAATTGAGCATAGAATCTTATTACACCAAATTGAAACAACTATGGGACGAATTAGAGGCAATTACTACCATTCCCACATGTAATGCTGATCCAAACTGTCTCGTCACTCGCGCTTGGGAAACCCAATTAGAAGAACAACGTGCTATGCAATTTCTAATGGGTTTAACTGATGTTTTCAAACCCGTGCGAGGACAGATATTGCTGATGAAAAGTCTCCCTTCCATTGAAGATATCTACTCTATGTTACAACAAGAAGAACGACAAATGACTATTTCTTCTACTGGATCATTTGAAGAAATGAACGCTGCCTTCACTACTGGACATTCTCTCAATCCTCCGCCCAATTGGAACTCGTCTCGTCAAGATCACTCATGGAATTCTTCAGCTAAACGAAATTTGTGGTGCGATCACTGTCATATGTCGGGACACACAAAGGCAAAGTGCTTCAAACTCATTGGATATCCTTCAACCTACAAGGGAAAAGGGCCAAAGCATAATGCAAGGAATAATCACCGAATTGAAGGACATAACATAGAATTCTTAAAACCTGATCAGCTATCTGGACATTCTGACAAATAACAAGCCACTGATAAAAATCATGATATGAATCATCATCATTTCACTACAGCACAATTTCAAAGTATTCTGGAACTTATTCAACAATAGAAACAAAATTCCCCTGGCTCTATACAGCGCTTAGCAGGTATCAGCTCTTGCTTCTCCTTATCCCGTCCTAGTACAGATTGGATTCTTGATAGCGGGGCAACATACCATATAACACATCTCTTTCATCTCCTTCATGAGCCAAAACCATTATCTACTCCTACCCTAGTTTTCTTTCCGGATGGATCAAGTGCTCAAGTTACCCACATTGGTTCAATTCAGTTAACCGCCAATTTAAAATTGCACGATGTTCTATTTGTTCCAACTTTCACTCATAACAGTATCTCTATCATCAAACTCAGTACACATTCTAATATATCAATCTGTTTTGAAGCAAACTGTTATACTATACAGGACCATTTGAAGAAGAGTAAAGATATACTGGGCATTCAGATTGATGGACTATACTACCCTTCATCAATCAACAAGGTTCTTAACAGCACTTCCACTAAAGATTGCCCTTCTACTCTCAACAAATCCATCTTATGGCACCAACGCTGGGGACATATGCCTACCAATAAACTCAAGCTTTTACTTCCTTTCATTCCTGATTTAGAAGTTGTAAAACATTTTAATTGTCCTATATGTCCTTTGGCCAAGCAAACGAGACAGCCTTTTCATAAAAGTGATGCTTTCTCCACACATGTTTTTGATTTGATACACTATGACACTTGGGGACCTTATAAGGTTGCTACATACCATGGTTTTAAATATTTTTTAACCATTGTAGACGATTATAGCAGAAACACTTGGACATATCTAATTACGTCTAAAGAGGAGGTGCCATCCATATTATGTTCTTTCTTAAATATGGTGAATGCTCAGTTTAATCTCCGTGTTAAAGTTTGTCGAACTGACAACGGCTCTGAATTCTTCAATCACAAGATCAAAAATCTTTTCTCTACACATGGCATCCTCCATCAAAGTAGTTGTATACATACCCCTCAACAAAATGGGATTGCAGAATGAAAACATCGACATGTTCTTGAAGTAGCCCGGGCTCTGAGATTTCATGCCAACTTACCTATTAAATTCTGGGGTGAATGTATTCTCACTGCCACACATTTAATTAATAAAATCCCCTCTACTATTCTGTCCAACAAGTCACCTTTTTAAATTCTCTTCCACAAAGCTCCCTGCTATCACAACTTAAGAACATTTGGATGTCTGTGTTTTGCTTCCACCACTCATATTACTTGAGATAAATTTGCACCAAGAGCGTTGCGCTGCATCTTCATTGGGTACCCCCATGGCCAAAAAGGATATAAACTATATGATCTCAATACACACAAAATTTTTATTAGTCGGGATGTCAAGTTCCTTGAAGACATCTTTCCCTTCCATGACAGTAATACTAATACTCCTTCTTGCCTTCCCTTTCCCTCTGATGTCAGTGAATTTGATATTGAACAAAATATTTCATTCAATAGCCCGAATCTCATTGTTCATACTGAACACGTTTTACCTTCTCCATCCACTCCAATCCACATCCAGGAAGATACCACTGATTCTACTATATCCATCCACAGTGAGCCAAAACGACCTACCAGACATATTCACCCCCCATATTGGCACAAAGATTATATCTGTTCTACTATATTGATGGCAGACCAGAATACTAACCCAAAGATAAAGGAACCACAATCTTATCGAGAAGCTTACACAGACCCTTCCTGGAGAGAAGCTATGGCTGCTGAAATCAGAGCACTTGAAAACAAAAACACCTGGTCTATCACTGAGTTACCTGAAGGTAAGAAAGCTGTTAGTTGTAAATGGATTTTTAAACTCAAATACAAAGCTGATGGGTCTCTTGAGAGATATAAGGTCAGACTCGTCGCAAAGGGTTTTACTCAAGTTGAAGGCTTGGATTATCAAGACACCTTTGCTCCCGTCATCAAAATGACTACAGTTCGTTGTTTTCTTGCTCTTGCCGCTTCAAAAGGTTGGGACATTGCTCAACTGGATGTAGATAACGCCTTCCTTCATGGCGATTTATTGGAGGAGGTCTATATGAAATTACCTCTAGGTTTTCAGCATATCAACACTTATGCAAATCCCGTATGTCGTCTACATAAATCATTGTATGGCTTGAAACAAGCGTCCAGGCAATGGTTTACTAAACTTTCATCCACCATAGCAAGTCTTGGTTTTCTTCAGTCAAAAACTGATTACTCTCTCTTCACCAAAAAGACAGCAGAAAACTTCACAGCTCTATTAGTTTACGTTGATGATATCATCATTACGGGAAGTAGCTCAAAAGAGATTGCAGATATTAAATCCTTCTTCAATGAGAAATTTCGTATAAAAGATCTTGGTAATATTCATTTTTTTGGGTCTTGAAATCACCCGCACCTCTGATGGCATTTATTTGCATCAACATAAATATTCTTCAGACATATTGCAAAGTGCCAACATGTCCAACTGCAAACCAAGTGTTCTGCCCATTGAACGAAATCATAATTTGAATGATTCAGATGGTGAAGAAATTGCTGACCCTGCTTTCTACCGCACTCTCATTGGCAAGCTCATTTACTTAACAGTGCCTCGCCCTGATCTTACATATTCTGTTCACATACTTAGCCAATTCATGGCTCGGCCTCGTGCCCCTCATCTACTCATGGCTTACAAAATACTTAGGTATATTAAAGGAACTCTTGGGAAAAGTTTATTTTTTCCATTCAACGCTACCTTGCGATTAGAGGCTTTTTGTGATGCTGATTGGGCAGCATGCCCCATGTCGCGACGATCTATCACTGGATTCTGCATTAAACTAGGTGCTGTAGTCATATCTTGGAATACCAAGAAATAGAATACAGTCTCGAAATCTTCTGCCGAATCCGAATACCGTGCATTGGCTACAACTTGTTGTGAAATTACTTGGATTATTAATCTCTTGGCAGATCTTCAAATTTCAAATTTAACTCCTGTTTTACTACATTGTGACAATCAAGCGGCTTTGCATATTGCATCTAATCCAGTCTACCACGAGCGCACAAAACACATTGAACTCGATTGTCACCTTGTTCGTGAGAAGCTAGAGGCCAACATTATTGCTCCAACCTATCTTCCAACCAAGCAACAACTAGCTGACATCTTTACAAAGGTTGTTGATCAAAAGACTTTGCTTAGTTTTCTTACCAAGTTGGGCATTTGTCATTGGATCCAAATACCAACTTGAGGGGGGGTGCTAAGATGTGTTGAGATATGTGTTGAGTTACTTTTCTGTTAGCCGTTAGTCCCGTCTCTTTTTCCGTCCATTTCTGTTATGGTTTCCCTTTCTATAAATAAGCCATGTATTAGCTTCTTTCACAAGATAAGAAATAATAAGAAATAGATTGGAAGTTTCTTTTTCTCTCGTTCTTGCCTCTGCTCTGTTTTCCTTTTACAGGAATTTAACAAAATCCTTCCCATAATAAAAGTTGTATCTAAAGTATAAAAGCTGCTCTCAGCTAAAACTGATCGATTTAGGAATTCTAATTTCAACCCCCCCATCTTTCTATCACAATGCTCAAGTTATGCTAAACAATATATTCTTCCGTAGTAAAAATGGGGAAGAAGAAAAAGATAAATATATTAATGTTCGTAACCCCCAATCTCTTAGAAACATAAAATTAGAGGTAACCAGATAGTAATAAACTCCACCTAAGTTCTTTATTGCATTCCCCAACCAGTTAACGACAGCCATAGAGGAAGAGGGATAAAAATTTGCTCATATCTAAAGCTCATTCCCAATAATATTAGGTGTGACTGGCCAACTCCAGCATGCAGCCCGTCAAACATTTCCATAAGTAAAACCTTCCAAAATCTTAACTTTTATAGATAAACAAAAATGAAGAGAGGAAGGAAGAAGGAGCGCGGGAGAGAAACAACCAATTCAATTAGTTGATTGATCAAGGACATGGACGATTCATTTGCCTATCCATAACCCTATACTTATGAAATCAAGGCAAAATGATTAGCATCTATTACGAGAACAAAACCAGTAAAACCAATCATAAAAAAATATACTGAAGACAGTGAGGCAAGTGATGGCACGAAATTGTACCTCCAAAACTCACACTTGAAAGAGATGGGGGGAAACTAAGGAGTACAGGTTACTCGCGGTGAAAGATGCCAGAGGAGAGATGTCAGTGGAAAAAATTGCTTCGATTGATCTAAAAAAGAATTACATAGGGGGTCCAAAATAGGTCAGGGTGAGAGGTAGAAAAGTGACAAAATTTGAGACTGCTTGCACATGCCACAAGATGGAGGCTCGAATCAAAAGTCCCTTTTGTGGTACCCTTACCCCTCTATTTATAGACGCGGGGGCCCACCCAAATGGGCAGGTCCAAAAATTACGAGCTGACCGGGGTATAGGAGAACCGGGGCAGAGAAGAGGGGATACAGGGGGTGCAAATAGCAAAAAATACAGAAAAACTTGGCTGTGCGGTCTCGCGGTCTCGCTGGATCCTGGCCTCCTGTGCCTTAGGAAATCTGTCAGGGAGGAGACGGGCGGTCTGGGCGGTCTCAGAAAATTAAGACCGTCGAGACCGACCATTCTGATCGAAAAGGAGAGGTCGCAGATTTCTGGGCAAACATGATCCCCGCATATTTTCAAGTTTCACTGGAACTTCGGAAATGTTCTATTTGACCAATGAGACCATGACCGTCATAAATACGGGAAAGTCAATAAATACTGCTTCAATGCTTCAGAATCCAGAACTTTCTGGAAGGAGTTGCGAGGTGGTGCTTTCAGCAATCACTCATTTTTCAGACTGCACCAAGCTCTGATGATGGACATGATGTCAGTCCTAGACCGGCGGGTGAAAACCAAATATTCGTCGAGGGCAGCTTCCTCGAAGAGGAAGGCTGACGGGAAGGAGACCGCGAGCTCCAAGAAAATATTGGCAGTCAAGGCCTCCAAAGCCCCGACTAAAGCAGATGCCGCGAAGGAGATCGCCAGCTCTCCTTTAAAAGGGAAATAACAAGAACCGACAAAGGATGTCGCGACTTTGGCGATCTCGAACATTGTCGATGTGTCGGACAACTCTTCAGGGCCTCCTAAGTTGACTCTCACCGATCTCACCATTACTTTCGACTACCAGAAGTCGGTTGATGCTCTCAACTAGACCGCTTCTACCGAGGCCATCAAAGTTGGGATGCAGAAGTAGAAGTCCTCAGCTGAAAAGCTTATGCAGTAAATCGCAGATCAGCAGGAAGCTGCAAAAGGAATAAAGAGAAAGGATACCGATCCTGATCTGTTCAAACCGCCAAAAGAAAAAAGAATGATGAAAGTAAAGAAGGGACAACCAAGACCGCTTTGGTCAAGGCGATCACACTTTCTGAAGAAGGCGGTCTCGAACATCCTGTTGTGGATGCATCTGAAAAGGTAAGTGACCGGGCCGATCTCTCTTTTCCTCTTGCGGTCTCAACGTATTAAAGGGGAGCGGACTCAGAGCTGATAGCTTATCTTGACGATGATTCTTTTAACGATCTTTTATGTGCGGTCTCACAGGTAGTTGATCCCTTCGAGTCTGAATGACTTCGGGAGATTGCCGAAGAGCAGATGCTAATCGCTGAGAAGAAGGCCGTATAATAAGAAGAGGCAAGGTAAAGAGTAGAGGTAGAGAGGAGGAAGAAAGAGGAAGAGGAGGAGAAGAAGAAGAAGATGGAGGAGGAGAAGGCAACGCTGATCGCTGAAGAGGAGAGGAGACAAGAGAAGGAAAAGAAATAAGAGGAGGAGAAGAGGGTTGTTGAGGAGAAGAAGAAGGATAAGAAGAAAAAGAAGATGACTACTGAGAAGAAGGTGGAGAGAGAAGGAGAAGAGAAGGAAGGAGAAGAGAAGGAAGGAGAAGGGGACCAACAACTCAAAAAGGAGAAGAATGTGCTGTCTGCCGGTCTGAGGAGGCTTTCCGCTGACCTGGACGCTGGGCTGAACTGAGCAGCGACAGAACGCATGGCAGTTATTTCTGCTCTGTAGACTGGTAAGGCGAAGATGATCGCGAGTCTGCCAGACCCTCTTCCTCTGCTTGCTTTTCGTCCTAAATCTCCAAAAGAGCGGCGTGAGATTGTCATAATTGAAGCTGATGATATTCTTATCAACAACGCTGAATTAAAGGAAGAAGAAAAGAAAGAGAGAGATCGCAAAAAAGGGAGTTGGAAAGAATGAACCTAGAGCGCTTTAGAGGGTCCTACCGCCTTTTGCTGACCGTAGACCCCGCGGTCACAAAAGATGTTGAAAATGCTTTTCATGACCGCGGTCTTGATTTCTTTCCAAGTATGCTCTCTACGCGATCTCTCTCATTTTCTAAGTAATAATTGAGCTAATAGTCCCCTTCTTTTGATCGCAGGTCCTGATGATGTTGAGTCGATCCCTGAAGATGGGGAGATCCCGCAGACGTTGATAATTCCTCTACAGCTCGCGGACATTCTCAAGCTCATCTTTGAGGATGTCCATGCTATGCGGGATCGGGATGATCAACTTCGGAATCAGGCTGCTGACTTCGAGGAGAAGTTGCGTGTTAACGAGAGGCGAGGTCGCAAGGAATATGAGCTAAACATTGTCGAGCTCAATAGGACACTTCAGAGAGATGAGAAAGATGCTGAGTACTACAAGGGGAAGGCCGCCACTCTGACCGCTAAGGTCACGACACTCAGAGCCAGTCATGTTCAAATGACAATGAGACCAGGAACTTCTGGCGGTCTAACAGAAGAGAGATCGTCTTCTGAAATTATTGTGCCCCCTGGATCAGGTGGACAGTGATGTTGCGAAGATTTATCGAGCTGCAATGTCAGCGAAATAGAGTTTGGCGACCACTCTATCTATTGTCAATGAAATGCAGGACGTTGTGACCTTCATTGGAAGAAAGCGCCAGCCGAGGAAATCTATATTTTTATTTTTTTTAATTTATGCGGTCTCAAGACAATAATCTCGAACAATTTGAACTTGTTGTAATATATGTGTTGATATTTTGATTTTCTTTATATGCGATCTCTATAATGCTGTGATGTTGGTCTCTATGGTTTTGTGCTACTTTTTACCTTTGCTTTGCATAGTTTTGACTTGCTACTTGAGATAATGTGGTCTGATTTTATTGAGACCGACTATGTTGCTTGCCATTTCTCGTCTTATGCAGGTTTAGTGGTATGCAAAGCTTACTGGGCGGTCTTTGAAAAAAGTCATCATCACAAAAAAGTCCCTTGGCTTTTATAAATAGCTGGCCTTAGAATCATTATTTCATACTTTTTGAATGCGCCCAAAACACCGGTCTCAGCGATCTCAGAAGATGGTGTCCACTTGAGCTACCACTGCTGAGATTTTTCTAGATGCCGATCACAAACCTTGCAGGCTTTCTAGAGATGAGTGTGTGGCTTTTCTAGAGAAGCATATGATCCAGAATCAGATCGTCGCCAGGTTTCCTTTAGAGGATGAAGGCTTAAACATTGGCTCGGAGAACATATACATCATCCCAATCGATCACTTTGATTGTGGTCTTATGTTTTCTCTCCCATGAGAATTTCTTGAGGTGATGGAATATTATGGAATTGTGTTCAGCCAGCTGCCGTCCAATTCCATCGGTCTCATGTCTATTTTCATCATCTACTTGAGATCGGTAAGAATTAAGTTCACTATGACATGTTCCACACGACCTTCATGATGAAGTCGTTGAAGGAGGGGAAGAAGAAGGAGTTCAAAGGGCTCTTGTATTTCTCATGCAATGGCATCAAAGTATTGAACCTCCCCAACCAGATCCCCTACTGGACAGAGAGATTTCTGGTCTTCGAGGGTGATCTCGGCATTCTTAAATCCAAGCCGTCTCGCCGGGGAGAAGGGGTTTTCCGCAAGCCCAAGGTTATCTTGGAGGAGGAGATCAAGCTTCTGGATTTCCTGGCGGACAAGCGCTTCGATCGCCTTTGCTATCTGACGATCTGGCCTGAGATCACTGCGGTCACACCAGAAGAGAGTAAGAAACTTACCATGGTCTCCTGTGATCTCATCATTATTTTCTTTTGATTTGTCTTTCTAACTATTTCCTCTTTTCAACGACCTTCGCTGCCCCACAATCGATCATGTGACGCCGGATGAAGAAGTCCCCACTTAAAGAGAAATGCGGCAGAAAAGAAACCGTGAGAGGGAGGCAGCTGAGCCCGCTGAAGAGTCGGAGTCCGCTATCAAGCCATTTCCTCTAACCTGCTTTGGCAGAAAATTGAAAGATAACAAGGGGAAGCCTCTCCTCAAGTGGAATGCAAGAGGCAAAAGTGTGAAGGTGTCCACCGCCCTTCCTCTCTAGAGTGGAAAATTGACGCTTCATGCCCACGCGATCACCTCTATGCTTTATGGAGAAAGCAATACTAGAGAAGCATACAATAGTGAGATCGACATGCTCCCTGATATTATTACGTAAGAGACCGTCAGGAGCACAATCTTAAATCACCATATTAGGCGGTCTCTCTGCATGGCCACGAAAGATATATGTGCCATGCAAGATGAACTCCATGTAAGAATACCTTACCCGCGGTCTTCCATTTTCTTTTCTGTGACCGCGCGGTCTGATTCATTTTTCTTTTGCAAAGGTCGAAGAAAGAGGCTTATGATATCAAAAATCCTGACTTTCAAAAAGCCATGATGAAGCAAATGAAGAATGCGTCAGACACGATGATCACCAAGCTTAGCGAGCATGCCGGTCTCTCCTCTGAGTTCCAAGAAGTAGAATTTGCCGATCTCTTTCCTGAGATGGCGAAAACGATAGAGGAAGAGTCGGTCATAATATTCGAGACCGCCGAAGAAGACGAAGAGGTCGAGCCCGCTGAAGATGCGAACAGAGAAAGCGATCATGCTTACATGAGTGGGAGTCAATATGTCCATGTCAATGATATAAGCTCTATTGCAGCCTCAAGCTCTGGGTCTAGAATTCTGCAAAGAAGCTCAGATGAATCCTCAGAAGAGACCGATTCTTCGTCATCAGAAGAGCGGTCTCCGAAGAGACTGAAGAGTGATTAAGAAGACCAGAAATCTTGTACATCTTTTTCTTGTTTTTCTTAAAATTGTAACCGCTGGTTTCGAGACCGTGCAAGCTCTGTACTTAGAAATAATGAAATGAAAAAGAATTTTGTGTACCTTTGTTTGTCTTTTGTGAATGAATATATGTGTTATATTAAGTATGCTTATGTCGGTCTTATATTTTGTCAGTTTGCAATCTCATCATGATTCTTGGTGAAGAAAAGTCGATCATAATAAGTATCAATCGGTCTCTGGACTTAACAGGAGAATGGCCTTCCACATTATATGTGATCTTATTTTTAACACAGATAAAATTTGTAATCGATCTCAATGCTTTAAATGTTGCTGAGTTTGAATTAACAGCTGAATAGGAGAAAATACCATTTTGAACATATAATGAACTATATTTAGAGAGTAGCCGATAATCTATAATGACAGTCTCTTGTTCGCAGACCGCCCTATAATAAAATGAGAAGTATTAATATTAATCACATGAGATTGCTATGTTATGAAATAACCCTCAGTGTCACCTATTTGTAAATGTTGATCTCCAGCACTTGAGATCTTCTACAGAGAAACCAAATTATTATAATTCATAAATGATGATCTTGAACACTGCAACCCACTTAAAATAATCCTTAAGAGATGAGCAGCGGTCTCAAATAATCCAGTCTGCTCCTTCTGCGAATGATATAATTGAAAAACCTTAATCTTTTATTAGAGATAGATAATCAACGATCTCAACTTTCCAAGACCGCTCCTTAACATAAAAGGTAGAAGAGAGATCTCAAGAATGATCTTATATACTCCAGATAGCTTGATAAAAATAAAAAATAAAAGAAGCATTTAGGCTGCGGTCTCAATTTCTCCAGACCGCTCATTATAAGAATAAATATTAGAGAAGTCTTCAGTTGATGATCCCAGATATCCCAAATCAATTTTTAACTGAAGAATGCATAGAGAAGACCCAAGCGGCGGGCTTAAATGCTCCAGACTGCCCCTTTATAGAGCATATAACCAAGAACCATAGACGCCGATCTTAAATGCTCCAGACCGCCATTTAATATAATAGATAACCAAGAATTATAGGTGGCGGTCTTAAATACTCCAGACCGCTCCTTAATATAATAATAAAAAATCATGAAAACTGGCGGTCTCAAATTCTCCAGACCGCCCATTCACAGAAAAATAATAGAGACCTGAAATAGAGGAGAAGGGGTGTACAATCTGAAATGATCAAAATGGCAGGTGTGGTCATGCTGAAAAGCTACACCGACATTGCTTTTCTCAAGTGATCATTAAGATTGCAACACCCTTAGAAGTGGAGGGACCTTAACGGTCAGAGGTATACAAATCAGAATGATCAAAAGGGCAGGTGCGGTTATGCTGAAAAGCTACACTGACATTGTTTTCCTCAAGAGATCAATAAGATTGTAATACCCTAAGAAGAGAGGGGAAGAAGAGAGATGTACAACTCAAAATGATCAAAAGGGCAGGTGTGGTCATGCTGAAAAGCTACACCGACATTGCTTTCCTCAATAGATCATTAAGCTTATAGCACCCTAGCCACATAAGGGCTCATGCGACGTTCATAGATTCTCCTGACCGCCCCTTGTCTATCCTTTAACCAACGAGTATTCGAGGGTCACAAAGTAAGATGATCAGTAAGGCATGTGTGATCATGTTGAGAAGCTACACCGACATTGCTTTCCCTGAGAAGGATCATCAAGACTGTAACGATGTCATGTAATGCATGACAGAGTTGGACATTCACCTAGACTTACCTTGATGCAGAGGTGTGTCAGATGTCAGCAAGGACCCGGTATCCTAAAGTTCCTCTACACGAGCTTGGCGAGCTACTAATACACAGATGTGAAATCTCCCCATTATCTATGGTCATGGTAGATTTACATCTCAAGCTTCAAGTCGAGGGGGCAGTGAGTAGGATCCGTCGATGTCTCGCTTGGTAGAATTTTAGCCTTAACAATAATCTATCTCGTTCCTTCCCTTTCAATATATGGAGTACAAGAGGTTACAACATCATCACAATACTTACAAGAAAAAGAAAAGGAAGAAGTAAAAATACAAAGTTTTCAAGAAAAGAAGCACTTCAAATTATCTCCACTCAAGGTGTGCGAAAACTCTTCCCCTTCATAGGTCTGGATACGATAAGCTCAGTTCTTGAGCACTTCATTCACAATGAACGGTCCTGCCCAATTTGGATTGAGTTTTCTAACTGAGCCAGATCTTGCTGCTGCATCCACCTTCTTGAGGACTAGATCACCTACATCAAATTCTTTAACTCTGGCATTTTTTTCAAAGTACTTGACCATTCTTCTCTTCACTTCCTTCTGCCTGATTACTACTGTATCTCTCAGCTCTTCAATAAGGTCGAGGTTGCATCTCAACTCTTTATCATTCCCTTCCATACAACAATCTTGATTTTGTTGCGATAATACCACCCTTGGACTTCTTACTTCAAACTCAATTGGAATAAGAGCTTCTGAACCATGAGATAATTTGAATGGAGTCTCTCCAGTAGCTGATGTTGGAGTTGTACTTAAATCCCAGAGTACTGAAGGTAACTGCTATACCCAATTGCCTATGAGATTCTCCACTTTCTTCTTCAAGAGGTTTACAATTAATTTGTTAGCAGCTTCTACTTCCCATTACTTCTCGGATGATGTACAAAGGTGAAACGCAACTCAGTGCCAATTTGATCACAAAAAATTATTAGATTGGTGTTGTTGAATTGAGGACCATTATCTATGATAATTGTCATTGGAATTCTATGCATGCATTCTATCTCTCCCCAGATAAAATTCTTTCCGATTTTGGTAGTGGTTTTAGCCAACACCTTTGTTTCGATCCACTTGCTGAAGTAATCGATCATTATAAGAATAAACCTGCATTGTCCATTAGCCAAAGGGAAAGTCCCAATCAAGTCCATCCCTAAACCACAAATGTCCATGGAGTTGCTATCGATCTGAGCTGTTGAGTTGGTTGATGCTGAAGAGGAGCAAATTTCTGACATTGAACACATCTCTTTGCAAACTTCTCAACATCCTTTCTCATTTGTAGACATAAGTAACCTTGTCTCAGAATCCTTTTTTCCTAAGTCCTGGCTCCTTAGTGGCTGCCACATTCTTCAGAATGAACCTCTCGAAGAACAACCAGAACCTCTTCCTCAGAGATACACCTTGCCAACGGTGAAAGAAAAGTCTTCCTGTAGAGCACTCATGCAACAAGGTAATAGTAGGCTACTTTCAATTTAAATCTTTTCCTATCTTTTATCGTCGGGTGGAACTCCCCAGTTGAGAGGTAGAGGGTGAATGGGTTCATCCAGAATGTACGTTGATTTATTTGCATAACTTCTCCCTCTTCAATAGCTGGATGAAACAATTCTAAAGTGGTTCCTCCCAAAAGGAGACTGAACTTTGTTAGTTCATCCGCTTCTGCATTCTCCGCTCGTGGAATATGTTGAATAGTCAAGCTCTTAAAATTGCCTATCTCAATTTTCACTAGGGCTTGATACTGCTTCAAAATGCGATCTCTGGTCTCAAAAGTTCCATTTACTTGAGACGCCATTACCCGAGAATCAATTTTGACTTTGATGTCTTCAATTCCCAACTCTCCTGCAAACCTGAGATCGGCGAGCAAAGCTTCATACTCTACTTGGTTGTTCGTCATTGGGAAGTAAAACTTCAAAGCTTGGTCTAACCTAACCCCATTTGGGTTAATCAAAACATTTCCAGCTCCGGATGTGTTCCTCCCCGAAGCTCTATCGACAAAGATCGTCCAAGCGAGAGGTGTTCCAACCTCTTTTTTAGAGTTAGCATCCATCACGTTAATCATGAAATCAGCTAATACTTGGGATTTGATTACCACTCTGGGAATGTATGATATGTCGAATTAACTGAGTTATATCGCCCATTTTGCCAATCTACCTGAATGCTCCGGCTTCTCCAACACACTTTTTAGCGAAAGATCTGTGACAACTTGAATGGAATGGGCTTGGAAGTAAGGCCTTAATCTTTGAGCCAAAGTCACAAGCATCAGGGCCAACTTTTCAAGGATCGGATACAGAGTTTCTGTATCCTTCAGGATCTTGCTCACGTAGTAAACCAAGAGTTGCCTCCTTTTTTCTTCTCCGACTGTCACAGAACTGATAACATAAGCCAACTACCGGTTATATGAAAAGATCTTCTCCTTCTCGCGGGCTATTATTCTATAGGAATGACTATGATCAACCTAGAGGGGGGGGGGGGTGAATAGTGTGATGGGAGATTTATGAGATCTTTTTATAAATTAAAACCACAGAGCAATCAATCAAATCAAAGCACATAGAAGACACAAAGATTTATAGTGGTTACCCAAGAATTGGGTACATCCACTTTCCCCACACCTTTCAAGCATTGCGCTCGGCAAGGCAAAATTCTTCCAAAACTCAGAACTCACGCAAAGTTCCTACCTTACTCTTTTACAACACAAGACCTACACTCAAATCAATAAATAGATCATACCTTATATCATAAAGATCTTACACTCAGATCACTAAGATCTTACTCTCAGATTCACACAGGAATCCTACACTCAGATCACAAAGATCTTACACAACTGTTTATAAGATTATAGTTTTTACAGTAATAGACTCAAAAGGATTAAGTCTTGGATCTTGAGTCTTCAATAGAAAACCTAGCAGTAGTCTTCTTCTTCCTTGATATATAGATGATGATATATATTTTGTTGAGTAGATCTGTATCAAGGGAATGAGCATCAATGATCCTTTCTTTCTTTGAAGATTGTTGAAAACTTCTTCAGAATTAAAGTCAATAAAACTTTTGAGAATTGAGAAGGATCTTGCTATTGATGTCAAAACAACTGACTTGAGAATTCTTGCTGTCTAATTTTATATTCTAGAGATCGTTAGTTATGATAGGAGGAGTCCATCTCCTTTTATAAGGGTGCATTTCTTAAAAGGAAATGGAGGAGATCAGGGGATGTGATTATTATCAATGAATTTGAATTTTTAAATTTGACCAGAAAAGGAAATATACAAATTTGGTTTAATTTGGAATATTCCTCATATAGTAATAATGATCCGAAAAGGAATGCATAATTCTGACTTATTTTGGAATGATCCTCTAATAGTATTAATTGAGAAATCTATTCCATAATCATTTCTCCAACGAATTTAATCCATTAAAGACTTCCATAGGAGTACCATTGAATTGCGCCTTGATTTGTGTGAAAAGATCAGAGAAATAATAATGCACACGCTTTGCAAATACTTAAAGTAAATCTGAATAAGTGTTAGTCTATCCAGTCGACATGGAGATCGTCCCGTCGATCGACATTAATCCAGTCGATTTCCTATCCAGTCGATTTGCAGAATAGATGGTCTGTCAAGTCGATTTTTCCTTGTAAGAAAGTAGACAACCTCAACATAGATAGTCTGTCTAGTCGATCTATTCTATCGACATATCTTCGCGTCGATATTTTAAGTTCAATCGACAGACCTTCTCGTCGATTTTTACTTAACAATATTCCGGCTTCTCTGCTTCCTGATTTCAGTAATCCTCCTTGACTTTTCCAAGTAGTATCTTCAAGATAGATGCCAATATGTAATAAGTTATATATTTGAGATCATATTACATGAGTGAGTGCTAGGTCTTAGTGACCCTTAGCAATACTTATATATATGTATGTATGTATATTAATCTTCCATAGATTATAAGTACCTGTCTCAAGCATAATCAAGGATTCATCAAACACATTAAGCTTATTATTATGTTAATGTTCTTCTTCAAATCAAGAATCTTGGGGACCAAATTCCCAACAATCTCCCCCTATTTGAAGAAGCCAGAACCTTACATAATAATAACCTTTATAAATAAAAGAGAAAGCAAATAGATATAAAGTGAGCAATCTAATAGATATTAAATACTAGAGTTCACAGGCTTAAGATAGAGTTATAACAATAATCATAAGATCCACACTTGTTTTCCCAAATTTAATCACTATCACCAGCAACTTTCCTTTTCTGCCTGGAGAAGTAGTTCCTTGGCTTTTGTATGTACCTAGGAGGAGCTGGATCCTGAGAATTATTTTTCCAATGTATCCTTCTTTTGGTCTCCTGATTTTGGTGCTTCTTTAGCTCAACTGAATTGTAGAATATTTCCATATGTAGTCCTTTGCTGCCAATATATCTCCAGGTGAAGAGGATGATTTCCTTGGAAATTGGGTTCCATTCTTTATATCCTGACATTTGCTTGATCTCCTTTTTCCTCCTTTTCCTAGCCTGCCTTCTTCAGTGCTGAATGCTTTTTTTCCTGAGATAGGCCAGCTTCCATTCTTGGAGGACTATTATAATAATGTTCAGGGGAACATAACTTTCATCATCATCATCAAATTAAGGCTCATAATTTAACCCTGATAGGTTTATGGCAGCTCTTGCTTCATTTGCCACCCAGATTGCTTGGTCTGCTCCAGATCTCCTAAGGTTTTCCTCCCCCTTTCTGACTTCTTCAGATATGTGGTATCATACTTTAGCTGTGCAGTCAGTTAATTTTCTGTGGAGATAGTTTACTCCATCTGAGATGTGGTTCTTTGTTTCCAGGAGATGAGCATCCAATAACTGATTCTCTTCAACAGTTATCTCTTGAAGAATTCTTCTGCTTTCTAGTATGTGATTGTCAGAAGCCTGAAAGGCATTTTGCAGGTTTTCAGAGGTGGTGTATTGATTTTTGATTACATTATCTATTTTTCTGTTGGCATCTTGTAACTGTCTAGCTGTGTAGTCTACTGCATTGGTTGCTTTGTCAAAGAATTTGTAAGACTGAATGTTCATGTGATTTACATCCTTCTGTAAGTCTGAATATTTCTTCTACATTTTTGTTCTTAAGGATTGAACAGATTTATCAACATATGCTTCATTATGTTTTCATTGGTTTTCAAGTAGGAGGTGGATTTGATTGATGAGAGGGGTGGAAGAAGATTTAGGAATGTTGCTAGATGGGATGGGTGGTGCTTGTATAGATGGAGGAGGGTTTGGTTCATATGTGCCAAAATCCACATCTTCATACATACAATCAGGAGTGTCTGCCTTTGATTGCCTAGATGGTGATGGCTCTCTTGCAACTATTTTGCCTTTGTAAAGAACAATTTCCAACCATGTTAGGACAAATTCCATGTCATTCACTTGAGGAGGTGCTTGTTCAGAAATTGTTGAAGGGAGTTCTTGGGCAGAGTCCTTCAGCTGGGACTCCCCCTCACTGGCATCATCATCTTGTGATTCAATTATTTCCGTCTCTTCAATGGAGTCAGCTTTGTCAGTTGATATGGTCTTTTCTAGATCAGTTATCCCTAATTCCTTAGGGTAAACTTCCTCTATTTCAGCTATGATTGTAGCTATCATGGATTGTGCTTCTGGTGGAATGTCAACCTCATTTTCCAGATCATCAGTAGGAGAGGGGATTGTCATAGTGTGATCAATGGAGTCACCTATTACTTCTGTGACATCATGTGCCGAGGTGGCTATCAGTAGGTCTGTGGTAGAGAACATTGGTGCTGCAGACTCCCCCTCAAGAGAATATGGAGCCGAGAGAGAAACCAAATCTTTCTTTTTCTTTCCAGGGGCTACTTCTTTGCTTCTGGTAGGACGGGGAACATGTTGATTCCATCTTTTGATTGTGTTAAGATCAATCTTCTTGAGAGAGTGAATGGGCATCCCCAAGATGGGATCCATGTCTGAGGTCAGGCTAATAGAGAGATATAAAGATAGTATTCTGCCAAAGTTTGGGCTATGCAAACTTTGCACTATTTTCTTAAAAAGGACTTTGCTCCAATTTGTTTTCTTTACTAGAATAATCCTTGTCATCAGAGAAAACATGTCCTTGGAAATTCTGTCAAAGGAGCCTGGCTTGCAGATAAGAGCTTTGCCTACTATAACAGTTAATAATTTTCCTTGTGGGTTCATTCTCATTTTGTGGAGGGACCCCTTGGTCTCTTCTACATATTCATAGAACTCTAATGCCGATTCTCTGTCCTCCTTTGTGACTTCCTCTTCAACTTCATTTTCTTCCAGCAGTGGAAGGTGAAGATGTCGACCGAGATTGCTTACAGAGATTATTATTGCCCTGCTTCCCACACTGCTCATTATTCATGTTCCACTAGAACTTATCTTGGCATTTTGATAGACTTCAAGTACTTCTCTATTAAAGTTGAGAAAAGGTTCTGAGAGAAGAAATTCCAAATCAGATGTCGTAATAAGCCAAATAACATACTGGATGTCCTTGTTGGAACATGGTCTTCCGCATCTCCTATGTTTGATAATAACAAATCCTATGTGTATTTGAACTTGTACGTTTAAGTGTGCAGAAAACAATTCCACATGACTCAATGATAACATATGAAGGTTGCCCCCAAATTTGAAGCCATAATTCCAACATGCCCACTAGCACCAACGGTAGCACCTAGCGCAGGCGCTAGCTCTGATTAGAGTAAGTTCAGGAGCTATTTTAGGAGGCGATAACGCCAGGCGGTAGCGGATAGCGCAGGCGCTATCGCGAAGCACATGAGGAATGTTGGGAGGCTTTCCTTGGATTGAAGATAAGCACACGGAGAATGTTTCCTAATCCAGGATAGCGCCAACGGTAGCACTAGCGCAGGCGCTAGCTCCAAATCTATAAAAAGGACCCCTTGGCTCCGTCTTTCTCATCCTCTTCTACTCCTAAATTCTAGAGCTTCGTCCCACATCATATAGAGGAAGGTTCAAAGAGATACTCTCACAAATCCATGAAGGCTTAAGGAGATCCATGGAGAAGATTTTAACACGCTTCATCATCGCGACGAAAGACCACATCGACTACGATCATACTCTGCGGGTCTTTGTCTACTTCTTTAGAGATCCACATAGAGGGAGTTTTTAATATTGTTGCATATTTCACATCTTTATTCTTGTAATCGTTTAGTGAATTCTCCTCATGATGGAGACTAGGTCTGGGGAAGACTTAGGGAGGAATTTGCCTTGTGTTGGCGACTAAGTATAGGGTGTAGATCTAGGGGGTGCTTGAGGCCATGTCCAAGGGAGGATTGACTAGAGCGGCTTGAGGCCATATCCGGGAAGGATAGGCTAAAGCCACCGGTTCATGGGTTACGAGTTGGGATAGAAAATGAAAAAGACTTTTACTATTCACCTTCGATTTCTAGCGTTATAAGAAGTCAAGTTTTGTAATCCTACTTTTCATACTAATAAAATCATGTCTCTATTTTGTTTCTCTTAATTTGTCTTTGTTTTGCACTATTTTGATCTCCTAATATTTCAAGTATTTCAAAACAACATAAAAGTTTTAAAACCCTTATTCACCCCCTCTAATGGTGCCTACCGATCCAACAAGTGGTATCAGAGAGAGGTTATTCCAAATCGTCTTAACAACTGGGAATAATGACGTCTCATGATCTCGCTTCTACTAGTGAGAGAGAAATTTATATAGAGGGGAAATCTTCGACACCACCCTTATTTGAAGGAAAGAATTTTAAAGGGTGGAAATTTTTAATGGAAAATTTTGTAAGTCATTAGATATTAAAATATGGAATATTACCATTAGGATGCCACCAAATGAGTTAAGTGGGGAAGAGTGTATCTTAAATGCTAAATCAAAGAATTGTCGATTTTGTGCACTTAATCAAAATATTTCCAAACTCATTTATACTTTTCCTACTGCATATGAGATGTGGAATTTTCATGAAATAACTTATGATTCTCCATCTACAGGTATAGAACAAACATAAGAATTGGAGAACATACAAGCTTGCACATATGTTTAAGAAAGCTCCTCTCATAATGGATCAATGGAGTGCACATCAAGTGGAAGACAAGAAGAAAACTTATCTTTGGAAGTGGAGTGCCAAAAAGATGTCAAAGGAACAATATGTTCAAATCTTGCCTCTTCCGATAGCAATGTAAGGAAATCAAATTCCATCTTTTGTACTTCTATTTCTACATTACAATTGCTACAAACTACTAAACGTAAGATTAAGAAATTAAAAATGGCTATTGCAAAACTACGTTTAGAAAATAAAACTTTGAAAGCAAATGTGAATGTAGAATCCAAAAATGATGTGTTTGAATCTCCATCATGCTCTTCATTTGAAAACTCTATACCCTGTTTTGATTATAATGATATTAAAGAAAAATTCAAGGATTTTGAAAAAGAACTTTTAATTTCAAAAGAGCATAACGAAATATTGATAAAAGAAAATAATATTTTATCTCATAAACTAGAATCTTTAAAATCACTCTTTCAAAAAGGATTAAATAATTTTAAATATCTTATCTCTACTTTATCCTCAACATTATGTAAAGCATCTACTAGTTTTTCAAATTTCATAAAACATACATTTAGTAGAATATTTAATAATAAAATCATGATGAATGTTGACCCTCATTTGGTATCTACCAACTATAACTTGAATGCTCACAATTTTCCTACTAGTAATACTTCTAAAAATCATCATGAAAATGTGAATTATAATAATATCAAACCAAAATATGAATGGAGACCCACAATTAAAAAGAATACAGCACCCTCACTTGAAATGGGCTCGTTCATCTTTGTTTTCCCAAAAATCATCACGATGTATTTGGGTACCCAAAGGAACCATCTCACATGGTCAACTTTGGATACCTAAATCTCTTATCTACTAGTATCATTCATTTGCATGAAATAGAAATAAATCAAAATGAATTACAAAAAAACTCTACTTCATGCTATGCCTAATGTTCCTTTTTATTTTTTTAAGCCATCATGCCATGGTCACCTAATATAATATTTGAAATTTGACTTTGTCCCTTAAAGCCTAAATGAAGAACAAATAAAATAAAATCAAAAGTAAAAGTCAGGTTTTCATTTATAAATGACCAATCTATTATTATTAAAATAATTGCTTATCATATAGTTTTCATATAAATTGAACTATAAATTTGCTATAAGATATTTTAATTAAAGTTATTAGGCTATTAAGCACTTTAGCCTTCATCAACAAAATTAGAGAATTAACATGTGACAACGTGTGGACATCTTCTCAAGAACTCTTTACAATACGCGAATCATTATTTGGGTTTTGACCTCATGAGTTAAAATTTAACTTCCGAAACTTTTTGCATTTTTCTCAAATATGCTCACTGCATTAGATAGGTCTTATATTGCTCAATCATAAGTAAGTGAAAACATAAATGAAATCGAAGGAAATTTGGGCCAAATACTCACAATTGAGACTTTCTGTGAGCTATCGCTAGTGCTAGCCCTTAGCGTCAGCGCTAGAGATTAACTCAATAGTCCGTTGATTTCAAAATTTCTATAAAAATGTGAAATTCCATGTTTTTCTACTCATTTCTGTATTTCTGATTTGTTTTGTGCCTTGATTAATTTTTTGAACTCTTCGCACACGAATATGTTTTACTCAAAACATAAGTTTCGGGAAGTCCAAAACATAAATAACATGTTCTAGAAGAAAGTTCAAGATCTGACAAAAAGTTCAATTTTCAATATGTTCCTTTGTCTTTTCAAAACAAAAATTGTATGGTGTTCACTCCTTGATGTCAAACATGATCTAAACCATCACTGTATTGAAATAATTTACCATCATAATGAATATTGAATTAACATGCACCACCATGATCTATTGATGTCCTTTGCTAAAATTCTCTATCATAATTCATACCAAGAATCATTTAAAAACAACTATTTCTATCACATTTATATATTATGACAATTGGTATTATAATTGCATACCATGGTTGGCCTATTATGTGTGTATTGTGATTTATTTCAAGTTTAGACCTTAGAATCATCTTGATATCAATAAGATCAAATCAAATAGATTCTTCACTTCAGTCTAGATCTATAAATTGAAACACTTTTATACTTTGACATAACATTAATCTCAAACTTATCATACTAACATTGTCACCTAAAGAATAATAATGTCTATGTTAGGTTTTATATGTTTGCCAAGATATACAGGCTGGGTATTCTTATCAAGGGCATATCTATTTTATTCTTTGCATGAACATCATTTCATACTAATCATTTAAATCATGCTTATTTGGCTTATTCGAATATGATATCTTGTGCTTACATTTCCTATCATTCTTAACTTACATTATATTGGTAAAATAAGCCTTAGAAAAATCAAAATGAAGATATAAGAAAATATATCTCATATAATGTAAAGTTATATAAGAAATCGCTAACGTTTCATGCAATTTGCACTATCTAGACATCTCTAAAAATTCTGAAATTTCTACATGAAACTACTCTTTGGACACTTAATTCAAAATCAAAAATTAGAATTTTCAAATTCTTAAAATTTAGTGTACTGTTTGCCGCGCTAGCTCTAGCGCCAACGCTAGCACACCTATCTGATTTTCTGTATTTTTCAATTTTTGCAAAATTCCCCAAAATATGTTCTTTTATATGTACTACTTATTTTTGCATCTCTGCCTTTATTTGATTTTTAAAAAATTAAAATACAAAATTACAAAAGCCAAATTACAAAAAATATTTGTTTTCTCTTTCTTTCTTCGCTTATTTGTTTAATTTCTATTTCAATATGCAAAAATCAAATACAAAAATTTAAAACATCAAAAATTAAATTTTGAACTTAACATTTCTATTTACATGTATCTTGCGAAATGGAGATTTGGGATGTCACCCCATCACACCTCCTAGTACCGGTGCAAACTCCTCATAGGGTAGACCTCGGGAAGTCCAAGATCAATTATAAGAGTTCAAATTTTACACAAAATTAATTTTCAAAAGATCAAAAACCTGTATGGACTTTATTGTGAAAATCAAGCATGGTTTAATCTAACATTTAGACCTTCTACAATATTACAATTCATCTTTTCAAACTACTTTGAACATTGTTTTTATTATGCTTTAATTTGATATATCTACTCACATGTGCATCAATTGTAATGAAAAGGTTGTGTAGAACCAAGCTTAGCATGTCTCTAAGTATGAGTAAATGTTTTATGATTGATAATGATATTTTATTCACTCACTTATTTTGGCAAAGTCTACATGTGTTTTTAATCTAAGAATGCTTTCTTGTGTATTATAATTGTACAATGAATTAAATTTGCACAAGTATCTTACCTACACTACTTTTATTTGCACTCTTAATATTTAAGAAAAGTGGTTGTGCTTTCAAAATTATATTGGTTTGCAAAACAAGTGTATTCAGAGAACTTTGCACAAAACAAAAAATAAGAAATAAATTGACAAAGATAACTCCACCAAACACTACTTGAACCTCCTGATAAGTCTTAATGAGCATTGTGAGGTTGAGCACCTTTGAAAGAATAGTAAAGTGCCTTGTGCAAACCATAAGTTTTTTTTACACCACTTATTCTTAAGTACACCGGATCACAAAAAAATCAATATTGAAAAATAAAGTGTGTGATCCCCCAAGCACTACTTTGCACCCTGATAAGTCTTAATGAGCATTGAGTGTGCAAAGCACCTTGGTAGTTGTACATTTTCTATGTGCATTGAAGTGTGTGGAAGTAAAATTATTTGTGTTTCGTTGTGCACTTCACTCTACATATGTCTTGTATTTTTGATTAAATCATTTGTTTACTCGCTTCAAAATACACTTATGTGCACATCATTATCTTCCATAACACTTCTTCTCATGAGTAATGGATCCCAATTCTAATTTTATACTCTTTATATATATATATATAAAATGCACTAGATAACCTAGCATGCTCTCTACAATGTTTGGTATATCTTGAATTTGTCAATTACAACAACATTGTAGTAGTCGCTTTTTGATATATTTCTTTCATGCTTGGTTACTTTATTGTAAACCGTAAAACTTTTTATAAGAAAAATGATTTATAAAAACATCTTCTTTTTTTAGATTTTAACTCATATTTCTTCTTATGAATAGTCATGATTACAAAAAGATGTTTCTTGTATTTCTATAAGTCTTCCACATCATCACCATATATTTTTTACCTTGCGCTTTCATGCTTATATCAAAGTCTTAAATCTCAAAATTCCTTTTTCAACAAGTGGTAGACTTGCTTGGTAGAATTTATATTGGTTGTTCTAACACAAATATCATTTTTATGCTAAAAACTTTGATTCATTAATAGATTTCAAAATAGCTATATAAGTGTTTTTTTTGTAAAATTCAACTAAATATATAAACCCATAGGCTATGAACTTATCATTAGATTTAAACGCTTAATGTTTCCAATGATTATTATCCCATGATTACATATCTCACCGATGATTCCAATATTTACACTATTTTATGGACTCATCTGGGCTAGTTTTCACTTGTGTGCACTTCATTTTCAAGCTATAATCGCTTGTATTTCACTTGTATTCACTTTCATGCTCCGTGCACTTTCTTGGCCCATTTTGGTGTGCATTTGCACTCCATGTCGTTGGGGGAAAGCACATGGTGCTCCCCAACCCTTTTTCTATATTTGGATTGAGCTGGAGGGGTATTCCCAGCTGTGTGATTCCTGTTTTGATTGTTGTGCAGGTGGACAGATCTCCAATTTGCCCAGATTTCAGGTTTGCATGAATCGCACAGTCGTGCATTTCCTTGACGCACGATCCCTGCGAACGTGCATGCTCTGTAGCCAGACAGATTGGTGTTCTGTCCCTGATTGTGTGATTTATTTGCGCACGGGCAGTTCTCCCGTGCACGAAGGAAACACACGATCTCTCCTTGTTGGTCTATTTTCCAGGTGCTCTGGATTTGCCCGTGCATTTTTATGCACGACCGGTTTTGACCGTGCGTGAGTAAAATTGAACGGGCGATCTGCTTCATCTTCCTGGGCTTTCTGTATATTTAATATCGCACGGTCCACTCACGGTCGTGCGTTCGACCGTGCGTGACCAATTTCTGACTATTTTTCTATAAAAGCTGCAGACTTCGCCCTAGACCAGATCAATCTTCTTTCCCGTTCCCGAAGGGTTCCAGTTCTGCCATTTTCACTGCTCCATCGCCGACCACCTTTAGGAGATGCGCCAGGCATATTCTTCACGCCAATCTCGAGCCGGAGTATCCTCTTGGCCTCCTCCATCGTACGAGTGCTTCCAAGCTCCATTTTGAGGGATCTCTTGCTGCACATGTGAAGTTCTCCGGAGTGGTCGTGGCCGAAGACAATTGACAGAGAAGACGGGTAATGTAGAAGAAGGTGACAACTCTTCTGGACCCCATGAAGGAGAGTTTAGATCTTAATAGTACTCTAGAGGGTGTGTGTGGGGGGGGGGGGGTGGGGGGGGGGGGGGGGGTGGGGGGGGGGGGGGGGGGGTGAATAGAGTATTAAAAATTTTTCCCTTAATTTTATAGCGGAATTAAAATAGTGATATATATATGTGTATAACAGAGTGATTCATAAAAACTAAATAAAACAAATCAGCACAACAAAACAACACAGAAAATCACAAGCACAGAGACACAATGATTTTTATAGTAGTTCCCCAATAAATCTGGGTACGTCTACTCTTCTACCACACTTGGTAGGATCCACTAGGTTTTTGATCAGGTGCCCTATCACCAAGGGGTTTTTGATCAAGTGTCCACACACCAAGTGAGCTTTTGATCGGGTGCTCTAACCAAACCATAAGTTTTTGTTTAGGTGCCCTGTCACCAAGGAGTTAACTTTTGAAGGGAGTTAGAACCCTGTACAAGATGGAATAAAGAGGTTAAGAAGTTCTTCTCTGTCAACAATCTGAGAGAAGACTCTAGTGGATTGATGGTGTAAATCTCCCCCCGTCTGATTGAAATTCTTGACAGCTTGAGGATGGAGCTTTCTCTTGAATGAAAATATCTTCCTTGATAAGCTGATGAATCTGAGAGACAGATGTTCCTCAGATTATTGTTGCTCTATTGAAGATTTGGAACTTGCAGCAGAAAGACTGAGAGAATGATCTTGAAGATGTTCTCAGAGAATGAGATGCTGCTTGAGGAAGATGAACTTTCTTTTTTCCTTTCTGAATAATTTCTCTCTAGACTGATGCTCTGATATTTTCTATCTCTGTGTCTGTCTTCTTTTTCTTTCTGGTATACTATATTTTTTTGAGAGAAGACGACTGATTTGAATTTCAAATATCTCTGAATAGGAATAGAATAATCTGCATTAAATCTTTCCTTGGAACTTCCACCAATTCAGCCAATCTTAATTCCTTTCCTTTTCCATAATAAATGATATCCTTTTCCAATAAGCCAAACGACTATATTTCTCGAGAGAAGGAAATGGAAAGGGAATAAAATAAAGGAAGGATAAAACTTATCTTATCTGAAAGAATAACTCCAAATGAAGAATAGAACTAAATCTGATAGTTGAACTGAGTTCAGAGAAATAGAATGACTGATTTGAATAGACTGAGGAAAAATTAGTCGATCTGAGATAAGATTTCGTCGACCTGAAGGAAGAATTCGTCGAACTGAACATTTGATAAAGAATTTGTCGAACTCAGGCTGGAGTTCGTCGATCTCAAGTTAGAGTTCATCGAACTGAAGAATTCATCGACCGCTGAGCCGCTGAGCACTGAAGTTTGTCGACCACAGACTGGAGCACGCCGTTCGTCGAACGCAGAGAGAAGGCCGTTCGTCGAACGCAGAGAGCAGTTTGTCGAACCCAGTATTGAGTTCGTCGAATGCAGAAACTTAGAGAAATTCTAAGTTCTAGCTATCTTATCAGCATAAAACTATGACCCTTAGACTATATAATGGGGGTCAACTTAATCCTAGTCAACACATAGTAATCAGTAATAGGGTTGTTCCAACAATCTCCCCCTATTTGGGTTAGGATACTATTTGACAAATTTCAAATAATAAATAACAGAAAAACAACAGAGCATAAATATATCTGACAGAATGTAAAACCACTTCAGCAGAAAAAATAAGTAGTGCTCTGAGTTTAACAATGTTACAATAAAACAGAAATATCAACAAAACCAAAAAGTCTACAACCTTTTACTTCTTTGCTGAGGGAGGCTTGAAAATAATTTGTCTGTTTGGATTTTCTGATTCTTTCTTGCTCATATAGAGATCATGAGCTCCCAGAATGGTTTGAGATTTAGCTTGAGGAACTACTACTTCTGGGTGCTTCTCTAAGTACACTTCAGCATTGAACACATTTTTGGATTTGTACTTTTCAAATTCTTTCTTTCTGAATTCTGACATAGTTGAAAATTTGGAGTAATCTTTACCTTCTGCTTTTGCTTTATTTATCTGGGCTACTGCAATGGATTCTCTGAATCTTGCCATTTGGGCTAACCTTTCTTCTTCTGGATTGGGAGAAGAAGGGCTATACTCAGAAATATTGTCTTGAACAAAAGAAAGATCTTGAGGATTTTTGATTCTGTGAGAAGAGCCATCAGATACATGGTACTTATACTCTGAAGATATTAATCTTGAGGAGCCTGAAGGAGGTCTTGAAGACCTAGAACTCTGAGAAGCACTAGAACTAGCTGGTCTCTTAGATTGCTGGGAAGAGTATCTTTGAGAGGAATAAGAAAACTTAGCTGAGCCATCTGCACCTGCTGCTGGAGGAGGAGGAGGGGGATTATGAAAGGAGAGTTAGTTCTTAATATTATTAAAAGGCTCTTGTTTATGTTTTACTTCAAAGTAAATGATATATATATATAAGTGTTTGCTGAGTAATAAAAATAAACAGTAAGTAAGCATATAAAACACAGCAAAACAAATAAGAAATAAAACAAAAATAAAGCAAACATCCAGATGACACAAGATATATAGTAGTTACCCAATCAACCTGGGTACATCTACTCTTCTACCCACTGGTAGGAATCCACTGGAGGTTGTTGATAAGGTGCCCTCACACCAAGGTGTTTTTGATCAGGTGCCCACACACCAATGGAGGTTTGATCAGGTGCCCAAATCACATATAAGCTTTTGATCAGGTGATTATAAACCAAGATGCAGGTTTTTGCTAAGGTGGCCTGTCACCGGGAGTTAACTTTTGAAGGGAGTTTTAACCCTGTACAAGATGGGATAGAGAGGGATTTAGATGTTCTTCTCTGTCAAGATGCTTAGAGAAGACTTTAGTGGATGTTGATGTAGAAAAGAACTCCTCTGTCTGATATGAGATGTTTGACAGTTGATTTTGTTGGAGCCTTTTCTTGAAGAAATGATCTTCCTGTTAGCTGATTAAACTGAGAGACAAGAATGCTTCAGTTTGTTGTTGCTCTTTTGAAGATCTGTGCTTGCAGCTGATGATTCTTTCTTTTCTGATTCTTGCAGTAGAAATACTGAGAGGTGATGTTGAAGATGTTCTCAGAAAATATGTGCTGCTGTAGGAGGAAGAAGAAGATCTGTTTAGCTGTTATTCTTCTTGTTCTTCCTGTCTCCTTTTCTTTCTTTCATTTCTGTTCTATTTCTCTGTACAGCAATTTGAAAAATATGTTCTGTATATTTGTTGTCGAGAAAACTGCTGTATAATAATCTGCTATATCTTCTTTCCTTATAGTCCTTTTCTTTTGAAAATCTCTGACAGAATTAAATGCAAATCCCTTATATTAAGGAATAAATATATCTGAGAGAATATTTTGAAAACATAAATCTGCTGCGCCGTTTAATCTCTTTCCTTTTCCATGAATATGTCCTTTTCCGAGGAAATGTCAACAGCTATAAACTTGGAATAATAAAGAAAATATATTTTCCTTACTTGATCTGATGGAAAGAGCCATTGCTGTTAGTCGATCTGAGATAGAGAATAAAATAAGTATAATCCTGCTGAATTTCTAAACTTAAATATCAATTCTTCGATCTGAATAAAATTTGTCGAACGCAGATTCGTCGACCTCAAGATTTTTGTCGAACAAAACATTTACTTCGTCGACCTCAATTGAATCTTACTGGAATAATTAACTTTGTTGAGCTGTGAAGACATTTCGTCAATCTGAGGGTATTCATCGAACGCAGACTTGAGTTTGTCGAACGAAAGTATTCGTCGACCGCTGAGCCTGGATAAAAACATCGACCGCTGAGCTTGGGTAAAAAGCGTCGAGCGCTGAGCTTGAGTAAAAGCATCGACCGCTGAGCTTGAGTAAAAGCATCGACCGCTGAGCTTGAGTAAAAGCGTCGACCGCTGTAACAATCTGTTCGTCGACCGCTGAACCGCTGAGATGGGATTGTCGACCACTGAGACGAGATCGTCGACCGCTGAGACGAGCTTGAAGCAAGCCGTTCGTCGAACGCAGATAGCCGTTCATCGAACGCAGTGTGGAGTTCGTCGAACGCAGAATCTGAATGAAATCTCTAGTTCTAACAACCTAAACTCTTGACCCATAAACTATACATTGGGGTCAACTTTGTCCTTAGTCAACAGATAGTGATCCTAGCCCAATCAGAAATAGGGTTGTTCCAACAATCTCCCCCTATTTGGGTTAGGACACTATTTGACAAAAATTGAAAAATAAACAAACACTAATACAACAAAAACAATAGAGCATGAATATATCTGATATATTTTAAATATTTTATCAGATATAAAATGAATAGTATTCTGAGTTTTGAAACATTTCAGTGAAAAATAAAACTGATAGAAATACAATCAGAACCTTTGATTTCTCTGAATTCTGCTTTCTGAAATCTTGAATTCTGATTTTGTCTGAACTGTATTGTTCTGAATTCTGATTTGTAACTGAACTGTATATGCTATGTAAATCAGCTTTCTGAAGTTGTCTTTAGCTGAGTTTGTCTGAATTCTGATTTTTGTCTTTCTCTGATATCTGAATTCTGATTAGCTGAGCTTGTAGCAATAACTGATACTGAATTTGCTAAATCAAAATTCTTCTTCTGAGCTGCATCTGCATCTGAACTTGATCATGAACTTTATCTGAATTTTTCTGAAATAGAAACTGCAAACAACAAACTGCTGTGAGCTTTATCAAGCTTCTTCATACAACAACTCCCCCTAAGTGTGTCTCCCCCTGAGACTGGAGGTTCTTCAGCTTTCTCTCCTTGCCTAGTTTATAGAACAACTCCCACTGAGCAAAACACTGCATCAAATGGAGCTTGTTCATAAAAATTTCTCCCCCTGCCTAGTTTCAGGAAAGGCCCGAAGCTAGGCCCCTTGAAGAAGGGACATTTGATAGAGATAGGGAAGGATGCAAGATTGTCATTGCTATTGTTCCTGCACAATAAAATATAGATCAAGTGCAAAGGGGAACTAGAAAGAGAGACAATTCTGTAGGCATTTATATATAATCAGAAAAACTTAGTTTGATATGATAAGGAATGAGGGGTAAATAGAAAACTTAAATTTTATCATATTGAATCTCCATCTATCATTCCCAACTGATTTATAAAGAAAATATGTTTCTTTTCATCCAAGGGCTTGGTGAAAATGTCAGCTCTTTGCAAATCAGTAAAGATGAATTGTAGGCAAATTTTGTTTTTATCCACATTATCCCTAAGGAAGTGGTGCCTAATTTCTATGTGTTTAGTCATACTATGGAGAACTAGATTTGTGCTATAGATATTGCACTAGTATTGTCACAAAATATAATTGAATTATTTAAGTTGACACCATAGTCTAGGAGATGATTTTGTATCCACAATATCTGTGAGCAGCAACTACCTGCAGCTATATATTCAGCTTCAGCTGTTGATGTAGACACAGATGTTTGTTTCTTACAAAACCAAGACACAAGCCTATCACCAAGAAACTGGCAAGTTCCTGATGTGCTTTTCCTGTCTACTCTGCATCCAGCATAATCTGAATCTGAGAATCTAGTTAATTCAAATTTAGATGCTGTTGGATACCAAAGTCCTAAATTAGGGCAACCCTTTAAATATCTCAAAATTCTTTTTTAGTAAAATTAGATGAGATTCTTTGGGGTTAACTTGAAACCTAGCACAAATACAAGTAGCAAACATTATATCAGGCCTACTTACTGTTAAATAAAGTAATGAGCCAACAATTGCTCTATATACTTTCTGATCAACAGGTTTCCCTGATTCATCAGTATCAACAACAACATTAGAGGGCATGGGTGTTTTCATGGTGGAAGAATCAGTCATACCAAATCTTTTCACTAATTCCTTAGCATACTTAGATTGGGATATGAAGATTCCATTTAGGGTTTGCTTCACTTGAAGACCAAGGAAGTATGATAGTTCACGCATACTACTCATTTCAAATTTAGATTGCATTAGATTAGAATTTTTTTTCATAAGTTTGAATCAGTAGAGCCAAAGATAATATCATCTACATATATTTGAACTAGTAAAGTTTGATTTTTATGTATCCTGAAAAATAAAGTTTTATTGAAATGTTTACAAACTCAGAGTACTTGAGAACAAATCAAGCATTAGAGTACTCTGAGTTATAACCCTTTACAAGATGGGAGAAATAAAAGAAAACAAAAAATGTTATGTTGTTCTTCTCTTTTGCTGAGAAGACACTTGAAGATCCTGATTGGTAGTTGAGTTGGATCTTGATGATGATGATGAAGAAAGCTCCCCCTGTCTGATTTAGTTTAGATGACAGCCTTGTGGATGGAGCTTCTTCTCTAGAAAGCAAATCCTCTGTTCTTCTTCTTGCAGTTTTAGATCCCTGACCAAATGACCTTGATTGGTGTCTCAGGGTATATGATATGCAAAGAAGGAGTTAGGCAAAAAGAAGATATAATATAAATTTGAATCTACTTCTTCTTTTTGCTCTGTTCTTCTTTTTCTCTTCTTCTTCTTCTTCTCTTTTTCCTGTACAACAATTGTAATATATTCTGTCTGTATATGTTTTTGCCGCTAGCTGTTCTTTGATCTTCCTCTGTATATTTAATCTGGAAGCTTTCGGCTGATTTGAATCCTTGCCGGCAGAAGAGGAAAGAAATAATATATCTTTTATTTCCCAGATCCTCGAGAACATAACTTGCCATCTTTGGCTTGCTGCAACGGCTACATCATTTAATGCTTTATTGCAAACGACTATAACATTTAATGCTTAACAACTGTAATGTCAGATCAGCAATATATATAGAAATAATAAATATTGCTTTAATAAAATCTGTCAGCATATTTTAGTCGAGCTGAGAATAAGAAAAATAAAGCTGGGAGAAATTCGTCGAGCTCAGCTTCATGTTCGTCAAGCTCATCATTTGATTCGTCGACCTGAACATTTGATTCACTGTTCTGAACATCTGCTGAATATTCGTCGAACGCAGACTTGAGTTCGTCGAACAGAAGGATTTGTTGACCGCTGAGCCGGGCTGGATCGTCGACCGCTGAATATTGAGCTGTTCGTCGAACGCAGACTTGAGTTCGTCGAACGCAGGATTTCATCGACCGCTGAGACAGGGTCTGTTCGTCGACCACTAAGACGTGAGCGTCGAGCGCTGAACCGCTGAGACGGGAGCATCGAGGGCTGAGCCAGGTGATCTTCGTCGACCGCTGAGATGGATGGATTTCTTCGAGCGCAGAATGAATACCATTCGTTGAGCGCAGAGCGCCGTTCGTCGAACGCAGGTAGACGTTCGTCGAATGCAGAGAACATATGTAAATTTAATTTTTCTCCTATTTTTCAGCCAATTAAATATATATATTTATATTTTTTAGTATATTATATATATATATTCTTTTCAGCCTTCTACCTTAATAGGATATGATCTAAGTTATAAGATATATTATGAAAGAAACTTAGACATTAAAGGTGGATCCTAACACAAATCAAAACTAAGGTTCCAACAAGTTATACTTGACAGGTTTGTCAGAGTAATAACCAGTCTTCTTCATCTTCTTTCTTCTGTTTGCTTTATTTCTTGAAATCTTCATCCAAGCAGGAGAGTCCTTGGTGAGAGTGATATTGTGCAGAATATAGTAGGGAATATCATTGTTGGGATTTGGAGGCTTAGGAGCAGCCTTTGACATATGCTTAGCTTTTCTTTTCTTTGATGATCTATCATCAAAATCATCATCATCACTATCATCATTATCACTGTCATCAGATGATTGGGGATTATCATAGAGGTCATCAATAATCTTCAGGGCTTTAGAAAAATCTTCTCAGCATTAACTGGAGCTGGAGGAGCTGGACTTTCAACATGAACTGGAGCTGGAAGAGCTGGACTTACTTCAGTAACTGGAACTTGAACTGGTATTTCAAAACTCTTGAGAAATTTTTTCAGTATGGCTTTATCTATAGGAGCAATATAAGAAATAATTGCCTTTGAATAACCTTGATACTCTGGCAAATCTATGAAAACTGTATTGAACTTGGAAAGCAAATAAATAATATCTATAACTGGATTAATAGAGATATTATTTGTTTCTTTTATAACTGGAAGAACAACTGAATCTGTCATCTCTGTCATCTCTGAATCTGCCTGAACTGCATCTGCACTGAAAGCTGTAGGAACTAGAGCTTCTTCATCAGACATCTCCCCCTGCCTAGGTTCAGGAAATCCTGAAGCTAGGCCCCTAGAAGAAGGGACAGAATAGGAGGGTGAAGGGAAGGAAGCTAGTCTTGCAGAGAGATCAGCAAGAGCTTGAAGAACTGGAGCAAGTTTTGCATCCAGGAGATCATTTAGCCTTGGAGCAAGATGTTGATAGATTTGGTCAGCTACAGATGAGAATTCAATATAGACAAAGTCTTGATTAGATTGAGAAGATGTTGGGATGGAGTATGGGAAAGATATGTTAGTAGCATGAGCTATGGGTGGATGAATGGGGCAATGAGGGTGGATAGGTGATTGAGGATGAATAGGTGATTGAGGGTTAATGGGTGACTGAGGTGGAGAGATATATTGGGGGATAGGAGATTGGGGAAGGGTTGGTGATTGAGGTGGAGATGAAATGTTTATGGGAGAATGAATGTCATTGAAGGATGAAGGCTCTTCAGATGGGTGAGTCTGAAGAGTAGGAGAAGATGGCAATGAGGATGAAAGGATAATGGGAAAGTTGGGAGGAGGAATTTCTTCAGAAGAAGTAGAAGGTTGAGAAGGGAGGGGAGGAGGAGAAACAACAGGAGAAGCTTCTTGAAGGGTTGGGGGAGTGACTTGCACAGTCCTGGTGCCTTCTGAAGCTGTATCTGATGGTTCTGCTCTATGAGTCCTTTTTGAAATAACCCATTCCTATCATCCAAACAAGGTTGAGGTCAGCCTTTTACTGGCATTGATGAAATTTTTTGGAGAGACCAACAGGTCTGGATGTCTTTCCTGAAGAAATATTCCCAAAATCCTGCCATAACCAACATTCATCTTGCTGATCTTCTTCCTTATTGATTGAAAAATAATCATTTCCCAGTTAATCTTTTTCTTCTCAACCAAGGCCACCATCACCAGAAATTGGTGCCTTGTAATGCAGTCATGGGCAGAAGTTTTCCCAAGCAGCACCTCGCCCACTACATCAGCTAAAAACTTATATTCCACAGATAAGTTTTTCTTTAAAAGGTGGTTAGGGTTTCCACCGGAATAACCCATCTTAACCAAAGCATTGTCGAATTCAGAAGAAGATATGTCCAAATCATCATCACCATTTGCTAAACCAAAAACTTCAGATTATGTTACTGGGGTTAGAATAACCTGATTTCCTGATATGGTTCCTGATAAAGTATTATCCTCTGGCTTGACTGTATAAGCCCATTCCTTGATTTTAGTCACTGGTAATTTGATTCTGGTTGTCATAATCTTCTTTAGCTGCTGTTCTTCAAACATGTGAAGAATATCCTGGAAGACTTGATCAGAATGCTCAAACGACTTGAAGTCAATGTCGAATCCGGCGTCAAACTTGATTGAAGAAAGCACTGCTTGCAAAATCGCCATTGTTACCTGCAAAAGAGAGAACAATCAAGTTCAAAGGGAACTGGAGGGAAAGAGCAAGTTCTGTAGGCGCAAATATGAAATAAGATAAAAGCTTTAATTATATAGAGAGATCGGAGAAGGGCGCACACTTTCGTAGAGCAGGGTTTGGCTAAACCTAATAGAATCAGAAGTCGAAAAGACTTAGGGCTTCGTTTGACTGCGTTCGACGAAAAAATAATTTTCTTCGATCTTCGTTCGACGATCGCGCTTGTCTTTGTCGATCCTGACATATTAAGTATCGTCGATCTCTGTTCGACGAATGATAGCATTTCGTCGTTCTCCGTTTGACGAAATGAGGGGATAAATAGAAAATTTAATTTTTATCAGATTGAATCTCCATCTATCATTCCCAGCTGATTTATAAAGAAAATATGTTTCTTTTTATCCAAGGGTTTGGTGAAAATATCAGCTCTTTGCAAATCAGTAGAGATGAATTGTAGGCAAATTTTATTTTTATCCACATTATCTCTGCTAAAGTGGTGCCTAATTTCTATGTGTTTAGTCCTACTATGGAGAACTGGATTTTGTGCTATAGATATTGCACTAGTATTGTCACAAAATATAATTGAATTATTTAGATTGACACCATAGTCTAGGACCTGATTTTGTATCCACAATATCTGTGAGAAGCAACTGCCTGCAACTATGTATTCAGCTTCAGCTGTTGATGTAGAGACAGATGTTTGTTTCTTACAAAACCAAGACACAAGCCTATCACCAAGAAACTGACAAGTTCCTGATGTGCTTTTCCTGTCTACTCTGCATCCTGCATAATCAAAATCTGAGAGTCCAGTTAATTCAAATTCTGATGCTGTTGGATACCAGAGTCCTAGATTAGGGCAACCCTTTATATATCTCAAAATTCTTTTTAATAAAATTAGATGAGATTCTTTGGGGTTAACTTGAAACCTAACACAAATACAGGTAGCAAACATTATATCAGGCATACTTGCTGTTAAATAAAGTAATGAGCCAACAATTGCTCTATATACTTTCTGATCAACAGGTTTCCCTGATTCATCAGCATCAACAACATCATTTGAGGGCATGGGTATTTTCATGGTGGAAGCATCAGACATACCAAACCTTTTCACTAATTTCTTAGCATACTTGGATTGTGATATGAATATGCCATTGGGAGTTTGCTTCACTTGAAGACCAAGGAAGTATGATAATTCACCCATACTACTCATTTCAAATTTAGATTGCATTAGATTAGAAAATCTTTTGCATAAATTTGAATCAGTAGAGCCAAAAATAATGTCCTCTACATATATTTGAACTAGTAGAGTTTGATTTTTATGTATCCTGAAAAATAAGGTTTTATTAACTATGCCTCTACAAAACTTATTTTCCAAAAGAAAATTAGCTAAGGTCTCATACCATGCTCTGGGAGCTTGTTTGAGACCATAAAGAGCTTTATTAAGCTTAAATACATAGGAGGAGTGAGCTGGAGAGATGAAACCTGGTGGTTGTTCCACATAGACTTCTTCTTTGATGTCTCCATTAAGAAATGCACTCTTCACATCCATTTGATACACCTTGAATTTCTTGAATGCAGCAAAGGCCAGAAAGATCCTTATAGCTTCAAGTCTTGCAACAGAGGCAAAGGTCTGATCATAGTCAATGCCTTCTTCTTGTGAATATCCTTGAGCTACCAATCTTGCTTTATTTCTGACTATGTTACCTTGATCATCAAGCTTGTTCCTGAAGACCCATTTGGTGCCAATAACTGGATGGCCTTTTGGTCTTGGAAGTAAATCCCAAACCTTGTTCCTTTCAAATTGGTTGAGCTCCTCTTGCATTGCAAGAATCCAGTTTGGATCTTGTTCTGCATCTTTTATGGTTTGAGGTTCAACTTGTGATAGGAAACAAGTATGCATCTGATTTTGGTGTAGTTGATGCCTTGTTTGAACACCTGCTGAAATATCACCAATCACTTGTGATATTAGATGATCTCTAACTGTGATGTGGTCAACAGTTGGAGTTGGTTCAGCAATAGTATCCACTTGGGGAATTTGTTCAGCTGTCAATTGATTTGAGCTGTCAGCAAGATCTGGATGATCTTCTTCTTCACTGTCTTCAAAATTTTGTGTTGATGGAGGTGCAGAATCTTCTTTCTGTAGCTCTAGTCCATTGAGCTCTTCGTATAGAGTTGGTACCTGCAAAATATTCTTGGTAGAGGTGGTATTCCTCTCCTCAATTAACATTTTAGTCTCATCAAAGGATACATGCATGGACTCTTCTATCTTAAGAGTAGATTTGTTGTAAACTCTTTATGCCTTACTAGAAAGAGAATATCCAAGGAATATGCCTTCAGCAGCTTTTGCTTCAAACTTCCTGAGATACTTCTTATCATTGTTGTGCACATAGCATTTACATCCAAATATCTTAAAATAGTTAACCATAGGCCTTTTATTCTTAAGTAATTCATAGGGAGTCTTACCCTTAAGTTTATGTATTAGGCTTCTGTTCAACACATAATTATCTGTGCTCACTGTCTCTGCCCAAAAAGAGAGTGGCAAGTTTGCATCAGCAAGTAATGTAGTTGCTGGTTCAATAGGGGTTCTATTTTCCCTTTCTGCTATCCCATTTTGTTGAGGAGTTCTAGGAGCAGAGAAACATTGCCTGATCCCTTCTTTTCCACAGAATTCTGTCATCAGAAGAGACTCAAACTCAGTGCCATGATCACTTCTGATCAATGCAACTACAGTAGAGTACTCAATCTTAATGGACCTGAGAAAGTCTGTCAGAACACTGAAGGTGTCAGACTTGTTCCTAAGAAAGAACACCCAAGTGAATCTTGAGAAGTCATCTACAATCACTAAAGAGTAATGCTTCCCTCCTAAGCTTTGTATTGCAGTAGGTCCAAAAAGGTCCAAGTGCAGTAAGTACAAAATCCTAGGTGAATCACTCTTGGATAAAGACTTAAAACTACTTCTAGTTTGCTTACCTAATTGACAAGCCATGCAGAGTCCTTCCTTCTTGTATGAACCAGAAGGCAATCCTCTAACAAGATTGTCCGTAGAAAGCTTAGATATAGTTCTAAGGTTAATATGTCCAAGCCTTGTATGCCATAATTCATTTGTCTTACTTATTGAATTAAATAAGCAAATATCAGAATTGGCAGAGTCAAAATTGACTAAATAAATATTTCCATGTCTAATACCAGATAATACAGTAATATTTCTATTATTGGTAATAAGATATAAGGAATGGTTGAAAGTTACCTGATACCCTTCATCACATAACTGGCTTATGCTGATGAGGTTGTGCTTCAGACCCTTGACATAGGCTACTTCCTTGAAGGTGACTGCTCCAACCTTGATCTGACCATAGCCTTTGGTTTGTCCACAGTTGGAGTCTCCAAAGATTACCTTGGGTCCAAGCTTTGCCTTGTAGTTGTTCAGGTTGGCCTTGTTTCCTGTCATGTGCTTTAAACATCCACTATCCAAATACCATTATTCATTCTTGCATGGATAGCTGTGTACCTGCGCAACAGAAAAAATAAACTAGTTGTTTTTGACCCAGACTACCTTGGGTCCTTTTGAATTACCACAAAACTCTGAAATAAAAGACATTTCAGGCTGATCCTTATAACCTTTTGGATGATATCTCCTTGGAGGAATTATCCATTCAGTGAAAGGATTGTAAGTATGTGAAGAAAAAGAATTCCTTAAATTTTCTGTATATCTTCTGTACGACGAACTGGGCTGAGTTCGTCGATCGCTGTTCGACGAAGGGATGTGCTTTCGTCGAGCGTCGTTCGAATAATGACTATACAGAGAGTCTATCTTCAGAGTTCGTCAATATCCGTTCGACGAAATCATCTGATTTCGTCGAGCTCCGTTCGACGAATTCTGCTGAATTCCCTTATTCTTTACAGCCTTGCTTGAAATGTTTTTATTTACATCTACAACCTCTTTGCTTTTAGCAGAATTGAATTTTATAGGTGTAGTAAGTATGTTCTTCTTAACAAGAGGTGGCTCACTTGATGATGCACCCAAGCCTAGTTTGCCACTTAATCTGGCATTTACTGTGCTTGTAATGTCCATCAGTTTGATGCTTCTCCCATTTAGGAATTCTTCAAATTTCTTAGCCTCAGAAAGTTTATTCTCAATGAGAATGATTTGTTCTCCATAGGCAGCCAAATCTTTCTTAAGATTAGCATTTTCTTCACTTAATTTGTTCATTTCAGCCAGCTTATTTCTGAGAGAGATTATTTCCTTCTCAGATTTTATTAAGTCTAAGCAAAGAACTTTGAATTCATCTTTGAATTCAACTGAATTGAAATCAAAATTAAATATTACCTGATCAGTATCATTGTCTGCTTCTGATTCTTCTTCATCTGAGTTATTTGCTGAGGCATTGATAGCCATCATGCAGAAATTCTTTTCTTCTTCATCATCCTCATCATCAGAAGAGCTGGATGAAGATGCACTTGCTGACTCACTGCTTGAGTCATAAATGGCCATCAAGCATTGGTCCTTTTCTTTTGATTCTTCTTCATCATCAGAAGAGCTTGATGAAGATTCTGATTCAGTTTCACTCCAGGTTTCTGCTACAAATCCTCTTCCCTTGTGTTTGTGCTTGTGGGAGGAAGACTTGCTGGAGTGCTTCTTTTCTTCTTTTTCTTTTCTCTTTTCTTTCTTCTGATTCTCTGGACATTCTGGCAGAATGTGTCCAGGTTTCCTGCAACCAAAATAGATAATCTCTTTAGAATTTGATTTATCATACCTTGGCTTTTCTCTGGATCTGGAGTCCTTCTTTCTGAAGTCCTTTCTAGCCATCTTGTAGAACCTTTTGGCTAGAAGGCTCATGAACTCCTCATCTCTTGGAGCCTTTTCTTCTTCTTCAGTAGCTTGGAAAGCTATATTCTTCTCCTTCTTGGATGCTGAAGATGAAGTTGATTGTTCAGCTTCTCTGGTTTTGATAAGCTGCTCATAGGATTTTAGTTTGCCTAACAAGCTCTCAGTTGAGATCTCATTAAGGCTTCTGGCTTCCTTGATTGGCCAGATCCTAGAGTCCCATGTGCTGGGGAAGCACATAAGGATCTTATCATTTATCTCAGTGATAGAGATCACTTTGTCTAAGGTCTTCAGCTCATTGATTATGAGGCTGAGCCTATTGTACATATCAGCAACTGTTTCAGATTCTCCCTTTTTGAAATTCTCATATTGAGAAATGAGGTGGGATCTTCTGTCCTTTATTTCATCAGCTGATCCTTCAACTATGTTGTTGAGTGAGATCCATATTTCTCTTGCAGAAGTGCATTCCACCACTTTTTGAAAAATGTCATCAGACATTGTTTGTGCTAGAATGTTCATTGCTTTTGCATCTGCACTTCTTTGCTTTTTCTGTGCCTCTGTTCACTCAGGTGGTGGAACAGCATTGTTGTTTACTAGTGCTTCAGCACTTGTTGTTGCTGTTGGTGTTGGAGGCCCTGTCAAAATAACATTGAAGATTTCCTCATCAATAGAATTCATGTACAATCTAATCCTTGCCTTCCATAGTGCAAACTTACTGAGATTGCACATAAGAGGTCTTGTGCTAGAATATTCTTTGTTTTGTGCCATGAGTTTTTAGGAAAATAAGACTCTAAAATAAATTAAGATCTAATTGATCTTTATGATTCAGGTGTTAGCCTGTAAAAATCAACCTACCTCTGATACCAATTGAAAGTGCAATTGAGTATCAGTTGAAGGTGATTAATATAATCAACCTTGCTTTGATACCAATTGAAGGAGTGTTTAGATCTTAACATCACTCTAGAGGGGGGTGAATAGAGTATTAAAACTTTTTCCCTTAATTTTATAGCGGAATTAAAATAGTGATATATATATATATATGTATAGCAGAGTAATTTATAAAAACTAAATAAAACAAATCAGCACAGCACAACAACACAAAAAATCACAAGCACAGAGACACAAGGATTTTTATAGTAGTTCCCCAATAAATCTGGGTATGTCTACTCTTCTACCACACTTGGTAGGATCCACTAGGTTTTTGATCAGGTGCCCTATCACCAAGGGGTTTTTGATCAGGTGTCCACACACCAAGTGAGCTTTTGATCAGGCGCTCTAACCAAACCATAGGTTTTTGTTCAGGTGCCCTGTCACCAAGGAGTTAACTTTTGAAGGGAGTTAGAACCCTATACAAGATGGAAATAAGAGGTTAAGAAGTTCTTCTCTGTCAACAATCTGAGAGAAGACTCTAGTGGATTGATGGTCTAAAGCTTCCCCTATCTGATTGAAATTCTTGACAACTTGAGGATGGAGCTTTCTCTTGAATGAAAATATCTTCCTTGATAAGCTGATGAATCTGAGAGACAGATGTTTCTCAGATTATTGTTGCTCAATTGAATATTTGAAACTTGCAGCAGAAAGACTGAGAGAATGATCTTGAAGATGTTCTCAGAGAATGAGATGCTGCTTGAGGAAGATGAACTTTCTTTTTTCCTTTCTGAATAATTTCTCTCTAGACTGATGCTCTGATATTTTTTATCTCTGTGTCTGTCTTCTTTTTCTTTCTGGTATACTATATTTTTTTTGAGAGAAGACGACTGATTTGAATTTCAAATATCTCTGAATAGGAATAGAATAATCTGCATTAAATCTTTCCTTGGAACTTCCACTGATTCAGCCAATCTTAATTACTTTCCTTTTCCATAATAAATGATATCCTTTTCCAATAAGCCAAATGGCTATATTTCTCGAGAGTAGGAAATGGAAAGGGAATAAAATAAAGGAAGGATAAAACTTGTCTTTTCTGAAAGAATAACTCCAAATGAAGAATAGAACTGAATCTGATAGTTGAACTGAGTTCAAAGAAATAGAATGACTGATCTGAATAGACTGAGAGAAAATTCGTCAATCTGAGATAAGATTTCGTCGACCTGAAGGAAGAATTCGTCGAACTGAACATCTGATAAAGAATTCATCGAACTCAGGCTGGAGTTCGTCGATCTCAAGTTAGAGTTCGTCAAACTGAAGAATTCATCGACCGTTGAGCCGCTGAGCACTGAAGATCGTCGGCCACAGACTGGAGCACGCCGTTCGTCGAACGCAGAGAGCAGTTCGTCGAACCCAGTATTGAGTTCGCCGAACGCAGAAACTTAGAGAAATTCTAAGTTCTAGCTATCTTATCAGCCTAAAACTATGACCCTTAGACTATACAATGGGGGTCAAATTAATCCTAGTCAACACATAGTAATCCTAGCCCAAATCAGTAATAGGGTTGTTCCAACACCTCAAACGACAATTGAAGACTGAGCACAGACAAGGCTTGACAACCCTAGATTCCGGCCGTGAACCTCCAACGAGTCTCCGCCCCTTTGGTTGTAATCTCACCCCCTTCGTATTTTGGCATTTTCTCTTTTGATTCCTTGGTTGTATGACGATGATTGCAAAACCTTAATATGCATTTCAATCTATTTCATGTCTATGTGAAATTATTCTGTGGTTTATGCAAGTGAGGCGCGCCCCCATTCCATCTTCCATCCGCCATCACCCTCCATTCCATTCAGCTTGACTGCTCGCCCATTCCGTGTGCCTACTCTTCCATCCGCCAAGCTAAGCGGTGCTAACGACCAGTGTAATCCACCTCGACTCCGCCGACGCAAACCATTCCATCCGCAAGCCTACTCTTTCATCCGCGCAACGAAGCGATGCTAATGTCCCTGTAATCCATCCGCATAGCCAAGAGGTGCTAACGGCCCTCAAACCTTTCCGCAGTAACACTCACCTCATCTGCTTGCCTTCTCGCCCATCAACCTTGTGAAGCAGTGCATATCGGCCTGCAGAGTCTCCATCAACCGTGCGAAGCAGTGCATATCGGCCTGCATTGTAGTGTTAATTTAGGTTCTTATATTTTATTTCCACAAACCAAAACCAAATCTCCCGCATTCCATTCGCTCGAAAGGACTTCAATCTCAAGTCCTTCCTCAAAAGTAAACTCCACCTTATTGTGTTCCTTAGAGATTCGATACTTGGAGATCACTCCCATTTTATATTACTTGAACGATCGGTACACTGCTGTGTCGTGCCACAATTTCTCTCCAACCTATAGCGGTGTGTAAGATTCACGCATCAAGTTTTTGGCGTCGTTGCCCGGGAACACAGTCGTGTGAGTTTTTGGAGAGGGAGTCGAGAGATAGGAGCCCCTTTCCATTTGTTTATACCATTTTCTTCTTTGTTTTAGTTCTTAGAATTTGTCGTTTTAAATTTCTTTTTTCCTTATCTATTTTATGATTTATCTAAAGCAGACATTCATTTTTTTATTTCTTATGTGTAGTTAGTTCTTGCAAAAAAATTTTATTTGTTGGTGAATTCTCCCCCACTACACCATGTTTTCCGCTTTTAATATCCGTTGTAGATGGTGTGGAGATTATAATCATTCTAGTGATAAATGCCCTGCTGGAGATAGTGGGCATAATTCTCGAGGCCCAGTGTATGGAGCAGCAGCCTCTTACAGTACTTCATACACCGTACCCAAGTCTTATGGTCACTCTTCTTCACCTCATTTACCGTTTTTATATTCCTCTCCGACCCCATCTGGACCGAGGAGTATTGGAAAATAGTGTATATGTTGTCATAGCACCGAGCACGCATTGAAAGATTTCATAGAATTTCAATGCCAGATGGAGGAGGATGATGAACCTGATGTTCTTATCATTCCATCCACCTCTCATTTGGGAGATCATTCTGATTCTGATGATATATTCGCAGTACCACCTTGTCTATGGGGGACTGATGCAGATATCCCCATCAAACTTTCTGCTGATCAGAGTGATGACATGGTGGAGACTTCTCTCCCGGCGCATTCGTCACTCCTTTTGGATTTGCCCCCAGAGGAACTTGTGTACATTTTCTCCGATGATGTTATTACCTCTGTTCCTCCGCTTTCTTTGCAAGATCTCTCTACACCTATTTTTGGTGAGTTGGTTGATGATGTTAGACAGGAAGTTCATTTGAAGCCTGAGGATGTGCCAAAGTGGGACGAGGATGATATTCTCTCCAATGGGGGAGTGCGACTCCTTGGAACACGATGACGCACCGAGGTGGGATGAGGAGGAAACCCTTTTTGATGAGGAGGTTTTCACTTCCTTATTGGATAAGGAGTTCCAACTCAACACCGAGGACCTCGAGCTTTCAGACTCCCCTCGCTACGACTCATATGATACCGACAGTGATCTATGCTCGGATCCTGCTGGGAGTGAGACCGGGACCACTCCCCCGATTTTTGATTATTTAAGTCATTCTTCTCTTTTATTTCCTGACCCCCTTCTTCATCTGAGCCTTGAGTATTCACAGGTACTTCAGGAGGACTTGGAGCATTTTGCTCAAGTCAATGATGAGCGTATCCTCATATATGAGTAGGTTGACTCCTCCATAGCGGAAGCCTCACTCATTACCTTCTCCTCCTACCACCTCCCTGAAGACGACACCTTGCTGGGCAAGGATTATTTTGGTAAGATGAGTGAGGATTCCTCCTCCTATTCTTACTTTTTATTCCCTCTACCTGTGACGAGCAGGTATTATTTATATTTAGGTAGGGGAGTAGCTGTTCTGTCGCCGTATCGGTACCCGCTACCAACACGCATATTAGAACAGTTACCTATTCATTTCCTTTTTCATACTCCCATTAGCTAGAACTCTTAAAGTTTTGAATAAGTCGTGCTGAGAGGACAATATCCCTAGTAGTTATCTTACATTTCCTGCATTTTTTTATTTTATTTAGTTTAATTTAGTTAGTTGTATTTCCTTTTAATTTGTATATCTTCTTTTGTTTTGGCGGAGCTCACTCCCTGCAGGTCCTTCTTCTGGATGGCGGATGCTACTTTTTATCTTGGTTTACATGCCAATCTTCTGGTATGCTCACTTCTGAGCATTGGGTAACTTCTCTTCCCCTAGATTTTGTTTTAGTCTATATTGTATATCTTGTATAAGAATGTTAAGATTAAGTCTGGGGGAGAGCTGCTTTTTGTTACCCACTGTGTATGCGCACATTGCATTACATACTAGAAGTAATTTTACTTCAATTATTTAGCATTGTTCATCTTTACCGTACACCACAACACCCACATTAGCGCGCACTTAGCCGTAGACACGTAACGAGTCTAACTCATCTCTTTTGTGTGATTTGGCAAATCTTTGTGCTGGCTTAGGATTGTGAGACAGGGTAAAATGTTGACTCCCGTAGTGCTCTAGTCGAGTACTTGCGTCTCGTGTAGAATAAATTTTTCTTTATGCTTATAGTTTTATACTTTTTCTATTTGCGTAATTATTGTTTATTCTACTCAAAAGTGGTGAATCCGGTGTGAATCCGATGGTAGCATAGGAATGTGTGTAGACGGTTTCTAGGCTCGTATTGCTCGAGTCGAGAGGAAGGATTATCTTTCTCGGTGGGTAAGAACTTGCCCCAAGTGACTCTTGAAGCATTGGTACAAGTTAGTTCAGTGCATGAGCGTGATGTAGGCCATCATTTTGGCCAGGTTGAGCTTTTGTACCATTCCTAACATCTGATCCTCGCTAGCCCCTTTGTGCCTACCCCGTCCTTTGATTCAGCTCCACCACTTTCTAACCAAAGCCAAAAAGCCGATCCTAGTCGCATGCCCAAAGCCGATCTTTAGCTGTTTTCATATTTTTATTTTGGAGGTGTTGACGTGGTAATGTTAATTTGGAAATGTGGATGTGTTTCTTTTGAATATGTGCTGAAAATATTTAAAAAAAAAATTAAAAAATGAAAAGAAGTGAACAAAAGAGAAATGAAAAAAAGAAAAGAACCTAATTAAAAATCTTTATGAGATGTATATTGGGAGTAGGCGGTGCACACGCCCATGTTTTCAAGTTAAAGTCTGGGGGTGTGGTGCACCCGCGCGTATTTGTTGAAAATGTTGAAGTGTGAAGTTGGCGGTCTGGGAGGTCTTCGCGTGGTCTGGTCTAACCGCACGACCTTGCGGTCTCCTCTGTGGTCTGACCTATTCGGTCTAGTCGCAGCTTATTCATCCTGACCGCCGTTCTCTCTGTCCAAGGCTGCCGAGGTGAGGCGGCGCGGTCTGGTTCATATGACCGCGTGACGAGCTGTTATTCAGTTTGGTGAGGCCGCGCGGTCTGGTTCGTGTGACCGCGTGGCGAGCTGTTTTCTGTACTATGCGGGTTAAGCTGTTGACCGCACAGGGTTGTTGTTCGGGTATCCGACAGTCCGATCTGGTGACTGTCCGGGTTCTTGGTGGTGCGCACCGACTAAGGTTCTCTTAGTCGCGCGGTCTCCCTTTTGTGTTCGCGATCTCTGGCGGAGGTCTCGTATATGCGAACACTGGTGGTGGGCGTCATGACCATGCGGGTTGTCATGGTCGCGCGGCTTCTTGGAGGAGTGGCGATCTCCTAGTCAGGGTTGAAGTCGGCGAGCTCACTAAGCGCAGAGCGATCTTCTGACCACACAGGTAGACCGGTCTTGGTCATGCAGTCAGGGAGGTGACTCTATCTCATAGGGTGGTGACTGGATCTGGTCCCACGCCTATAAATAGGAGTCACTGTAGCAACAAATTAAATCGCACCAAGTGTAAGCTGAACCCACGCCTAGAGCTTGCGGTCTCTTTTTTGTGATCGCCCGGTTTGCTGATTGAATTTCCGTTGTGCAGCTTCTGCGGATTGTGCGGACAACAGTGGTAACCTCTTCTTCTAAAGTGTCCGGGCGATCTTGCGGCTTACAGTGCGGGTTGCTGGAGTTTGGGAGAATCAGTGGAGTTCGGGAGGTCATGGAGCTTCAGTGGTGTTGTTCAAGTCGCCGACAGTCTGTTCGCGCGGTCTCCTTTTCTAGTCGTGCGAACACCCTGACCGCGCGGTTAGGCGACTTCTGTGTTCAGACCGTTAGTTTTCTTTCTTCAGCATTGTATTTTTCCTTTTGGTTTTGTGTACTGGCGAAATCATGTCTCGCCATGTATACCTCGCTCTGTAATGAAGATTCCTGATGTTATCAATAAAGATTGCTTTGCTTCATATGCTTCTGGTTGTTGGCCGTAACTTTAAGTTGTATGATTCTTGCTCACTCCTAGATCTATGGAAAATTTCACATTGTATCAGAGCGAGGTTGGAGTGGATAAAGCAGTGAACAACTTAAAGTTGCCATCGCCTTTGTGAAGAAGGAACCAGTGGTAGAGCCATGGAAGCAGGTTTTGCAAGAGGTCTTGGAATTGCGATGCTCACGTCGACTAACTTCAAGAAGTGGAAGTCGTGCATGCAGAGTTATCTTCTGGGGAGGACCTTTGGGAGGTTGTTAGAGGAGATAGTACGCATGAAGTTGTCCCAGTTGGGGATAATGGTCACGAGGTGAGGAATTGGAGGAGTATTAATGCGAAAGCAGAGTTCACTCTGAAAAGGGCAATATCACCTGACCTATTCGATCACATCTTAGGGTGTGGATCAGCTGCCAAGATCTGGAGTGCCCTGGACGGGCTGTTTAACAAGAAGAATGTAGCGAGGCTACAGTTCCTGGAAAATGAGCTGGCTAGGTCGGCTCAGGGAGATCTATCTATCTCTACATTTTTCCTGAAGATGAAAAGAACCTGTGCGCTGAGATTTCAGCACTGGATCCTGATGAGCCAATTTCTAAGGCGAAGCTGAAGAGGCGCATCATCCATGGCTTGCGGAAGGAGTATGTGGCCTTTGTGACGTCGGTGCAGGGTTGGGAAAATAAGCCATCTCTGCTAGAGCTGGAGAATCTGATTGCGTCGTAGGAGATCCTAGCAAGGCAGATGGCGGGGGTGTCAGTGTCTGAGGGAGAAGGCGAGGTGCTCTTCACAGGGAAGAAGAAGAAATGGGATAAGAAGAAGAAGACCGCTGGAGGCAATGGGCCTTCAACTTCTGGACAGCAGGAGAGGGGCTATTGTAACGCCCCTGATTTTTGTTAATTATTTTACGTGTCCGTTGTGACGTAATTTTGGCGTAAGGGCATTACGTCAGCTCGTCTAGTAGTTTGATGAGCCTTAGCTTAGTTAAAGTATGTCTTGTAGATCGAGCATGCGAGATTTCGCATCGTTTCGAGTTAAAGTAAAGATTTTGGGTGGATATCAAGATTTTAGCTTCGGGAGGCTTTAGCCCGAGTTTGGCCCGTCGGAATTGAATTCTGACTTCGCCGTTGGATTCGTAGCGCCATGTTTCAGTTAAGGTGCGAATTTCGTAGAAATCTGAGGTGATCTAGTTTCCCTCGCGGTTTTAAGTGAATGGGGGAATTAATTAATTAATTAATAAATTAGGTTTTTTATATAAAGCCTAAAATCTTCTTCCCCTATTCATCTTCTTCCTCCCTCGATCAAATCAGCCGCCGAGCGAAAGGGCGAGTGCGGATCTTCGAGGAGCGTTCGATCGGCGATTTCTAGGGCTGTAGTAGTCGGAATCGCGTTTGGAGAGGAGATTTGGAAAGCTCTCGGCAAGATCTTCGTTCTAGCGGTAAGCTTTTCCCGTTTTATGGAATTTTTGGAGTTAGGGTAGTGACCTAACCCCTTCTTTCGACCCGAAAAGTTTCAGGAATTTTTGCTCGTGTGTTTCCCTAGCCGATCCATAGCTTTCGGAGCGGAGATCTTCGAGTTTGCAAGGTTTAAGGCAAGTGGCTTCCTCCTCCTCTTTGTTTGGTTAAGTCGTGGTTTTTCTTTCTCCTGATAGATGCTTGGTGAACTGTGGGCTCATGTTTCGAGCGTCTTGTGTGATAGTTAGAAACCCTAAATTTTCTTCCCCGTGTAGTGTCAGGGCATTTCTCCCGGAAGACACCGTCGTTCCCTGAATTTTAGCCGCTGATTGGTCCTTCTCGAGAAGTCTTTGAGAGTCTCGAGAAGTTGCGTAGCCAAGTTTTCGAGAGATCCCTGGTCCTTCTCGAGAAGTCTTCATCGTTCTCGAGAAGTTGTTTTAGCCCAGCTCTCGAGATATCCGTGCCCCTCTCGAGAAATGCTCCTCTTGAGAAATCCTTGCCCCTCTCGAGAAATTCTCCTCTCGAGAAACCCCTTGACCTCTCGAGAAATGCTTGATTTCTCGAGAAATCCCCCGCTGGAACCCCTCGACCTCTCGAGAAATGCTTGATTTCTCGAGAACTTTCCCCGCTGGAACCCCTATACTTCTCGAGAAATCCCTTGTCCTCTCTCGAGAAATCCTTCCAGTTCCCGAGAAGTGCTGCCTTGAATGCTGTCCTTCTTCTTCTCGATAAATGTCGGTAAGAACTTCTTTTTGGGGTGATTTTTGTGTGGTTTCTGGTGGTGGGATTTCAAAATTTTGGACGGGGCTCTGCCCCGCACCCCGCAAGGGCTCTGCCCCTTGACCCCGCTCGCTGATCGGTCAGCGAGACCACCGCCAGGGGCGCGGCCCCTTGGAACCCCGCCCGGAATGCATGTGATTTCGTTGAGTTTTTATGTTTGAATCTCGTGTCCCCTCGGGTGCACTTGGATGATTGCCAGTGACCCTTCGGTTCTCCTGGTCTCGAATCCCTCTCGTTTGAACCTCTTTTTACTCGTTGTGGTCTGTTAACATTTGAGTTACTCTTATGATTCATATTGATCGAGATGTACTTTGCCTTGACCCTATTTCTTAGGGCCTTCCAGTGATTATCCTTTCGGGCAGCGTCCCGTGTTTAATTAAAATTTAAGTAATAAGAACTACTATCTTTAGCCTTACACAGTAGTTGTGTTTGGGGGACAGTGGGGGAAAATGTTATAGCCTTGCACGGTAGTTGTGTTTGGATGGTTGGGTCTAGTGGTACCCCCACCTGGTCTTGGGCTTTGGGTAGCGGAGGTAGTTAACCGCTCCCGTATAATTTGAGCTGATCAGTCTCTTTAATTGAGGAAACTAAATAAATGAACGTGTTTGTCCCTCCTTTGGTATTTAGTGCACTTAATGCTTGTTGGTTCTTTGTTTAGAGCTTCTTTTTTTGGTAAATTTGGCTTGGGTTGGTACCCCTTATGCCTTGCTTGTTTTTCTGCTAGTTTTCTGCCACTTGTAATTCCTTGCTGAGGCGTTCTTTGTTTTATTGAATGCCTCAGGTTCAGAGCCTTAGCGGCTAGTGGTGTAGCATGAAGTTCAGAGTTTTAGTAGTTGTTCTCCCCGCCGCCGTGAGGTAGTTGTTTTTAGTTACTTCTTGTGCTCAGACATACTAGTTGGTGCCAATGGGTTAGTGTCATGTTGTTGATGCCCATTGTGCCCTTTTTGTACTTTACAGTCTATTTGCCAGTTTAATAGTAATACTTCTAGATCTTGTGTATCTTACTCTCTAGGAATGTTTTATGTTAGGTGCACTATAGTTATAAAAAATGGCTTTTCTTCATCCTCATTGCATTTCTTTCCAACTGAAACCCTTAACTTTAAAGTCGCCTAAAGGTATTTTCTACTCTTACAGTACGCCTAGTTATGTGCATATCATTTACTTCATGCTCCGTCGTTTGCATACATGTAGGACTGTAAGTAAACTAAATCAAGTACTTTCCGCTGCAATTATATATACTTTCTCAGTGGACTAGTTGATCCACGAACTGAGAGACACAGTTCTTATCTCAAAACCCCTAATAAATGATTTCAAATGATGACTTATCATATAATCATGTTTGTTTAGTTAAATAATAGGTTCCCGCCTGAGCGTCTACAGTTGTCTCCTGTATGACGTGACATCATGACGCGTATTTTTTCTTACTCTGATATTCTTAAATTCGGAGAAAATGCGGGTTGTGACAGCTATGCTCCCAAGGCTGAAGGGAAGAAGAAGGGAGAAGGACCCTAATGCTTTAGGTGAGGAAAGCTTGGTCACATCAGGAAGGACTGCCGGGTGAATCTTCAGCCAGGGCATGCTGCTGTAGGGAAGGAGGAAACTGAGGCCAGGCAAAATGATGGAGGATGGGGAGGAGCCTTCTCAACTTCTGTCGGAGCTGCGGCTCCTATCAACTATCAGGAGGACTGGTTCGTGGACTCAGGGTGTGGTCATCACCTCACCGGGGACGAGTCAAAGCTTTCTTCAGCGCAGCCTTACTCTGGTAATGATGCCATCATAACTGCTGATGATACTGTGCATACTGTCGAGAAGGTGGGGGTTATTTCCTTGGGCACTGATAGGGGGCCACTAACATTGAAGAGTGTCTATCATGTGCCCGGAATGAGGAAAAACCTCTTCTCCGTGACCAACGCTGTAGACGCTGGGTATCACGTTTTGTTCGGTCCAACAGAAGTGAGGTTTCTACGAAACGTTGAGGCGGTAAAGGCCGATGTCGTTCATGTCGGGAGAAGGAAAAAAGACTTGTTCGTTTTATCAACAAGTTCTTATGTTGACAAGATGAGGACAAATGATAGTGCCGTTATATGGCACGAGAGGTTGGGGCATGTAGGGATGGATAAGCTGAAAGCTATGGCGATAAAAGGTCTAGTCAAGGGCCTGCCTAGTCTATCTTCCTACGGTGATGGTCATGTTTGCGTGGGATGTCAGTTGGGCAAGTCTCATCGACTGCCGTTTGATAAGTCACAGACAAGGAGTAGTGTGCCGTAGGAGTGTATCCACAGTGACTTGATGTGACCGACTGCTACCCCAAGCCTCGGAGGCAGCAGGTATATGCTGGTGTTGATCGACGATTATACCAGATATGTCAGGGTCTATTTCCTGAAGGAGAAGGCGGAGGCGTTTGCCAAGTTTGTGGAGTTCAAGGAGCTAGTGGAGGGTCGGCTAGGCCTGCGGATAAAGAAGCTGAGAACTGATAATGGGGGGGGGGGAGTTCACCTCTGGTGAGTTCTCTAGTTCTTGCAGGAAGGCGGGCATCCGGAGGGAGCTTACTTATGCGCATACTCCACAACAAAACAGAGTCGCAGAGTGGAAGATTCTTCATCTGACGGAGACCTGCAAGTGTTGGCTGCATGCCAAGAGTATCCCAAGGTCCTTCTGGGCGGATGGAATGTCTTGTGCCGCCTGCGTCATCAATAGGATGCCTCTCAGTCCCATCAACATGTTGACCCCGCATGAGATGATGTTCAAGGAAAAGCCAAGCGTGGCGCACCTTCGGGTGTTTGGTTCCACTTGCTATGTGCACGTTCTAGATGTGCTTCGGACGAAGCTAGGTGCAAAAGCAAGGAAGCTAGTCTTCGTGGGATATGATGATCGGAAGAAGGGCTGGAAGTGCATGGACCCGGAGACGTGAAGATTTATTGTATATCGCGACGTCGTGTTTGACGAGGTGATGTCGTACAAGGGAAGTTCTGGTGTTGAGTTACCAGAAAGCAGGGTGGAGGAGCCGGAGAGAGCTGTGGAAAATCTTCAGGTGGAGCTGCCTTTGTCTCCAGGTGGTCCATCTATTTCTAGTTCTAAGACGGAGGCTTCTGGATTAGGAAGCAGGGGGAGAGATGCTCCTAGTACATCTGGAAGGGGAGCTAGGGAAGAATCAACTGAAGATAATGCGAGTCAGTAGAAGGTGTTGAGGAGATCGAAGCGAACGATCATTGCCCCTGATCGCTATACAGGAGGAAACATGGTGAGCTTTGTCTCGTGTTTCTTCGCTGGCCCCCTGGATGAGCGGGAGCCGTCGAGCTTTGAGAAGGCCAAAGGCGTGAAGCAGTGGGATATAGCTATGGAGGAGGAGATGGCTGCCCTCAAAAAGAATGAGACTTGGTCTCTGGTGCCCTGGCCCAAGGGTATCACCCATGTGACATGCAAATGGGTCTATAAGCTCAAGAGGAAGGCAGACGACAGTATCGAGCGATACAAGGCTCGTTATTGCTTGGCGGCATTTTGGGGGTGGGAGATTTGGCAACTCGACGTAAAGAATGCTTTCTTGTACGACGAGATTGACAATGATATCTTCATGATCCAGCCGCCAGGCTTTATGTCTGAAGATTTTCTAGACTATGTCTGTAAGCTGAAGAAGGCCCTGTATGGGTTGAAGCAAGCGCCGAGGGCGTGCTACGGGAAGATTACAGAATATCTCCTATTCTATGGATTCGGTGCTTCAAACTCTGACTCAAGCTTGTTTGTCAAGAAGAATGGGGAGCTTCAAGTCATCGTGCTGCTTTACGTCGACGATATGATCGTGACGGGGAATTCGAAGGAAGAGGTAGCAAAGCTTCGGGCTGAGATATCTATCAGATTTGAGATGAAGGACTTGGGTGAACTCCACCATTTCCTTGGACTCGAAGTGCAGAGGAAGGAAAGTGGAGTGTTGGTGTCCCAGACTAGATATGCGGAGCAAATCGTGGATCGATTTGGCATGAAGGAAGGGAAATGCATTTCTACACCTCTGGAGAAGGCCACGAAACTTCGGAAGGATGAGGGGAGGATTCTGGAAGATCCGATTGTGTTCCGAGCTATGGTTGGGAGCTTGATTTATCTGACGATTACTAGGCCGGATATTGCGTATGCAGTTGGCAGGGTGAGTCGTTATATGGAGGAACCACGGATGCCTCATCTACTAGCGGCCAAGAATATTTTGAAGTATGTCAAGGCGACTTCGGATATGGGTCTCCTATACAGGAGGGATGCGGGCTTCGAGGTGCATGGGTACATGGATGCTGATTATGGGGGAGATTCGGATGATCGAAAGTCGACGTCTGGATTCGTCTTCATGGCGGGCCCCACAGCTATATCATGGTGCAGTAAGAAGCAGGATTCCGTGTCTGTCTTTACCACAAAAGCGGAATACAAGGCTTCGGCCTTGGCAGCTCAAAAAGCCATCTGGCTTAGGAGGTTGGTGGGAGACGTCCATAAGGAGGTTCGGGGTCCGACTCTGCTCCGCGGCGACAATGAGAGTGCACTCAAACTGGTTACTAATCCAGTATGTCACGCGAGGACCAAACATATCGAGATCGAGCATCACTTCATTCATGAGAAGGTGCTGGAGGGGTATTTTTCGGTCGAGCATGTTCGGAGTATGGACAACGTTGCTGACATATTCACAAAGGCGCTAGCGAAGGGGCCGTTCACTCGTCTGAGGAGTTTACTTGTGCTGTTTTCAACTTCCCACTTCAAGGGCGAGTGTTGAAAATGTTGAAGTGTGAAGTTGGCGGTCTGGGAGGTGTTCGCGTGGTCTGGTATAGCCGCACGACCTTGCGGTCTCCTCTGCGGTCTGACCTATTTGGTCTAGTCGCAGCTTATTCGGCCTGACCGCCATTCTCTCTGTCCAAGGCTGCCGAGGTGAGGCCGCACGGTCTGGTTCGTATGACCGCGTGGCGAGCTGTTATTCAGTTTGGTGAGGCCGCGCGGTCTGGTTCGTGTGACCGCATGGCGAGCTGTTTTCTATACTGTGAGGGTTAAGCTGTTGACCGCACAACGTTGTTGTTCGGGTATCCGGCAGTCCGGTCTGGTGACTGTCTGGGTTCTTGGTGGTGCGCACCGACTAAGGTTCTCTTAGTCACGCGGTCTCCCTTTTGTGTTCGCGGTCTTTGGCGGAGGTCTCGTATATGCGAACACTGGTGGTGGGCGTCATGACCATGCGGGTTGTCATGGTCACGCGGCTTCTTGGAGGAGTGGTGATCTCCTGGTCAGTGTTGAAGTCGACGAGCTCACTAAGCGCAGAGCGATCTTCTGACCGCGCGGGTAAACCGGTCTTGGTCGCGCGGTCAGGGCGATGACTCTATCTCATAGGGTGGTGACTGGATCTGGTCCCACGCCTATAAATAGGGTGGTGACTGGATCTGGTCCTACGCACAATCGCACCAAGTGTAAGCTGAACTCGCGCCTAGAGCTTGCGGTCTCTTTTTGTGACCTCCCGGTTTGCTGATTGAATTTCCTTTGTGTAGCTTCTGCGGATTGTGCGGACAACAGCGGTCACCTCTTCTTCTAAAGTGTCCGTGCGGTCTTGCGGATTGCAGTGCGGGTTGCTGGAGTTCGGGAGAATCAGTGGAGTTCGGGAGGTCGCGGAGCTTCAGTGGTGTTGTTCAAGTCGCCGACAGTCTGTTCGCGCGGTCTCCTTTTCTAGTCGCACGAACACCCTGACCACGCGGTTAGGCGACTTCTGTGTTCAGACCGCCAGTTTTCTTTCTTCAGCATTGTATTTTTCCTTTTGTTTTTGTGTACTGGCGAAATCATGTCTCGCCATGTATACCTCGCTCTGTAATGAAGATTCCTGCTGTTATCAATAAAGATTGCTTTGCTTCATGTGCTTCTGGTTGTTGGCTGTAAATTTAAGTTGTACGATTCCTGCTCACTCCTAGATCTACGGAAAATTTCACAGTATTGTGGCAGCTTGGTTAGCTTTGTTGTATTAACTTAATTGGGTTTAGTGCGTAAGCCTTCATGTTTATCATTGTATACCCTACCGAAACCCAAGCCCTATCTCTAACCTAAAGTCCTACTGGCTCACGCAATGAACCGAACTAGTGCCGTAGAGAGAGTTCGACCGGGTGAGCTTATGGTCATCGAAATTGATGGATTTCAATGGAGGTTGTTCCGAGCACCGATTGTGAGCAATGTCCGCCTCAATGATTAGTCTTCTTTCTTCTTACGCGTTACCGGCTGATTCACCGCGATTCAAATTTTGAGTAGTAATAATATATTGATACGCTTGTAGAAAATATAAACTATTGTGCATAATTAGAAATTTCTTCTATTGTATTTCTACGCACGCGAGCATGCGACTTCGCATTTGCAATTGCTTAGCCAGATAGTCCTTTTTCTCATCCGCTTGAGGGATGATTTGCTCGGGACGAGTAAATGGTTAAGTCTGGGGGGTGTGATGACATCAATATTTACACTATTTTATGGACTCATCCGGGCTAGTTTTCACTTGCGTGCACTTCATTTTCAATCTATAATCGCTTGTATTTCACTTGTATTCACTTTCACGCTTCGTGCACTATTTAGGCCTATTTTGGTGTGCATTTGCACTCCATGTCGTTGGGGGTAAGCACATGCTGCTCCCCAACCCTTTTTCTATATTTGGATTGAGCTGGAGGGGTATTCCCAGCTGTGTGATTCCTGTTTTGATTGCTGTGCAGGTGGACAGATTTCCATGCGACCGTGCGTGCTCTATAGCCTGACAGATTGGTGTTCTGTCCCTGATTGTGCGATTTGTTTGCGCACAGGCAATTCGCCCGTGCGCAAAGGAAACACACAATCTCTCCTTGTTGGCCCATTTTTTAGGTGCTCTGGATTTGCCCGTGCATTTTTACTCACGGTCGGTTTCGACTGTGCATGAGTAAAATCGCATGGGCGATTTGATTCATCTTCCTGGACTTTCTGTATATTTAATATCACACGATCCACGTACGGTCGTGCGTTCGACCGTGCGTGACCAATTTATGACTATTTTTCTATAAAAGCTGCAGACTTCGCCCTAGATCGAATCAATCTTTTTTCCCGTGCCCGGAGGGTTCCAGTTCTTCCATTTTCGCCGCTCCATCGCCGCCCACCTTCAGGAGGTGCTCCAGGCATGTTCTTCACGACAATCTCGAGTCGGAGTATCCTCTTGGCATCCTCCATCGTTCGAGTGCTTCCAAGCTCCATTTTGAGGGATCTTTTGCTGCACATGTGAAGTTCTCCGGAGAGGTCATGGCCGAAGACAATTGATGGAGAAGACGGGTAATGTAGAAGAAGGTGACATCTCTTCCGGACCCCGGACGACAGTTGAAGACCGAGCACGGACAAGGCATGACAACCCTAAATTCTGGCCATGAATCTCCAACGAGCCTCCACCCCTTTGGTTGTAATCTCACCCCCTTCGAATTGTAGCATTTTCTCTTTTGATTCCTTGGTTGTATGACGATGATTGCAAAACCTCAATATGCATTTGAATTTATTTCATGTCTATGTGAAATTATTTTGTGGTTTATGCAAGTGAGGTATGCCCTCATTCCATCTTCCGTCTGCCATCACCCTCTATTCCATTCCGCTTGACTACTCGCCCATTCCGCCTGACTACTCGCCCATTCCGCCAAGCTAAGCGGTGCTAACGACCCGTATAATCCACCTCGACTCCGCTGGTGCAAACCATTCCATCAGCGCAGCGAAGCAGTGCTAATGGCCCGTATAATTCATCCTCCTAGCCAAGAGGTGCTAACGAACCTCAAACCTTTTCGCAGTTACACTCACCTCATCCACTTGCCTTCTCGCCCATCCACCTTGTGAAGCAGTGCACAACGTCCTGCATAGTCTCCATCCACCTTGCGAAGTAGTGCATAGCGGCCTGCACAGTAGTGTTAATTTAGGTTCTTTTATTTTGTTTTCCGCAAACCAAAACCAAATCTCTCGCATTCTATCCGCTCGAAAGGACTTCAATCTCAAGTCCTTCCTTAAAACTAAACTCCACCTTACTTTGTTCCTTAGAGATTCGATACTTGGGGATCACTCTCATTTTATATTACTTGAACGATCGGTACACTGTCGTGTCGTGCCGCAATCTCGCTATCGCCTATAGCGGTGTGTAAGATTCGCACATCACTCACCATAGCGAGGGCATAGGGTTGTATGCATTTGATAACCTAACCTCTAAGTCATGTCTTATCCTTAACCGGGGAGGGTTCCAGTGGGGCCTTGCGAGGCACTGAGGGGAAAGAGTGCTAGGTTGAGTAGTTTTTAGTGTTTGCATATGGGACTAACACCCCAACCTATGGCATGCATGCAGCTCCTCATGATTATCCACCACTTAGGACGAGGCGAGGGTGTAGACATATTGTCTGGGTAGATTGGTGATATGAAATTTGCATGCGCGGATTTTAGATTTTTAGTGAAAGGTTGAGATTTTCTCCAAAACTATATCCGATAAAGGCAAGTGTACCTTATCGTCTATAGTATAGGATATTTAGGAATATCAAGGTCGTATTCCACGGGGCACGTTGATTACTTCTACTTCGAGGAAAATCACTATTATTTTATCGACGAAAATTTGAGGTGGTTTGTTTTCGCTTAACTAAAATTAAAACTAAATTCAAACTAAATGAAAAGCTTGAACATTGCATGAAAAGAAAGAGAAATTGACATTGCATAAAAAAGAGAACATTACTAAGGAGAGAAAAATTTAACCTTGCATGAAAAGGAAGAAATTACTTAAGGAGAAAAAGAACATGAAAGAGAAAACTAATTTTATTGAAAATCAAAGAACTATTACAAGCCTTAAATTAAGAGTGCAAGGCTAAGGAAAATGAAAGTTGCAAGCTTAAGAAAACTAGTACACGAAAGTTACATTACAACATTGCATGAAAAGGGAAGGAGGAGAACATGAAAGCCTTAAGAAACATGAACATTAACTTGAAAAACTCACTCTCAGCTCTAACAGCACCTCCCCATCTCCAAATTTCTGAACCCTGGACTCAAGGAGAGCCTCTGAATTTATAGGCAAAATTTTCAAGTTACACGCCCTCGGTCACGGGCGTGTCCAAGGGCGTGTAATCACTGTAACATTGGATCTGGCAGCGGCGTGGGCTTGGCGTGTCGGCGGCAGAAAAGTTGGACATTACACGCCCGTGTAACATGGTCACATGCGTGACTTTGGACGTGTGCATTAAATGCGGTGTGGGCTGGAATTCGGCGCGGCGGCAGAGCAGGGATCACGCTGGAAAGTCACAGGCGTGACATGTGGGTCACGGGCGTGACTTAGGTTGACTTCTCGACAGCATCTCCTCGTCTCGACGGCGGCTCCACGTGGACGATTCTAAGATTACACACCCCCGGTCACGGGCGTGACTTTGGGTCACGGGCGTGACCTGGGGCGTGACTTGGTGTGGACTGGTTCAAACAGTGTGGCATCGATTCTGGACTGATCTTCAGGTTACACGCCCTTGGTCACGGGCGTGACCGAGGGCGTGACATGCCATTTTTCCCGATTTGTCCCAAAAATCTGCAAATATCAAAATTAAGATAAGTTAGAATCAAAATTACAAAAAGAACTACTTATAACCTAAATTTGACATAAAATAGAGAATTCATATTAAATATTTACAAGATTTTCTATTACAAAGTTATAAAAATACTACTTATCAAATACCCCCATACTTGAGGTTTTGCTATTCCAGAGCAAAAGTGTGAGACATTATTTATAAGACATCCTTAAAAAATTTTTAATTTAAAACTAAAATTTCATTTAACCAAAAGTTAAGTTAAGAGTAAATTCAAGGGGGAGTTAAGTCCTAAATTATGATGATGATTTGAAAAGAGGAAAAAATGTTTAGGCAATAACTTCTCAAGAAAATTAAGTAGTTTGACAAAATTGTAGAAATTATAAAACTAAATTAAATTAAAATTATAAGAACTCTATCTTAAAAGAATCTTAAGGAAAAGTAAATTACTAAATATTGCTCTCTCCATAATTTTCAACTAAAACTAGAACAATGATAATTGGCTAAGGGGGATTTCATAAAATTTGGCATAAGAAGAGAAATTTTTGAATGGAGGAAATGGAATTTATCATGAAATTTCCTTCTCTTTTTTTTTCTTACTCTTTTTTTTTCTATTCTAATAAAAACCCAAAATGTATATGGTTTAGGAGTAATGAATTTTATCCTCTTACTGCATGCCATATAATCTTTTCAAATATTTTGGGTGCATATGTTTTAGGGAATAATGAATTTTATCCTCTTATTCCCATGACATATGATCTTTTAATACATTTTTTTATGCCATCAAAGGGGTAGGGTAGGGGAAAAAAATCTAGCTAGCTTTAAATCATATTGAGAGCAAATTCTAGTAAAATTAAAAATTCCTAAGATCTAAGAAGTTAGAAGAAAATATAATTAAAATCTAAAGAGGTTTAGGAAATTTACTACAAAATGAAGCCATTTAAAAATAAAAAGAGAAGTCATGCTAACAAAATTCTCTAATCAATTTAAAATCATAAGATGATTCTTAAATCAAAATTACCTCAAATTTAAAATTAACAAACTATGATAAGCAAAATTTCAGCCAATTAAAAACTTAAACATGCTTATAAACATTCTCAACTAGATTTCTAAGAAATCACAAAAACAACAAGGAGGGAAATAAGATTTTTTTTGGAATTTTTGATATTATCTTTTTTTTTGAATTTTTCTCATTAAAAACTATTTACAAAGAAAGGAAACTAGCTTTAAAACTTAACAAATTTTTTTTTGCAAGTCTTGGACTTCCCAAGGGTTACCCGGTGAAGGGTTCGCATTGTATTAGGAGGTGTGATGGGATAAAATCCCAAACGTCCATTTCCAAGATTTAAATTTTTCTGTTTTCTATTTTTTTTGAGTTTTTGGGTTTTACAAGTGCTAAAATAGAAGAAAACATAAGAAAAAATATATATATTTTTGTTTTGAAAATTTTCTGATTTAACAACTATTTACAAAAAAGCTATTTACACCCCCATACTTAAAGTTAAACATTGTCCCCAATGTTTAAAACTAAGTATGAAGTAAAGGAAAAAAAAAGAAGTGCAAAACAAAATAAAAAGGAAATGCATGATAAAAGAGAAGGAAGAAAGAGAAGGGGCTTCCCTGATTTTTGAAGTTTGCGCGGGGAAGCGACGATTACCTACAAAATATATTAAAGAACAAGAGAAGACAATAAAAAGATAACTTTGGGGTGCCTCCCAAAAGCGCTTTGTTTAAGGTCGCGTAGCTTGACCCACTTGCCGGTCATATTAAAGGTTGAAAAATAATTGAATCACTCTTTTCATTTGGTAACTCTCCCGGAAGATATAATTTAAGGCGGTGCCCGTTAACTTTGAAGGTACCTTTTTCTGGGTGGGAAATTAAAATTGTCCCATAGGACCAAACCTCTTTAACAATAAAGGGTCCGGTCCATCGGGATTTTAGTTTTCCCGGAAAAAGGCGAAGGCGGGAATTATAAAGGAGGACGAGATCGCCCGACGAAAAAGTTTTTGGAAATTTTATATGCTTATCGTGATAAAACTTTGTTCGCTCCTTATATAATTTATTGCTCTCATATGCGTTCGCTCGCCACTCATCTAATTCGTTCATTTGAAATTTTCTTTGTTCTCCCGCTAGAGTGGAATCGAGGTTTAAAAATTTAAGCGCCCAAAATGCGCGATGTTCTAATTCGACCGGAAGGTGGCAAGCCTTGCCATAAACCATTCGATACGGTGTACAACCGATAGCGGTCTTGTACGCCGTTCGATAGGCCCATAGCGCGTCATCGAGCTTTATTGCCCAATCCTTCCGATTAATAGAAACCGTTTTTTCTAAGATCCGTTTTAATTCTCGATTAACAACTTCAACTTGGCCGCTCGTTTGTGGGTGATATGCAGTGGATAATTTGTGCGTAACACCATATTTTGCTAAGATTTTTGTGAATTGAGTATTGCAAAAATGGGTGCCCCGATCACTCACAATAGTGCGCGGAGTGCCAAATCGAGAGAATTTTTTTTTTAAAAAGTTAACGACGACTCGCGCATCGTTGGTGGGGAGAGCTTGCGCTTCCGCCCACCTTGACACGCAGTCGACCGCTACTAGAATATACTTATTTGAAAACGAAGGAGGGAGAGGACCAACGAAATCAATGCCCCAAAGATCGAAAATTTCGCATTCTAAGAAAATGTTTTGGGGCATCTCATCCCGGCGAGAGATGTTCCCCGACCGCTGGCAGCTGTCGCAAGTACTCACAAGGTTGTGAGCATCTTTGAAGAGCGAGGGCCAATAAAAGCCCGCCTCCAGCGCCTTCCTCGCGGTTCGGTTTGAATGATAATGACCTCCGGTGGGTCCCTCATGACAATGACGTAAAATTTTAAGGCCTTCCTCACTCGAGACGCATCATCTTACTACCTGGTCTGCGCATACACGGAATAAAAAGGGGTCCTCCCAAAAGTAATTCTTTAAATCAGAAAAGAATTTCTTCTATTGCTGACTCGAGACTCCTTTTGGCAGGACCCGGGCTACTAAATAGTTAGACAGATCTGCAAACCAGGGGGTAGACGATGAATTAATATTTTCGAGAGCAAGGAGGCGCTCTTCGGGAAATTTATCATTAATGTCAGATTCTATTAATACGTCCGAGGCGGGGTTTTCTAAATGGGAGAGATGATCGGCCGCCAAGTTTTCGGCTCCCCTTTTGTCCCGGATCTCTAAGTCAAACTCCTGCAAGAGGAGGATCCATCGCAAAAGACAAGGTTTGGCGTCCGATTTGCTTAAAAGATATCTAAGTGCGGAGTGATCCGTGAAGACGATGACTTTCGAGAGGGTGATATACGACCTAAACTTATCGAAGGCGAAAACGATTGCTAGAAGTTCCTTCTCGGTCGTGGTGTAATTTTCTTGTGCCGACGTGAGTGTTTTGCTCGCATAATAGATATGGTGGAAATACTTACTCACCCGTTGGCCTAAAACGGCACCAACCGCAATGTCACTCGCGTTGCACATGATTTCAAAAGGGAGCGACCAATCCAGCGCGACTAGAATCGGGGAGTTTATAAGTTTTTCTTTGATAAGTTGAAAAGCTAAATGACATTCATCGCTAAAAAGAAAAGAAGAATCTTTCTCGAGAAGATGGGTTAACGGCTTTGTAATTTTTGAAAATTTTTGTATAAAGCGCCGATAGAACCCCGCGTGGCCTAGAAAACTCCTAATAGCTTTTACGTTTGTGGGAGGGGGGAGTTTTTCAATTACTTCAATCTTGGCCCTATCGACCTCGATCCCCTTGCCCGAAATTTTATGGCCAAGGACTAGTCCTTCCTTGACCATAAAATGACAATTTTCCCAATTAAGCGCTAAATTTGTTTCCTCACATCGCTGCAACACGCGCTCGAGATTTTTTAAACAATTTTCAAAAGAACTCCCGTACACGGAAAAATCGTCCATAAATACTTCCATCACCTCCTCCACTAACTCATCAAAAATTGCCAGCATACATCTTTGGAATGTAGCTGGCGCGTTACAAAGACCGAATGGCATCCTTCGATAAGCGAAGGTGCGAAAGGGACAAGTGAAAGTGGTTTTCTCTTGGTCGTCGGGCGAAATCGGAATTTGGAAGTATCCCGACAAACCATCGAGAAAACAGTAGTAGGAGTGACCCGAAAGGCGTTCTAAAATTTGGTCGATAAATGGTAGAGGGAAATGATCCTTACGGGTGGCATCATTTAATTTCTGATAGTCGATGCACATCCGCCAACCCGTAACAGTACGGGTTGGGATCAATTCGTTATTTTTGTTCGCAACTACCGTAACACCACCTTTCTTTGGCACGACTTGTACTGGGCTAACCCAAGTACTGTCCGATATCGGGTAGATGATTCCCGCGTCCAGAAGTTTTATAACTTCGGCCTTAACGACTTCTTTCATGTTAGGGTTTAGCCGTCGTTGAGGCTGGACTGAATTTCGAGAATTATCTTCGAGAAATATTTTATGAGTGCAGAAAGATGGGTTTATACCCTTAATGTCCGATAATTGCCACGCAATTGCGTGGCGGTGCTTTCTTAAGACTATAGTCAACTCAGAAATTTCTGAGTTGCTAAGATCGGATGAAATGATGACGGGTAGCTTAGACTCTTTTTCCAAAAACAAGTATTTAAGGTGAGGGGGGAGTTGTTTCAACTCTAATTCGGGTGGTTCTTCATAAGAAGTCTTGATTTTTAATTTTTCTAAAAATAATGGTTCGGGTGGTGTGGGGTGAGAGACTTCTTCTTCATCGCAAAAGAGCTCTACGGGCTCGGAATCACTATTCGCCGATGAAACTAACTCGAGGGATGAATCGAACTCACAACACTCTTCTAAGTAAAAACATGAATCGTCATTTTCTAGCGTGTTCCGCATCGAGGAATTTATGCCGAAAGTAACTTCATCGTCTCCAACCCGTAGGAGGAGCTTTCCGTTACTTACGTCGATAATAGCGCGGGAGGTGGCAAGGAAGGGGCGGCCGAGTATGAGGGGTACTTCGGCATCCTCTTCGATGTCAAGAATGACAAAATCCACCGGGAAGATGAATTTGTCAACCTTGACGAGCACGTCCTCCACTATTCCTATCGGATATTTTAAAGAACGATCCGCTAATTGGATACTCATTCGAGTGGGCCTTGGATTTCCTAGACCTAACTTTTTGAACAAAGAAAACGGCAAAAGGTTTTGATGCTTGCTCCAAGATCCGCTAAGGCGTGTTTTACTAACGAATTGCCAAAAAGACATGGGATGGAAAACCGTCCCGGGTCATTTGCTTTTTTCGGCAATTTGTTGAGTACAACCGCGGAGCATTCTGCGTTTAAAGAAATATGCGAAATATCTTCTAACTTTTTTTATTGGAGAGCAACTCCTTAAGATATTTCGCATATTTAGGCATTTGTGAGATAGCCTCGCAGAAAGGTACATTAATATGGATTTGTTTTAAAACATCTAAAAACTTTTTATAATTTTTTTCGGCGCTTTCATTTTTAAATTTCGATGGATACGGAATATTAGAAGTAGGAGCGCGCGGATTTAAAATAGAAGAGTGCGGAGCTATCGTAGCGGGCAAATTCGAAGATGAATTAAAAGTAGGAGGAGGAGGAGAGGAAATTACCTTGGGTTCGTCCTGTTTTTGAACCACCTCCTTCCCGCTTCGGAGTGTAATCGCGTGCGCTCTCTCCTTTGGATTTTGCTCGGTGTTCCCTGGTAGTGCTCCTTGTTGACGCTCAGAAATCATCTTTGCGAGTTGGCCCACTTGATTCTCTAAATTTTTGATTGATCCGGTAAGGTTCCGGATGTTCGTTTCATTTGTAGCAACATATTTTGCAAAAACCTCTTCAATCGGAGAGAGTTTTTGCTATTGCGGTGGAAAACCGGGTGGATTATAATTTTGAGAAATCAAATTTTGAGGCGGAGTTAAGTTAAGAAGTTGATTAGGGGGAGGTTGATTTAAATTCATAGGACGCTGAGCATTTCCTTGGTTGCTCCATGAGAAATTCGGATGATTCCTATAACCCGCATTGTAGGTGTTATTATACAGAGCGGTGTTCGGGTTATAGGAAGGCTGAGGTGGATTTCCCATGTAGTCAACATGTTCTTCAATTAAAACGTTATTGGCCCAAGGAGGAGTGGCGGAGGAAGCAGACATCTCCGCCACTTGCTTTGTTAAGCGCTCAACTTGTAAAGCCAAATTTGCGTTTGCGTCTATTTCAAAAATTCTGGCCGGCTTATTAGGCCGCGCTCGGGGCATGTTCCATTGATACGCATTTGTGGCCATCTCTTCGAAAAGCTCTTGAGCGGCGATCGGAGTTTTATTATTTAATGTCCCCCCGGCGGCCGCATCAATCATTTGCCTCATTTGGAGATTTAAGCCATTATAAAAAATTTGCACTTGTTGCCAAGTGGCAAGTGCATGGTGAGGGCATCGACACAAAAGCTCCTTGAAGCGCTCCCATGTGTCATAGAGAGTCTCCGAGTCGATTTGCATGAACGATGCAATATCCGTGCGCAATTTAGCGGTCTTTGAAGGCGGGAAATATTTATTAAGAAATTTTTCCGCCATTTCGGCCCATGTAGTGATGGATCCCCTAGGTAGGGAGCCCAGCCACTGCTTGGCCTTAGACCGCAAAGAAAAAGGAAAAAGATGTAATCGAATGGCGTCATCGGTGACGCCATTGATCTTAAAAGTGTCGCAAATTTCAAGAAAGTAAGAGATATGTGAATTTGGATCCTCGTCCGGTTGACCATCAAAGGTCACCGATTGTTGCACCATTTGTATGATGCTGGACTTGATCTCAAAATTATTGTTCGCCACCGTGGGGCGAACAATACTCGAATGTGTGCCTTCCAAATTCGGCCGCGCATAATAGGACATGGTCCGTTGCGCGTCCTCATTAGGATTTGGCTCGTTAAGATTAGGAGGATTAAAATTATGATCCATATTTGCTGCGTTAGTGTCCCCGGTCGACTCTTCAGATTCTATTTGATTTCCCTGATCATAAGAACGGCGGTGCCTCAAAAGGGTTCGCTCGATCTCCGGATCAAAAGGAAGAATCGAAGTGCTACCTCGGGTCATACACTAAAAAGAGAAGAAAGGAAGAAGAAAACTAAAAATATTTTTTTTTCTTTTTGAAAGTTAGAAAAAGCAAACTAAAATAGAAAGAAGCATGATAAAATTAATAGCCATCCTCTTTTCAAAATATCTACGCAAAGTCCCCGGCAACGGCGCCAAAAACTTGATATGAAATTTGCATGCGCGGATTTTAGATGTTTAGTGAAAGGTTGAGATTTTCTCCAAAACTATATCCGATAAAGGCAAGTGTACCTTATCGTCTATAGTATAGGATATTTAGGAATATCAAGGTTGTATTCCACGGGGCGCGTTGATTACTTCTACTTCGAGGAAAATCACTATTATTTTATCGACGAAAATTTGAGGTGGTTTGTTTTCGCTTAACTAAAATTAAAACTAAATTAAAACTAAATGAAAAGCTTGAACATTGCATGAAAAGAAAGAGAAATTGACATTGCATAAAAAAGAGAACATTACTAAGGAGAGAAAAATTTAACCTTGCATGAAAAGGAAGAAATTACTTAAGGAGAAAAAGAACATGAAAGAGAAAACTAATTTTATTGAAAATCAAAGAACTATTACAAGCCTTAAATTAAGAGTGCAAGGCTAAGGAAAATGAAAGTTGCAAGCTTAAGAAAACTAGTACACGAAAGTTACATTACAACATTGCATGAAAAGGGAAGGAGGAGAACATGAAAGCCTTAAGAAACATGAACATTAACTTGAAAAACTTACTCTCAGCTCTAACAGCACCTCCCTATCTCCAAATTTCTGAACCCTGGACTCAAGGAGAGCCTTTGAATTTATAGGCAAAATTTTCAAGTTACACGCCCTCGGTCACGGGCGTGTCCAAGGGCGTGTAATCACTGTAACATTGGATCTGGCAGCGGCGTGGGCTTGGCGTGTCGGCGGCAGAAAAGTTGGACATTACACGCCCGTGTAACATGGTCACGGGCGTGACTTTGGACGTGTGCATTAAATGCGGCGTGGGCTGGAATTCGGCGCGGCGGCAGAGCAGGGATCACGCTGGAAAGTCACGGGCGTGACATGTGGGTCACGGGCGTGACTTAGGTTGACTTCTCGACAACATCTCCTCGTCTCGACGGCGGCTCCACGTGGACGATTCTAAGATTACACGCCCCCGGTCACGGGCGTGACTTTGGGTCACGGGCGTGACCTGGGGCGTGACTTGGTGTGGACTGGTTCAAACAGTGCGGCATCGATTCTGGACTGATCTTCAGGTTACACGCCCTTGGTCACGGGCGTGACCGAGGGCGTGACATGCCATTTTTCCCGATTTGTCCCAAAAATCTGCAAATATCGAAATTAAGCTAAGTTAGAATCAAAATTACAAAAAGAACTACTTATAACCTAAATTTGACATAAAATAGAGAATTCATATTAAATATTTACAAGATTTTCTATTACAAAGTTATAAAAATACTACTTATCAATTGGTTACTTGGAAATCATTACCTTTTTTTGCTAAAAACTCTTTATCATTTCCTCTAAAAGCTCGATCATGTCTTATCTTTTTTTATCAAAAATCCTCTTTTTATGTCTCTTTTTTCCTTGCCCACTTTTTTTGCTAATAACAAAAGGGGGAGAACTAACATGATAAATAAAATTGTTATCAAATTGGAAAACTAACATGATTAATGATTAAGATGATAACTTACATATAAGGGGAGCATTCACATAGGGGGAGCATGAATTTAGGGGGAGCAATTCTATATGCTAAAAATGACAATTATCTTAAGTCATCACTCACACACACACAAGTAGGTTTTATCATGCTTTATATATTAATGCCCTGATTTATCATTAATGGATTTGTTATTATCAAAAGGGGGAGTTTGTTGGAACATGGTCTTTCTGTTGGAGTTGCCATTGTGATCTAGAAGTGGTCAAACATGTAATCTCACTGCCAACGCGATATGAGCCTGCAGGGTCGCACATAAGAGCATGTGGAGAAGTTGGTAGATTGACTGTGTTGGTAAATGTTACCAATCACCATATATAGAATGGGGAAATCCAGCAGGTTGTTGCTGTCTGAATTCGTCGGGTTTACACGGATAGAATTCGTCGGATTCGTCGGGATTCGTCGGATTGTCCCGTGAACTCTCGACGAATTATTACAGAAACCCTTCAGTCGGCAAAATGTTGTCGTCTGTCTGGATTCGTCGGGATTCGTCGGGTTGTCCCGTGAACACTCGACGAATTGTTACAGAGATCATTTTCTCGGCAAATGTTGCCGTCTGATCTGATTCGTCGGATTCGTCGGATTGTCCCGTGAAATCTCGACGAATGATCTTCCGTGGAATTCCGACGAATTGTAACAGAAGCCCTTATTCTGCTGTGTGGTCTGCGGATAGCGATTCTTCTAGAAGCTGTTTATCCTTTGGGTATAAATAGGACTTCTTTTAGGGTTCTCAGGACTAACGAAAAGAAAAAGCCGACGGAAGGAGTTCCGCTCTCGCCTTACGAACCCTAGCCGACGGAAGTGTTCCGCCGTCTCTGAATCGCGTCCGCCGACCTCCTCTCCGGCGATCGTCGCCGTGTGTGTTCTTCCTAGAGCGAACCTAGCAGTTCGTGGAAGTTCAAGGTGCAGTCATTCTTCTCCCGGCTCGTGTGGATCACTGTAGAGACGTAGATATTATTCTACGTGAGGACTCGCATAGCCGACGACAGGAATCAACTCGTGGAGCATCTAGGTTGGATTTGATCCAATCCCGCAAAGGTAATTTCATACCTAGCATTTTGTTAACTAATTGATTCAACATTCATGGCTGATCCAAAGTCTTTTTGGGTTGTTTCTCTTCATTTCCGCTGCGCCTACATTTGATGTATGGTTCTAGAAAAACCCAACACTTTCGCATCTCCTAGGTTTGAGAATAACAAATCCTATGTGTATTTGATCTTGTTTGTTTAAGTGTGCAGGAAACAATGCCACATGACTCAATGATAATATATGATGGTTGCCCCAAAATTTGAAGCCAGAATTCCAACATGCCCACTAGCGCCGCCGCATCTAGCGTAGGCGCTAGCTCTAATTAGAGCAATTTCGGGTGCTGTTTTAGAAGGCGATAGCGTCAGGCGGTAGAGGATAGCGCAGGCGCTATCACGGAGCACTTGAGGAATGCCAGGAGGATTTCCTTGGATTGAAGATACGCACACGGAGAATGTTTCTTAATACAGGATAGCACCGCCAGTAGCACTAGCGCAGGCGCTAGATCCAAAGCTAGAAAAAGGACCCCTTGGCTCCGTATTTCTCATCCTCTTCTACTCATAAATTCCAGAGCTTCGTCCCACATCATATAGAGGAAGGTTCAGAGAGATACTCCCACAAATCCATGAAGGCTTATGGAGATCCGTAGAGAAGATTTCAATACGCTTCATCATCGTGATGAAAAACCGCATCGACTACGATCATACTCAGCGAGTCTTTGCCTACTTCTTTAGAGATCCACATAGAGGGTGTAACACCTCCCCTATAATGGCTATATAATATAGGTCCGGCCGGGACCCCACAGCATATAACCGCCATATCTTCAGTATTAAAAGATGATATAACTACCCAACTCAAAACTCAGATACCACAGCGGAAACAAAACTAAGAAACACAGAGATTGTCCACAACTACATAGGAGTAAAACCGGCTTAAGGCCTTACAAAACCAGTATCCAAGTCATCAAATATTCAACACAAATAAGAAATCCCAATAAGGGGAAAAACTAGCTTCCCTAAGCTACCTCGGCATGCAAGCCGGAAATAACAAAAGACAAGTACAGAAAAACAGGAAAGCTAAGTAAACACTTCATGAAGCTTTAGACCTTTTTGGCCGGCGAGCTGGGTCCGACCTGCGATCCTTGGCCTGCATCCAAATCACAAAGAGCGGTAAATGAGGGTCAGCTATGGCTGACCACAAATGGTGTAACAACACCCCTCCTCCCGGTCGTCCTAGCGGACCCAGGGGAACTCCATCACCCTGCAAGTCAGCACTTCGTATGCATATGTATATAAATAAAAGCAACATAAACAACAGGCATGAGTGTCACAACCATCATCCACGTTTCAATGTTGAGCAAGTAATAAAAGGGGCCTACAAATACAATATGAATGCAACCCAGGTTTCACCCAAGGCACCCTAAAGCGTATGATTCTAACACATCATCATACATCAACAACACAACCACGGGGTACTCGACATTTCCCCCAAAGGGCATCGTAGCTCAAGGCCAAGAGCTCACGCTGTGACCCACCGCGCCTGGCCCACCATGCCATCAGGCTTGTCTGACAGCTCACTTGCTCTTGCCGCTAACATTATGCACAACACATCCACGGGGTACTCGACACTTCCCCCAAAGGGCATCGTAGCCCAAGGCTAAGAGCTCACGCTGTGACCCACCGCGCCTGGCCCACCATGCCATCGGGCTTGTCTGACAGCTCACATGCTCTTGCCAGTCAACACCGAAGGGACTTGTCTTGCCGGGACACTCTCCACACATGAATTCCAGCATTCACGGGATAGCTAGCCGACCACAAAGACCAAGTCGCACCTTCGTACATCACTAGGCATCACACGCCTCACAACCCGCACATTATTTCCCCGCCCAAAAACCAACAAGACTACAAGGGCATCATGATGACAAATTCGCCGTATTTGGATTTCTAGCAAAACCCCTAAAATGCGCGTCAATCAACATCACTGAATCGGACCAATCCGGCTTCAACCACAATGCCTAATCCAGTAACGGAGCGGATTTCTAGTGCAAATCATGTCAGGGACAGACTCAATCATCCCGATGGTTCCTCTTGAACCAAGGTGACCCAGATCCCTCTCACTCGACGGATCCGGTGCCTAAATGCAGAAAAATAAAGAGGAAAAATGGATGCCAAGCACGCATCCTAAAGACCGGGAGGAGAAATGTCGTTACCTTTTGAGATTTCCTCCTAGCCATGGGAAACTTGCAAAAGAATGGAGGAGAAGAAGCGCCTCGACGTCCCCTACGCGCTGACGGTCTCGGATCGGCGAATGATGTTCCGAAGCTCCAACAATGGCGGGATCTAGCTCTCTTCCTCCTCCAAACCCCTTCTCTCTCTCAAGCCCTCAAAACCCAAGATGAGAAGAAATGAAGATGGAAAACCCTCTCATCCCTAATTAGAACCCTCCCACGAACTCATCTGAGCTGTTAGATCAAGATCTAAGCCAAACAGACGCCCAGATTTCGCTGTTTACGGATCTGGTTCCGTCAGCTACCGCGCACGGTCGAACGCACGACCATGCGTTATTAAACGGAAGAAACAGCATCGCCTGTGCGTTTTACTCGCGCACGGTCGAACGCACTACCGTGCGTAAAAATGCACGATCAAAGTCAGAACACCATTTTGCCACCCGAAGAGCACGCACGGTCGGTTCGATCGTGCGTCAAGAAAAACGCACGATCGTGCGTTAACTCTCAGATCAGCAAAACTGGGGTGTTACAACTCCACCCCCCTTAAAAGAATTTAGTCCTTCCGCATCTCTTGCTCACGCTCCCAAGAGAATTTGTCTCGCCCGCAATTGTCCCATCACACCTTTACAAGCCTGACTTCCTTGTTACGCAACTGCCGGACTTCCGAGTCCTCTACGCAGATCGGACGAACCCTCGTCCTCAGATCCTCCATCACCGGCACCACCGCCGCTTCGACCACGATGCTTGGCTCTACCAAAGCTTTCCTCAGCACAGAGTCATGGAAAACATCATGTAATCCACTCAGCTCGGCGGACAATGCCAAACGATTGGCTGCTTCGCCTATACACTCCATAACCTCGAACGGACCCAAATATATCAGACTCAACTTCTTGAGTCGCCGCACACGCGAAACGCCCTTGAACGGCTTGGTCTTCAAGTAGGCCATGTCGCCCACTGCAAACTCCACATTTCTATGGCGCGCGTTAAAATAGTTCGCTTGCCGATCCTGAGCAACCTTCATGCGCTCCTGAATCGTCCGCACGATCTCGCAAGCATCTGCCACCACTTGCTTTTCCAAAAGCTTAGTGTCTCCCGCCTCTGCCCAAGACATCAGCGTTCGACACCTCCTTCCATACAATGCTTCGTATGACGCCATCTTGATACTCGCCTGGAAGCTATTATTATAAGCGAACTCCACCATGAAAAGGTGGTCTTCCCACATCCTACCAAAGTCAAGAGCACACATCCTCGACATATCCTCCAATGTACGATTCATTCGCTCCGTTTGACCATCGTTCTGCGGATGGAACGCGGTACTAAACTTGAGTTTGGTGCCTAAACTTTTTTGCACTAACCTCCAGTCCTTCGATGTGAACCGCCCATCGCGATCACTAGCAATGCTCTTAGGAATCCTGTGCAACCGCACAATATTTCGAACATAAAGCTCCATGAGCTTCTCCACGCCATCGCCCTTCTGATTCGGAATGAAGTGAGACACCTTGGTCAGGCGATCCACTATCACCCAAATCGCATCGTTACCCTGCTGCGATCGAGGCAAACCATGCAAAAAATCCATGGAGATATCGTCGAATTTCCATTCGGGGATAGGAAGAGGCTTCAAGAACCCGCCGGGCCTTTGGCACTCAGCCTTCACTAAAGCACAAGTCTGACGCCGGCTTACATACTCAGCTACATCCCGCTTCATCCCAGGCCACCAAAAGGATTTCTTCATATCCGAGTACATCTTTGTACTACCTGTATGAATGGAGTACTTCGTAAAGTGAGCCTCAAACATCAACTCCTCGCGGAGCTTGCCAAAGCGCGGAACACAAACCCTTCCGTCTCTCTTCAAAATCCCACCGACCATCTCCAAAGCACTGTCTTCGCTTTGCTGAGCTTCCAACACCAACCGTTGGCACTCTTCGTCTGCACTAGTCGCCTCTCGGATTCGATCCGTTATATCACACTGCATTTCAATCCAGTTCAACCGAGCCATGCTAGACTCACCTCTAGCCACACAAGCAATGTCAAGAGACTCCAAGTCTAGCACCAAATGCTCGTCATGCGCCTCAATCCAATTACCATGCCCGGAGTACTTCCTACTCAAGGCATCCACCACCATGTTGGCTTTGCCTGGCATATACTGAATCTCCATGTTGTAGTCCCCAAGGAACTCGACCCACCTACGCTGCCGCATATTCAGATCCTTTTGGTCTATGAGATACCTCAGGCTTTTGTGATCTGTGAAGATCTCCACCTTTGCACCATATACGTAGTGCCGCCACAATTTTAACGCAAAGATTACCGCCGCCAACTCCAGATCTTGGACGGGGTAATTCCTCTCATGAGTCTTTAACTGCCTTGACCCATAAGCTTTCATATTGTCGTGCTGCACCAGCACGCAATCCAAACTGCAACCTGATGCGTCACTGAAAATTTGAAATCCTTCTGTCCCACTAGGAAGACTAAGGATCGGAGCAGACATCAACCTTTCCTTCAAATTCTCAAATGCATGGGCACACTCTGGGGTCCACACGAACTTTTGGTCCTTGCGAGTAAGAGTGGTGAGGGGCAATGCTACACGCGAGAAGTTCTCCACGAACCTTCTGTAATAACCGGCTAGTCCAAGGAAACTCCGGACTTCCGCCGCGGTTCTCAAAACAGGCCAATCTCTAATGGCTTCAATCTTCGCCGGATCTACCGCCACCCCATCTCCACTGATCATGTGACCCAAAAATGCCACCTTCTCAATCCAAAACTCGCACTTCGAGAACTTAGCATAAAGCTGGTTCTCCTTTAGAGTCTGCAATACCAGCCTCAAGTGAGACTCATGCTCCGCTTCTGATTTCGAATATACCAAATATCGTCTATGAACACCACCACAAACGAATCCAAAAACGGCCGAAAATCCCTGTTCATCAAATCCATGAACACAGATGGCGCGTTCGTCAGTCCGAACGACATCACCGAAAACTCATAGTGGCCATATCGAGTCCCAAACGCTGTCTTGGCAATGTCCTCTTCTCGAATATTCAATTGGTAGTACCCCGACTTCAAGTCCAACTTGGAGTACACCACCGACCCCACTAACTGGTCGAACAAATCATCGATTCGGAGAATCAGATATTTATTCTTGACGGTAAACTTATTTAGCTCACGGTAGTCAATGCACAACCGCATACTTCAATACTTTTTCTTTACGAACAATACCGGCGCGCTCCATGACGAAGAGCTGGGCCTAATGTACCCTTGCTCTAACAATTCTTGCAATTGAACCTTAAGCTCGGCCAGTTCCTTCGGTGCCATCCTAAACGTAGGACGTGACACCGGCCTCGCACCCGGTACCAACTCTATCGAATAATTGATTTCACGCTGAGGAGGTGCTCCCGGATGATCCTCGGGGAATACATCCTCAAACTCTTCCACCACCGGAACACTCCAATAGCCAACCTTGTGGAGTGAGTCTCCAACAAAGCTAGGAACACCTCGCCTCCTTGGTTTACCGCACGCCTCACTTGCATGGCAGAAATCAGGGAGCAAGCCACTCCGCTTAGGCTTTCAAACTTGACCTCTGCTCTACCCTTACCTCTCAGGGTTACTACCTTCAACTGGCAGCCGATACTAGCTCGCTGCTCTGCAAGCCAGTCCATCCCTAAGATAACGTCAAATTCGGCCAGTGGCAGAATCGCTGCTACCAACTCGAAATAACAATCGCAAAATTGCAACACAATGCGTCCTTTCCTCATGGTGGTCATGAAAGACCCATTCGGCATGCGCACGCTCAGCTCCACCTCTACCTCGACGGACTCAGCGCCAATCCTCCGGATAAAGCTTTCCGCGAGAAAAGAGTGTGATGCTCCCGTGTCGAACAACACTCGAGAGGGGTATCCCGAAACCTAGCCATGTGCGTAACAACATAAAAGGCCGCAAACTACATTACCGTAACGTACGAAAACTTGAACTTTTCGTACCTGTCACCACTTCGGGCTGACAAGTCGCTTCCTGCTGCCCAAGATTATATGCTCTAGGCTGCACCGGAGGGAACCGTGAGGCACTAGACTCTGCCGCCTTCCCTTTCTCCACAACACTAGGGCCGGGACGCACCGATTTTTCCTGCCTCGGCTCTGGCTCAGCTCCGCCCTCGGTACAAAATCGACTTATGTGACCCACCTTGCCACACTTGAAACAAGTAAACGGACCTTTGGAGCGAAAATCTCCCGAAGGTGCGCCACTTCTCTCCCCAGGACTACTAGGACGGGGCTTCTTCTTCCATCGGTTGCCCTCAGACTTCCACTGAGACTGAGACTGAGAAGGCTTTCCTTCTCCCTGCTTTGCCGCAAAACCCTTTCGCCACTGGGTTCGCTCCAGGTCACTTTCTAGAGTGCGAGCGGCTTCGACCAACTCATTAAATCTCGCGTTCTTTAAGGCTATCAATGGCTGCCTTAAATTCTCTCTTAGACCTTGATAGAAGAGATTGTCCCTCTCTTCATCGTCTGCCATAGTCGTTCCCGCATAACGACCCAACCGAGTGAACTCCTACAGATACTCGTCCACTGTCTTCTCACGCTGCACCAAATGCAAGAACTGCCGTTGCAGTGCTAACCTCGTCGAAGATGGAATGTAACACTTGAGGAAGGCATTCCCGAACTCCTCGATGGACGGAACGCGCCCAAGGAAATGACGACCGCTGTGATTCACCCACCACAGCTTCGCATCGCCCTCTAACATGAAGCTCGCAAAGTGGGACTGCCTCTCCGCTGGGGTCTCTGCTGCCTTCAAAAGTTCCTGGATCCTCGAAAGCCAATCTTCGGCATCCGTTGGAGTGCCAACTCCCTTGAATGTCGGAGGATGGAAAATCAAGAAGTACTTCATAAATCGATCGCCAACACATAATCTCTCTCCGCTAAAGGCTCTGCTTGCCTCACTCCAACCTCCGGTGTATCTGGTGTAGCCGCCGAAGTAACAGGAGTCGTAACTTGCACCAGAGGCGTCGGAACCTGTGGCATCGCCGCAGTTTGAGCCGCTACCATTGCTTCTGCTAGCATGCGATAGAAGTCAGCTGGGGACATGCCCATATTCATGAGGCCCGAAGCAGTAGCACTACTTCCCGAAGGCTCCTCTTGCCTTCTCGATGTCCCCGCATTGATGCGAAAATCTAGCACACCGCTATAGGCGGTAGCAAGACTGCGACACGAAACGGCAGCGTACCGATCGTTCAAGTAATATAAAACGAGGAGCAAACCCCCGAGTATCGATCTCGAAGGAACACAATAAGGTGGAGTTTATTATTGAGGAAGGACTTGAGATTGAAGTCCTTTATGTCGGATGGGTTGCGGAAACGGGGGTTTTGGTTGGTGGAAATAAAGAGAAAATACTACAACTACTCATATGCAATGCCGCTATGCAATGCTTCGCGAGGCGGGATGGAGACTACGTAGGCCTTGAACGCGCTACTTCGCTAGGGCAGATGGTCGAGTAGGCAAACAGAATGAGGGTCGCAAGCACCTCGTCGACAAGCACGCCACTAGCAATTGCTAGTGCGGCACACGAACATGACGCTGGAATGGAAAATGGATGGCGGCGCACCTCATACACACATATAAACAAAAGATAATTTCACATAGACATGAAATAACTCCAAATAACAAGGTTTATAGTGCTCATCATCAAAATACAAGAGATCTACTAACTACAACTACCAACACAAAGATAGAGAGAGCAAGGAATCGACCGAATCCAAAGTCTTGTTGAAGATTCACGGTTGGAATCGCTGGGTTATCAATCCGCATCCAAGCTCGGTCCTCAACTGCGTCCGGGGTAGAGAAGGCTGTCACTACCCTCCAATGGCCCGTCTTCTTCGTGTCACGATCCAGAAATGACCTAGATTCCTTCTCCTTGGATCTTGGTGGATGTAGGGTTGAATCCCTCTCCTTAGAGCTTGAGGATGATGGAGGAGGCCCAAAGGGACGAAACCTCAGTGGAAGTGGCGAAAACGGCGCAGCTGCCCGACGTGTACGGTCTCTCTTTGGTTTAGGTCGAAAGCTGCAGCTTTTATAGAAAAAGATCAGAAAAATGGTCACGCACGGTCGAACGCACGACCGTGCGTGAACCGTGCGAAACTTAAGCGCAGCAGGATTGCCGGAGGAGGAACGCGCCCGTGCGTTCTATTCACGCACGGGCGGATTCGCCCGTGCGTAAAAACGCACGACCAAAGTCAGATCGCCATTTTGCCGGCCAATATGAGCGCACGATCGCAACCGTCCGTGCATCAAGGAAAACACACGATCGTGTGATTCATGCAGACATGAATTCAGGCAAAATGGAGATCTGCCCTATTCGCAGCCAAAGCACACCGGGAATACACTTCCAGTACCAACAGAATGAGAAAAATACAATAGAGAGCACAATGTGCTTACCTCCAACAATAAAATGCGCAATTGCACACAACAATGGGCCTAAATATGTACTTCAAATAAAAGCATGAACAAGGCGAATATGGACAAAAACTGAAGTACAAATGCAGGAAAACTAGGCCAGAAAATGTGAATATAATTGGGACTCATCACGCATCGTCGCCAACGACCTAGCATAAGCAAGGAAAAAGAAGACTCATCAAATTCTTTTCGCGAGACTCGAACATAGGGATACTCATGATCCTGCATAATACTCCTATATGGACAACCTCTTTACGCGATCCGAATACACTAGACCTCGCACGAATACTAAACCTAGCTTTGATATCAAATTGTAACACCTCCCCTATAATGACTATATAATATAGGTCCGGCCGGGAACCCACAACATATAACCGCCACAGCTTCAGTATTAAAAGATGATATAACTACCCAACTCAAAACTCAGATACCACAGCGGAAACAAAACTAAGAAACACAGAGATTGTCCACAACTACATAGGAGTAAAACTGGCCTTAAGGCCTTACAAAACCAGTCTCCAAATATTCAACACAAATAAGAAATCCCAATAAGGGGAAAAACTAGCTTCCCTAAGCTACCTCGACATGCAAGCCAGAAATAACAAAAGACAAGTACAGAAAAACAGGAAAGCTAAGTAAACACTTCATGAAGCTTTAGACCTTTTTGGCCGGTGAGCTGAGTCCGGCCTGCGATCCTTGGCCTGCATCCAAATCACAAAGAGCGGTAAACTAGGGTCAGCTATGGCTGACCACAAATGGTGTAACAACACCCCTCCTCCCGGCCGTCCTAATGGACCCCGGGGAACTACATCACCCTGCAAGTCAGCACTTCGTATGCACATGTATATAAATAAAAGCAACATTAATAACAAGCATGAGTGTCACAACCATCATCCACCTTTCAATGTTGAGCAAGTAATAAAAGGGGCCTACAAATGCAATATGAATGCAACCCGGGTTTCACCCAAGGCACCCTAAAGCGTATGAATCTAACACATCATCATACATCAACAGCACAACCACGGGGCACTCGACATTTCCCCCATAGGGCATCGTAGCCCAAGGCCAAGAGCTCACGCTGTGACCCACCGCGCCTGGCCCACCATGCCATCGGGCTTGTCTGACAGCTCACTTGCTCTTGCCGCCAACATTATGCACAGCACATCCACGGTGTACTCGACACTTCCCCCAAAGGGCATCGTAGCCCAAGGCCAAGAGCTCACGCTGTGACCCACCGCGCCTGGCCCACCATGCCATCGGGCTTGTTTGACAGCTCACATGCTGTAACGATCCAGGCCCGCCAACACGGGACCCAGCTGGACCGCCAGCACCCTCCCAGCCCAGGCCCGCCAACACGGGACCCAGCTGACACCGGAAGGGTTCAGCCTAACCAGATGGTCTGCAGACCATGCACCCCAACCCCTCTCTGTCCCACCATAGGGCACATCGGGTTGTTGGAGTCCGCAACCCCCCTTTGGATCTAGGCCCGCCAACACGGGACCCAGCTCATCAAAGGGGGACTGTGGTCTCCAACAACCCATTGTGCCCTGTGGTGGGACAGAGAGGGGTTGGGGTGCATGGTCTGCAAACCATCTGGTTAGGCTGAACCCTTCCGGTGCCAGCTGGGTCCCGTATTGGCGGGCCTGGGCCAGGAGGGTGCTGGCGGTCCAGCTGGGTCCCGTGTTGGCGGGCCTGGATCGTTACACATGCTCTTGCCAGTCAACACCGAAGGGACTTATCTTGCCGGGACACTCTCCATACGTGAATTCCATCATTCACGGGATAGCCAGCCGACCACAAAGACCAAGTCGCACCTTCACACATCACTAGACATCACATGCCTCACAACCCGCACATTATTTCCTCGCCCGAAAACCAACGAGACTACAAGGGCATCACGATGATGAATTCGCCATATTCGGATTTCTAGCAAAACCCCTAAAATGCGCGCCAATCAACATCAACAAATCGGACAAATGGTCGCGAATCCGGCTTCAACCACAATGCCTAATCCACTAATAAAGCGGATTTCTAGTGCAAATCATGTCGGGGACGGACTCAATCAACCTGATGGTTCCTCTTAAACCAAGGCGACCCGGATCCCTCTCACTCGACGGATCCGGTGCCTAAATGCAGAAAAATAAAGAGGAAAAAGGGATGCCATGCACGTTTCCTAAAGACCGGGGGGGGGGAGAAATGTCGTTACCTTTTGAGATTTCCTCCTAGCCATGGGAAACTTGCAAAAGAATGGAGGAAAAGAAGCGCCTCAACGTCCCCTACGCGCTACCAGTCTCGGATCGGCAAACGGAGCTCCGAAGCTCCAATAATGGCGGGATCTAGCTCTCTTCCTCATCCAAACCTCATCTCTCTCTCAAGCCCTCAAAACCCAAGATGAAAAGAAATGAAGAGAGAAAACCCTCGCAGCCCTAATTAGACCCCTCCCACGAACTCATCTGAGCCGTTAGATCAAGATCTAAGCCAAACGGACGCCCAGATTTCGCTGTTTACGGATCTGGTTCCGTCAGCTACCGCGCACGGTCGAACGCACGACCGTGCATTATTAAACGGAAGAAACAACAGCGCCCGTGCATTTTACTCGCGCATGGTCGAACGCACGACCGTGCATAAAAATGCACGATCAAAGTCGGAACACCATTTTGCCAGCCGAAGAGCACGCACGGTCGGTTCGATCGTGCATCAAGAAAAATGCACGATCGTGCGTTAACTCTCAGATCAGCAAAACTGGGGTGTTACAGAGGGAGTTTTTAATATTGTTGCATATTTCACATCCTTATTCTTGTAATCGTTCAGTGAATTCTCCTCGTGTTGACGACTAGGTATGGGTAGGACTTAGGGAGGAATTCGCCTAGTGTTGGAGACTAAGTCTAGGGTGTAGATCTAGGGGGTGCTCAAGGCCATGCCCGAGGGAGGATTGGCTAGAGTGGTTTGAGGCCGTATCCGGGAAAGATAGGATAAAGCCACCGGTTCGTGGGATACGAGTCAGGATAGAAAATGAAAAAGACTTTTACTATTCGCCTTCGATTTCTAGCGTTATAAGAAGTCAAGTTTTGTAATCCTACTTTTCATACTAATACAATCATGTCTCTATTTTGTTTCTCTTAATTTGTCTTTGTTTTGCACCATTTTGATCTCCTAATATTTTAAGTATTTCAAAACAACATAAAAGTTTTACAACCCTTATTCACCCCTCTTTAAGGGCGCCTACCGATCCAACAGTCCTCAATTGTCGATTCGAAGCTGTTTCGTACCAATTCGCTGTCGATGTTTACTGAAATTTTGTTGGAGGGATCAGATTTTGGTGCCATTGTGGAAGACGAAGAGCACGCTATCGACGAGAGGGAGAGATGGTGTGGGGTATGCAGCTTGTGATTAAATATATATATTCTTAAGCACTTATTAAACCCTAGATTTAATATAAATAAGGCAGCTCAAGAGGCGCGTACCTGAATTGACAATATTGCCTAATTTTAAGAGCCGATATATATGGAATTTTAATTAGATGCAAGAAAAGAAGTCCTTTTTAAAAAGTTAGGTTTCAATAGGCACCAAGTCAGGTCGATTGGACCTTGTTCCCATCGATTATGTAACATCCCAATTCGAGCTAGACCCCTCGGGTGACACGAGTCACTTGGAGATGCCTGAGCTAGGTTGGAGTCTTGAGATCCTAGTGGTGCCATGGATGTGCCCTGGCCTCCAGGAGTGGGTGTAACCCTCACCCTTTGGATCTAGGAAGCAAATGGCCTAGGGTTGATAGCAGGGAGATAGCGCCGGCGGCAGCTCTAGCTAGCGCCGGCAGTAGCGGCCGATTTAGTACCCATGACTTTTCCTTGGTGAGTGACCTAAAGTGCCTAAATCTAAGAAAATGGTGGAATTTAGAAGACATTAAACAACTGGCACAAGCCTTGGAACTTGGAGATTTCATTAAATGCTTATTAATGTAATCTCTCTCTCTTCCTTCTCTCATAGCCAAATGGGCTGAAATACTTTGATCAGAGGACTATTCGCCTTCTTCTTCATCTTCTTATTCTTCTCCTTCTTCTTTTCTTCACCTTCTTCTCCATACCTTAAGTGGGTTGATTTAGGATTCTTAAAGGAGCAAGGTTGGATAAAGATTGGAGCTTGGACGACCACCACCGTGCTGCCATCAAGATGAGCTCCAACCATGGCCGAAAAATAAGGTGACTTCCGACCCATCTCCCTTGATGTTAGATCGTAGAGAGGATTAGGAGAGGTGTTGAGCTCAAAAGAGCTTGGCTTTTGAGCTAATGGAGATTCTTAGGAAAAGGCCAAACCAGATATTTCATCTTAGGGCACTGATTGCCATGAAAGTTCCTTCAATCACTTCTTCTCTCCAAAAGGAAGAGATAGGATTTGATTTCGTGAAAATCCATGGTCATATGAGGGAGTATTGGAGGAGAGAAGGTATAATGCCCTAATTTCATAATTAGGGAAGATGATGAATAGTATAGGTAAAAAGGGGCTAAATTAGAACTTTGGTAACAATTATTGACTTAGATCATATTGGTTATACACACATGAATAAAGGTGAAGGCCCAACCATTAGGAAAAGAGAGAAATTGTATGTGTTTTGGAGCTGGGCTGCCAGGAAGATGTTTAGAAAGAAAATGGCAAAGGATCTGCTTTCTGTCAGCTAGCGCCCTGTAGTAGCGCTACCACCGGCGTTAGCATGTCGATGGGCCGACGAGAAGGGGGTAACTTCCCTTCGACTCCTTAGATCAACGAGAAGGTGAGTTGATAGAAGCACTAGCGCCTGGCGGTAGTGCTACCGTCGACGCTAGCGAGTCAACTTGTCGGCGGGAAGGGAGAACTTCCCGTCGACATATAGTCCGACGGGAAGGAGTGGTACTAGAAACACTAGCGCCTGACGATAGCCTTACCCCCGACGCTAGCATGTCAAAACGTCGACGGGGTAAATGCTAAGTAAAATTCGATGGGAAGAGTGGAAGACATCGATGGGAAGGGTTAGCTTCCAGTCGACATCGACGGGAAGGTGTGTCGATTGGATCACTAGCGCCGGACGGTAGCGCTACCGCCGACGCTAGAAAACAGAGAACTTTGGGTTCTCCTCCTTTGGTGTGGTAGGAGTTCCTGGGTTCCCATGTCAATTGGGTGAGGTGTAGATGAATTTAATGATCTTGAAATGGTGCATTTTGATGCACGATTGAATGAAGAATTTAGAGGACTCGTTTACCTAAATGCTCCCACCGGTTGATAGTCTGTTGGATGATTAGGCTTGTGAGAACAATATGTACACTCTTGTTGGATTTCATAATCTTGGATAAGTAGTAATAGAGATATTGCTGTTTCATTCGATAACTCGAAGAAGATATAAATGCTGAATGTGAAGGCCGATTGGGCCGAGATGTTGTATGAATCATGTACACGCTAGTGTGGGCCTGTGAGTATAATTCGAGTTTTATTCTGTTGAGATGTTTCCTTAAATCAATCTTCAATTGTTAGTTTATGTGGAATCGTAAAAAGCACATGTACGAATTAATGTTCAGATCATGTGAAAATCTATTGGATGGTTTAGATTAGTGATGACCCTTCAATAAGGTAGATACCCTTGATCGTGTTAAAGCACATTGTGATTGGTGCATGAGGGTTAAATATTGGTGATATGCACGAGCTTACTTAATTAGTAGAATATGAATATGACACCGTGACCACAAGTAGTCCTAGAGGATCTGGTAGAGAAATTTCCATGTTTAGCGCACGCCACTACACGAGAGTTTTGATAACTCAGTATGGGTAGAATTGATGGCTTGATGCGTATTATAAGATATGGTTATATCTTATGGTGATATGATGGGAGGCCCAGTTGATGGGGGCCTTGGATGCTAGTTAGCATCGGTTGACGGGCATGATGTGAAAAGTGAGAAGACTCCTTCAGTGAGTCCTTGGGTGCTTGATAGCACAGGTTATGCATGGGAATTACATGAATGGGCATGGTTTACACATGGTGGTGTAACGATCCTAGTTGGAGGATTACTTGTGGCGGGTCTACGGGCTTGCTAATCATGACACCGACAGAAGCCGACAGTTAGACTCTAGACCGATTGGGCTGTGTTCTTGGTATGCACTTCCCAAGACCCCTTCCGTGTTATAAAGACTCAACATGATGCGAGCAGTACACAGGGCTCTGCTGTGTGTTCTTAGTGTTGAGGCATACATATGCCTAGGTCTGGTAGTGTTCATACCCGCCTAGTTGTGGAGGAGCCCATTCCATAATCACCGTCTGGCCACGACGGGGGGCGCCTGAGAGGTTAGCTACCCTCAAAAAGTGGGAACTACAGGTCTATGTCGACATAGCAAAATGCATGGTGCATGGGTGAGTCATCATATCATAATCATTGCATTGCATTCATCCTTTCATAATCATTGCATTGCATCGCATCGGGTCCATCATATAAATTAGTATGGGCTCTTTTATATGACCGGTTCCAAATTGGAAACCTTAACTTATAAGTTTGTATGGGCATTCATATAAGTTAAGGTACATTGTGAAATAGCTATATACTGCTTACTTCTGTACAGTTATACTACTTACTTATACTCTGTCATTGTCTAATTACTTGATAATTGTGCTTCTTATACATTGGATACACTGCTGAGATTATATCGTTCCCTGTCACCTGCTTTTGCTACTACTGACTTTCTTGCAGCTACTCTTCATTCCCTTCCGCCCGGTGCCTTGGAGTCGCCGGGGGAGAGGATGTGAAACCACTTAGTCTTTATGACTAATGGTTGTTACACACCCATTTTAGGAGCACACTCAAGTAGAGCAGCAACGTCAACACAGGAGGACAGCTCGACCAGGGTGATAGGGCTGGTGACTATGATACCTTGGCTACCGTCAGCGACAGATGTGAGTGAGTGGTTAGAATGTAGCCTTAGGGCAAGCTTATACTATGATGATTTGTAGGAGATGGTGTAGCTTCCTGCTATTTTGTACTGTTTGGACATTATTACTTAATTGTGAATCAATGGTTAATAATGTTTTCTATTATTGATGGGTTGACATGATGATATGTGAGAATAGCCGACAGGATATGCATCTTGTGGAGGGGGCTAGCCCGTGTGCGAGCACTTCTGCAAGGCGGCTGTCCTGGGCATAGGACTCCCTCGGCTGTGTCTTGTGTTCCGGGAGAGGGGGTCCTACAAATGGTATCATCTTGCAACGATCCTGAGATAAAAGAAGTCCATTAAACCAATGGGCCACCCCTGCTAGCTAAATCAGTTTGATGACAAACTGATACCGTAGAAGTGGTGGTGTGCCCATGTGGGATTCACATTAAGTATGTCTGATAATCCTTATAATTAGTGCCAACCTAACTAGGTCACCACCTTATTCTAGTTGATCAAGACATTTTATGGCGTATCCTAGTCAAAAGTCGACCTCAAGTATGGAGTTGGTTGAGACGCAAGGACACACTAAGTGATTATGGGAAGAGTTTAGTGTGAGAGTAGATGTTCAAGTCTTACACTATAATGCGTAGCTTGGCTTATTGAGAGATATTGCCACCTCTTACCCAGACTAATAGGTTATCTGGAGGAAAAGTTGATGCCCAGAAACTATTATTGAAGTAGGAAGAGACTCGTAAGCCTAATTGTATTGCCAATAACTTGACACTTCCCATTTTGTTATATTAAATCAATCACTATGATGAATACCAGAGGTAGAATAAGAATTTTGAACCCGGAATAGGCCTATTTTTGATGTGGTCACATGCTGACCTTGAAAAGGGTGTCGTAAATATTAACCCTAAGGGCCTAAGAGGGATTAAGGGGAGGATAAAACTCAGAGTTAACGATGGTATGCCCTCACAATGGTGTGCGGATATAGGACAAATGTACCATGTTGGTGGTCGAAGAGACTCAGCCCAGGAACCCCGGGAGGGCTGATCTCTTCGTTTATTGGGCTAGTGTCCTACCGACTGGGAGTTATCAGGGAGTTGAAAAATCTTCACAATTTTTTTCAACACTAGAAGGTCGTAATCCATGAACAATTAGTTCACCCAGAGCAAGGGGGACTGCTAACACCAAGTTTTGATCGAGAGAAGATTTCGCTTTCGGATTTAGAGAATAGAACATTTCAAGGATGAGCATTGTTTCTCTATGCTCTTAGGATATTGGATGCGACTTGATCGTCATCAGAAAAGGTGAGTACTTGATCTCCTATTCCACGGTTGATTTTTTTTATTGACGTGGAAGTTATTAAGAGTATTGGCCATAACCAAAGTCTAAACATACGTAGTAGTAGTCATGACGTCTTAATGCATGACGATCTCCCTTCTGTAAGGTGCAGTAGTAAATGCATGAAGTGGGTGAGCAAATTACTTTCAAATGGTCAAATTTTGGGATGACCTTAGAGTTCTGGAAGAATACCTGTGCAAGTAGGAGTACATGTAACAGTATTACCTCGACGAGGCAGTTTTCTAGAGGCTTTGTATTGTAACCCAACTGTTGGATAAGGTTTATGTTCACGGTTGCAAAGCCCATAAATGAAATAATCTAAATTGCAAGGGAAATTGGCACCAATTTCTGAATTCGGTGTAAGTATAAGTAAGACCTGGATTAGATAAAAGTAACACCTGACTTGGGCCTCGTGTTCTTAGAAAGGAATGAGATGATTATGACCTATGCGAGGTGTAGAGTCATGGATTCACCTCGCCATGAGCCTACAATAGTGCTTGGTAACATGAATACTTTTAATTTTACATGATAAATGTTAAGGGTTAATGAGATCTCCCTCATGGCGAGATTGGCTCGTGACAAATCTTAGGTTTGCAGAAGATTTTACCTTTAAATAATAGAAAGTTAACTTCTTTTGGAAAGGATGATGTTGATGGACTACGTAGGCGTACTTGGTGGAGATCAAGAATTTGATCATGCTGGGAAAATTTACGGGTCACTACTTATACAAGCAATGAGAACTCTCATCGAGAATGAGAAGTCTGTACTTATCTCGGGCATGTTGATATTGATAGTGCTACAATGTATGATATTAAGGATTGTTATTTAAATAAACATGTTTTGAACGGTCATTGGCGGAGATGGTAGGGCGCTTGGAATTGATTGGATTGGTTTATCATATTGGGAATTAGGCCTTACCTTCGGTGTCCGCATAACCCGCGTCGAAGTGAAATCATCCCGAACCTTGTACCTTGGTTCATGTCATGTCCCAACACACATAAAAGGTACCGATTGATTGGATGTTATTTGTACGTGCTCTCTTTACTATGAGATGCAACGTGGTCTCCGCTAAAAAAATCTGATTTTCTACATCATGACTATTATACAAGTGCGCCGGTACAAGAATTTATAGGGTAAGAACCCTAAGTCAAGGGATATATGACCCTAAGGATTGTACCCAAGCACGAGATGAATGTATCACATGGGTGGTGGAAGAAACCTAGTCCAAATGTATTGGAGCTTATCGCTTCGTTTATTGGACTAGTCATGTACCGACTTGGGTTTTCCCTAAATATTATTTGGAGATGCTGTGTTAAAGACGATGCTTGGCCAGCGATAAGATATTGTGGAGTTTGGAAAAAGGAGTTCACAATGGTATTCACTTCAGTGCTTGATCTGGAAAGAGGTCGCATATACTTGAGGTGCGCATAAGAGAAGCTTGTAAGTTGAAATTATCGAATCAGTGTAACTTATGGGATGATATAATTCTCCACCTTGTAGGGTGGAATAAGTGTGACGTGCACGTGATTAATAAAATCAGAATAAGGAAGGACTGAGATAGTCTTGCGAGCGGTAGGCTCGAGATCATATTGGGAGGTCTGGGACTTTCCTGCAGAAGGTAGGTTCTATGTTATATAAGAAGGACTGGTCGAGTCCTCTGAGCCAAGAGCTTGGTGTTTCACTTAGAGGCATTGCTATATCAAGTAGTACGCGGATACCCTGTGAGTTCTTAGGGGCGTACATAAGGTCTAGGCTGATGATGACGACGACGGCCCTCAACATGAAGATGTTGGTATCGGCGCACTTACGGATGAAGGCGCCTCTCCAACAAAGACCTACGTCATGACGAACGCCATCGTCGTTACAAACTTCGTCAGCGGCGCAATATTAATAATTAATAATTATAATTATTTTATTATAATTATTAATTAAACTTTTATCTAGCTTTGTCTTTTATTTTGGACTTTGTTTATGTCCATGTTTTATTTTAATTTTGGACTGCGTTTAGCCATGCTAATGTTTTATTTTAATTTCGGACTATGTTTAGCCATGTTTGTTTGCTAGCCAATAAAAAGCCATCTTGTATTAGATTTATTATTATTGAATGAATGAAATTTTAAAACCCTAAATTTTCCCTCTTGAATCCTCCCTCCTCCTAGCCGCCCCCTCCCTTCTCTCCCTCTTAGAAAATTTCGGCCACCACTCTCCACTTCCTCTTGGCCGCCGCTCTCCCTCCTCTCCTCCCCTCCTTTCTTCTCTCCATAGGTTCGACCATCCCCTTAGACTCCCCTCCCCTTCCTCCTCCTCCTCCTTTGACATTTCGCCCAAGGAGAAACAAGGTGGTGATCTCGTGGAACCAAGATCCGGCGTGAAGCAACCAAGGTGAACGAGTTTCTCTCCATTCGACGCGGTTCCGGTGGATCCATTGAAGAACGATTCGGGAAAGTACATGCTTGAGGATATTCTCATATCAAGCGGGGTAACAAAATTTCTACTCGTGAGATTTCCCTCTTGTTAATTTCTTGTGGTGGTAATTTTGGCGTGATCTTTGAATCACTTGAATAGTCGTGATTTTCTTCGATCGATTTGTGTGTTCTTCTTATTTCTTTTTATTTTCGAAGAGGATTGGCGAACCTCAACTTTTTGTTTGGGAGAGATCTACCCTTTTGGAATCGTAAATTTTGGTGGATCTCTTTTGGCACAACTCAAGCTCGTTCGGACCGGGTGGGTCCTTTTAGTCGGGGAGACTATAGCCATCTATTCAACCTCTACGGTGTGACTACCCGTACGTTAGTATCTAATTGATAAATATTGCGTTGCGTGTACATTGCGAATAATTTTGTGCGAATGTAAAATTTGGGAACATTGAGAGGGAACGCGTGCATGTTCGTAATGATCGTGTCGGAGAGCGTAGCCTGCATCAGCTGAGAGGTGTCATATTGGCCTAGGAGTGGAGGACCCGATCCACTGCCCTGTTTGCCTTAACTGGGTACCTGAGTTGACACACTCGAACAGAGGGAACTACTAAAAGGTCAACTAACTAAATATCAAATTATGAGACACGATACAAAGTTCGAAGGGATCATAAAGAGTGATTCCATGACTTATACTTTTCGCCGCGTTGGAATTATGACAACTCGCTATTGGTAGCGGTGACGGGTTGATGTAATTGGAAGGATATGGTGATATCCTGTGGTATATGGTAAGGACCCGAGTGGTAGGTCCTTAGTGTTAAAATTTTTGATTTGAATCGTTTAGGAGTAAGCAGGAGTTGCATCAAATGAGTTATAGCCAAACAACCACAATGCCACAAAACAACACAAGAAACTTTATTGAATCACAAACTTCATTTACAGTGCGAGGTATATATGGAGAGACATGATTCATAAGAATCACGGAGGAGAGAAGAACAAAACACACCAAAACAAATCTGGCGGTTAGACAAGCTGAGACCGCACAGACCGCTCGACTCCAGAGATCGCCCGGCTTGACCTGAGACCCCGCGAACAAAAAACAGACAGACCGCCTGCACTGCAAGACCGCCACCTCAGACCGCACGAACTGGAGCTTTATTGAATGAAGAACTGAAGCTGTCGCCAGACCGCAACTCAGATCGCCTAACCGCTGAAGGTCGCCTGATCGCCGAGCTCGCTGCGAACAGCACAAGAACAACCATAAACCAGTTCACAGACAGACCGCTGCCGAACTGTTTATTCAAGCCACTGGGAATCACAAGGAAGGAGACCGCAACCTGCTGACCGCAAACCTGCAAACACAACAAACAGTCAACTCGCTTCCGAGTCCGCCCGACCTCAAAAGTTGAGGCCGCACGAATTAACCCAGGCTCAGTTCTTACAGTTCTCGTTAAGAATGATGGGCCATGCACCCCTATTTATAGCCGGGTAGACGGATGTCGTCACCGTACATGAGAGATACAATTACCACCCGTCAGATCGCCAGCGGTCTCACAAGGCAGACCGCGCGATCACACTACTTGGACATCCATCCGACCAAGACCGCAGATCAGCAGGCAGATCGCGCATAAGTCGAGCGAGCACGAGACCGCGCACAAGCCGCGCGGACACAAGTGTACTCTTCCCTTAGACCACCAAGAGCAAACCAGGAACCATCTGGCCGACTTCAGACAAGTCGCTAGATCGCCAGATCAAGCCGCCCGGACAGGCGGTCACATAAGAACAGACCGCCCGGTCTTCCAACAAAGAAGATAGGCCAACCAAACAGAACAACCCGGGAACAGACCGCAGCAATCAGAACAGACCTGCCAATTAGCAGACCGCCAGAACAGACCGCCAGAGCCAGACCGGCAGATCACTAACACAGACCGCGCGGTCTCAGCGGTCACCCAAAATCAGACCGCCCGGTCACCTCCACTTCACTTCAACAATTTCAACACTCCCCCTTGAAGTGGGAAGTGGAGACTAGCCCGAGTAAACTCCGCAACCGAGTAAACCGTCCCTTCGCCAGCGGCTTTGTGAAGATGTCTGCAACATTGTCCGCACTCCGAACATGCTCGACCACAAGTGATCCTCCCAACACCTTTTCACGAATGAAATGGTGCTCAATCTCAATATGCTTGGTCCTCACGTGACAGACTGGATTATTAACCAGCTTGAGAGCACTCTCATTGTCCCCGCGTAGCATAGTGGGACCTCGAACCTCCTCATGGACATCTTCCACTAACCTCCTGAGCCAAATGGCTTCCTGAGCTGCCAAGGCCGAAGCCTTGTATTCCGCTTCTGTGGTAGATACGGACACCGATTCCTGCTTTTTACTGCACCAAGACATAGGTGTGGGGCCCGTCATAAAGACATAACCAGACGTTAATCTCCGATCATCCACGTCTCCCCCGTAGTCAGCATCCATGTATCAATGCAACTCCAAGCTTGACCCTCTCCTAAATAGGAGACCCAAATCAGAGGTCGACTTCACATATTTCAGAATTCCTTTCGCCGCTAGAAGATGAGGCTTCCGTGGCTCCGCCATGTACCGACTCACTTTGCCAACTGCATAAGCAATATCAGGCCTTGTGATGGTCAAGTAAATCAAGCTCCCAACCAGAGCTCGGAACACCAACGGATCCGATAGAACTCTTCCCTCATCCTTCCGAAGTTTATGATGCTGTTCCAGAGGTATAGAGCTGCTCTTTCCTTCCTCCATGCCGAATCGTTGAACGATCTGCTCCGCATATCCAGCCTGAGAAACGAGCACTCCGCTCTCCCGCCTCTGAACCTCGAGTCCAAGGAAATGGTGAAGCTCACCCAGATCCTTCATCTCAAACCTGATAGCAAGCTCTACTCTCAGCCTTGCTACTGCCTCCTTCGAGTTCCCGGTGACAATCATGTCATCCACATACAGCAGAACAATAACCTGAAGCGCCCCCTCCTTCTTGACGAACAAGCTAGAATCAGAGTCTGAAGCAAAGAACCCGCAGAATAGAAGATACTCCGTGATCTTCCCATACCACGCCCGAGGCGCTTGCTTCAACCCTTATAGGGCCTTCTTCAGTTTGCAGACGTAGCCCGGACGATCCTCCGAGATGAAACCCGGCGGCTGGATCATGAAGATATCCTTGTCAATCTCTCCGTATAAGAAAGCATTCTTCACATCGAGCTGCCAAATCTCCCATCCACAAGATGCCGCCAAAGCAATAACAAATCGGACCGAAGTCATCTTTGCCACTGGACTAAACGTCTCATCATAATCTTCACCATACTGCTGTGAGAACCCGTGACCTACAAGGTGAGCCTTGTATCGCTCATACCATCATCTTTCTTCTTGAGTTTATAAACCCATTTGCATGTCACAGGGGTAATGCCCTTGGGCCTGGGCACTAGAGACCAAGTCTCATTCTTCTTGAGAGCATCATCTCTTCTTGCATAGCAATATCCCACTGCTTCACGCCTTTGGCTTTCTCAAAGCTCGATGGCTCCCTTTCATCCAAGGGACCAGAGAAGAAACATGTGACAAAACTCACCATGTTTCCTCCTGTGTATCGATCTAGTGGCTTGATAGTTCTCTTCGACCTCCTAAGAGGTTGCTCCTGACTAACCACCTCCTCAGCTGCTTCTTCTGTGCAAGCTCCTCTTCCAGATGAACTTGGAGCATCGCTCCCCCTGCTTCCAGAACCTGAAGCCTCCATCTCAGAGCTTGACACAGCTGGAGCTCCTGGTGAAACAGGCAACTCCACTTGAAGACTTCCTGCAGCTATCCCTTCTTCATCAACCCTGCTCTCCGGTAGTTCAACTCCTGAACTCCCCTTGTAGGAAGTCACTTCATCGAACACCACATCCTGAGATACCACTGATCTCCGTGTCTCAGGATCCATGCATCTCCATCCTTTCTTCCGCTCATCATACCCAACAAAGACTAGCTTCCTTGCTTTCACATCTAACTTTGTCCGAAGAGCATCAGGAATATGCACATAACAGGTTGACCCGAACACCCGAAGGTGTGCAACACTCGGCTTCTCCTTGAACATCAGTTTGTGAGTGGTCTTCATGTTGATAGGACTTAGAGGCATCCTGTTGATGACGTAAGCCGCACAAGACATTCCCTCCGCCCAAAAGGACTTTGGGATACTCTTAGCATGAAGCCAGCATTTGCAGGTTTTCGTCAGATGACGGATCTTCCTCTCCGTAATGCCATTTTGTTGTGGAGTATGGGCACAGGTGAGCTCTCTCCGAACGCCGTGTTTCCTGCAAAAACTTGAGAACTCACCAGAGGTGAACTCCCCACCATTGTCAGTTCTCAATTTTTTCACCCGCAGGCCTAACCGACCTTCCACCAGCTCCTTGAACTCCACGAACTTCGCAAAGGCTTCCGACTTCTCTTTCAAAAAATACTCCCAGACATATCTGGTGTAATCGTCAATCAACACCAACATATATTTGTTGCCTCCAAGGCTTGGGGTGGCAGTCGGTCCCATCAAATCACCGTGAATACACTCCAACGGCGCTTTGCATCTTGTTTGCGATTTATCAAATGGAAGTCGATGAGACTTACCAAACTGACATCCCGCACAAACATGACCATCTCCATAAGAGGACAAGCTAGGCAAGCCCTTGACACAGCCCCTTACCGCCATAGCCTTCAATTTGTCCATGCCAACATGCCCCAACCTTTCATGCCAGATAGCCGCGCTATCGTTGGTCTTCATCTTATCAACATAGGTACTTGTCGATAAAACAAACAAGTCCTTCACCCGCTTTCCAACATGGATAACATCTCCCTTTATCTCCAGTTGAGTTTTAAGAAACTTCACTTCTGTTGGGCCAAACAGAATGTGATAACCGGCATCGACCGCATTGGTCACAGAGAAGAGATTCTTCTTCATACCAGGCACGTGATAAACACTCCTCAATGTGAGTGGACCCTTATCACTGCTCAGGGAGACAACACCTTCTTGTTCTACTGCATGAACAAAATTATCAGCCGTAATAATAACATCGTTACCTGAGTAAGGTGCCAAAGAAGAGAATTTTGATTCATCCCCGGTGAGATGATGTCCACACCCTGAATCAACAATCCAATCCTCTTCGAAGTTGATGGCAGCCAAGGCCGTAACGGGCATCGCCGTCATATTAGCCGCAAAGGCTCCTCCCCATCCAGCTTCATCAGACTTTGGCTTCTCCTTCTCCGCTACATGTCCCGACTAAAGATTAACCCGACAATCCTTCTTGAAGTGGTCGGTCTTATTACACCTAAAGCACCTTGGTCCCTCTCCCTTCTTCCTCCCATCAGAATTAGAAGCATAACCTCTATCTTGCTGACCTAAAGTAGAGGGTCCATCCTGACCTGGCTTCTTCTTCTCCCACTTCTTCTTCTTCTTTCCAGAGAACAACACATCACTATCTCCCCCAGAGATAGAAGTCCCCGCCATCTGTCTTGCCAAACTTTCCTGCGAAGCAAGTAAGTTCTCCAGCTCCAACAGAGATGGTTGATTTGCCCAACATTGAACTGAAGTCACAAAGGCAAGATACTCCTTCCGCAACCCGCAGATGATATGCCTCTTCAGTTTTGCCTCCGAGATGGGTTCATCAGGGTCCAATGCAGAAATCTCTGCTGTGAGGTTCTTCATCTTAAGAAAGAAGGTAGAAATAGAAAGATCACCTTGAGAGGCCTTCATCAACTCATTTTCAAGAAACTGTAGCCGAGCTACATTCTTCTTATTAAACAGCCCGTCCATGGACGTCCAAATCTCAGCAGCGGATTTACATCCAATGATGTGATCAAATAGCTCCGGTGAGATAGCCCTCTTGAGTGTGAACTCTGCCTTAGCAATAGTCCTCCTCCAAAGTCTCACCTCTGCCATATTATCTCCTGCTAGAAACACTTCTTGTGTGTCTTCTCCTCTAACTATCTCCCATAGATCCTCGCCAAGTAAGTAACTCTCCATACACGACCTCCATTTCTTGTAGTTAGTCGATGTTAGGAGTTCAATACCAAGCCCTCTTGCGTATCCACCTTCCATGGCAATATATGTGGTCTCTCCTTCACAAAGACGATGGCAACTCAAGTTGATCACTGCTTATCCACTCCAACAACCTACCTCTGATACCATGTTAAATTTTTTGATTTGAATCGTTTAGGAGTAAGAAGGAGTTGCATCAACTGAGTTATAGCCAAACAACCACAATGCCACACAGCAACGCAAGAAACTTTATTGAATCACAAACTTCATTTACAGTGCGAGGTATACATGGCGAGACATGATTCATAAGAATCACGGAGGAGAGAAGAACAAAACACACCAAAACAAATCTGGCGGTTAGACAAGCTGAGACCGCACAGACCGCTCAACTCCAGAGATCGCCCGGCTTGACCTGAGACCGCGCGAATAGAAAACAGACAGACCGCCTGCACTGCAAGACCGCCACCTTAGACTGCACGAACTGGAGCTTTATTGAATGAAGAACTGAAGCTGTCGCCAGACCGCAACTCAGATCGCCTAACCGCTGAAGGTCGCCTGATCGCCGAGCTCGCTGCGAACAGCACAAGAACAACCATACACCAGTTCGCAGACAGACCGCTGCCGAACTGTTTATTCAAGCCGCTGGGAATCACCAAGGAAGGAGACCACAACCTGCTGACCGCAAACCTGCGAACACAACAAACAGTCAACTCGCTTCCGAGACCGCCTGACCTCAAAAGTTGAGACCGCACGAATTAACCCAGGCTCAGTTCTTACAGTTCTCGTTAAGAATGACAGGCCATGCACCCCTAGTTATAGGCGAGTAGACAGATGTCGTCACCGTACAGGAGAGATACAATTACCACCCGTCAGATCGCTAGCGATCTCACAAGGCAGACCGCGCGATCACACTACTTGGACATCCATCCGACCAAGACCGCCGATCAGCAGGCAGATCGCGCATAAGTCGCAAACACGAGACCGCGCACAAGACGCGCGGACACAAGTGTACTCCTCCCTTAGACCACCAGGAGCAAACCAGGAACCATCTGCCCGACTTCAGACAAGTCGCCAGATTGCCAGATCAAGCCGCCCGGACAGGCGGTCACATAAGAACAGACCGCCCGGTCTTCCAACAAAGAAAACAGGCCAACCAAATAGAACAACCCGGGAACAGACCGCAGCAATCAGAACAGACCGACCAATCAGCAGACCACCAGAACAGACCGGCAGATCACTAACACAGACCACGCAGTCTCGGCGGTCACCCAAAATCAGACCGCCCGGTCACCTCCACTTCACTTCAACAATTTCAACACTTAGGTGCTAATTAGCACCTGGTGTACTTGTAAAATAAGAATTGAGTAAGGACTCGGTGGAAGTCCTTGAGTGCTTGTTAGCACGACTTGGTCGTGAGAATCGCATGTGAGTGTATGAATGGTAAATGGTTGTATCGACCGACTGCTCGTGCAAATGTGAGGGAGATACAAATTTGATCATGACGAGCAGAGTTACAAGTCCCTACCTATACAAAACAACGATGGTCTCCATCACGGTGAGAGATATTCAAGTGACTTCTTGTACGTAATTTTGATTACGACTTTTGTGGAGAATTATAGAGGCAAATTTGGGGTAATGCGCGATGCAATGTGGATAAGTAAGGCGACACACAATGGTTAAGTGAGAGTCAGGATATACTAAACTAATAACCTCGTCCAGTGTACCTCGAATTGGATTTACATAGTCTGACTTCGATCCCCATAGCCAACCTAAATTTCGGGGACGAAATTGTTTATTCGTTTATTGGATTTGTAACATCCCAATTCGAGCTAGACCCCTCGGGTGACACGAGTCACTTGGAGATGCCTAGGCTAGGTAGGAGTCTTGAGATCCTAGTAGTGCCATGGATGTGCCCTGACCTCCAGGAGTGGGTGTAAACCTCACCCTTTGGCTCTAGGAAGCAAATGGCAAAGGATTGATAGCAGGGAGATAGCGCCGACGGTAGATCTAGCTAGCACCAGCGGTAGCGACCGATTTAGCACCTGTGACTTTTCCTTGGTGAGTGACCTAAAGTGCCTAAATCTAAGAGAATGGTGGAATTTATAAGACATTAAACAGCTGGCACAAGCCTTAGAACTTGGAGATTTCATTAAATGCTTATTAATGTAATCTCTCTCTCTTCCTTCTCTCATAGCCAAATGGGCTGAAATACTTTGATCAGAGGACTATTCACCTTCTTCTTCATCTTCTTATTCTTCTCTTTCTTCTTTTCTTCACCTTCTTCTCCATCCCTTAAGAGGGTTGATTTAGGATTCTTAAAGGAGCAAGGTTGGATAAAGATTGGAGCTTGGCCGACCACCACCGTGCTGCCATCAAGATGAGCTCCAACCATGGCCAAAAAATAAGGTGACTTATGACCCCTCTCCCTTGGTGCTAGATGGTAGAGAGGATTAGGAGAGGTGTTGAGCTCAAAAGAGCTTGACTTGTGAGCTAATTGAGATTCTTAGGAAAAGACCAAACCACATCTTTCATCTTAGGGCACCGATTGCCATGAAAGTTCCTTCAATCACTTCTTCTCTCCAAAAGGAAGAGATAGGATTTGATTTCGTGAAAATCCATGGTCATATGAGGGAGTATTTGAGGAGAGAAGGTATAATGCCCTAATTTCATAATTGGGGAAGATGATGAATAGTATAGGTAAAGGGGCTAAATTAGGTCATTGGTAGCAATTATTGACTTAGATCATATTGGTTATACACACATGAATAGAGGCGAAGGCCCAACCATAAGGAAAAGAAAAAAATTGTATGCGTTTTTGTGTTGAAACCAATAAAATGGTCTCTCGAGGAGTTCGAGCCCTCAACAAGTTAAGGGGTGACCAACACTTACTCCTCCCAAGGGAGAACTCTAGGCTAAGGGGCTAAGGAAATAGGGACAAGGCCAAGGGCTTAGCGAGGAGGTCCCACCACACACTTGGAAGATCTTATAGCGCTTCCCCTCCCAAGCCAATGCTAAGCTTGGGCACCTTTGGAGGCTCCTCCACCCAACAAAAGAACACATGGGAAGAGAAGGCCAAGAGAGAAGTGCCTCCAAATGGTGCCCCTTAGGCTTATTATAGTTTTTGGAACCGGTTTTGCAAATAGCCACAATCTGGCCTACGAGATTACAAAAATGCCCCCGGATTTGGCCTGTGAATAGCCAAATCCCGCTGTTCTATGACGCTAAACGCAGACCGAACCTCCCTACAGGAGATGGGGCGAGGGAGGCATGCCTCCTCCCTTGCTCGCCCCCTTACTAGGCTGGGCGAGCCGGGAGGTCACCCCTCCTGGACTCGCCCCCCTTACTGGCTGGGCAAGCCGGGAGGTCGCCCCTCCTTGACTCGCCCCCTTACAAGGGGCGGTGGCGAGAGGGGCTGAGCCTCCTCCTCTCGACCCTTACAAGGGGCAGGGGTGAGAGGGGCTGAGCCTCCTCCTCTCGCCCCCTTACAAGGGGCGGGGGCGGGAGGGGCTGAGCCTCTTCCTTTCGCACCCCTTACAAGGGGCGGGGGCGAGAGGGGCTGAGCCTCCTCCTCTCCCCCCCTTACAAGGGGCGGGGGTGAGGGGGGATGGGCCTCCTCCTCTCGCCCCCATTATAAGGGGCAGGGGCGAGAGGGGCTGAGCCTCCTCCTCTCGCCCCCTTACAAGGGGCGGGGGCGAGAGGGGTTGAGCCTCCTCCTCTCGCCCCCCTTTACAAGGGGTGGGGGCAAGAGGGGCTGAGCCTCCTCCTCTCGCCCCCTTTACAAGGTTCGGGGGCGAGAGGGGCTGAGCCTCCTCCTCTCGCCCCCCTTACAAGGGGCGGGGGCGAGAGGGGCTGAGCCTCCTCCTCTTGCCCCCTTATAAGGGGCGGGGGCGAGAGGGGATGAGCCTCCTCCTCTCGCCCCCTTACAAGGGCGGGGGGCGAGAGGGGCTGAGCCTCCTCCTCTTGCCCCCCTTACAAGGGGCGGGGGAGAGAGGGGCTGAGCCTCCTCCTCTCGCCCCCCTTACAAGGGGTGGGGCCGAGAGGGGCTTAGCCTCCTCCTCTCGCCCCCTTAACAAGGGGCGGGGGAGAGAGGGACTGAGCTCCTCCTCTTGCCCCCCTTTACAAGGGGCGGGGGCGAGAGGGGTTGAGCCTGCTCCTCTCGCCCCCCTTATACGGGGCGGGGGCGAGAGGGGCTGAGCCTCCTCCTCTCGCCCCCCTTACAAGGGGCGGGGGCGAGAGGGGCTGAGCCTCCTCCTCTCGCCCCCTTACAAGGGGCGGGGGCGAGAGGGGCTGAGCCTACTCCTCTCGCCCCCTTACAAGGGGCGGGGGTGAGAGGGGCTGAGCCTCCTCCTCTCGCCCTCCTTACAATGGGCAAGGGCGAGAGGGGCTGAGCCTCCTCCTCTCTCCCCACTTACAAGGGGTGGGGGAGAGAGGGGCTGAGCCTCCTCCTCTCGCCCCCCTTACAAGGGGCGGGGGTGAGAGGGGCTGAGCCTCCTCCTCTCGCCCCCTTACAAGAGGCGGGGGCGAGGGGGGCTGAGCCTCCTCCTCTGTCTCCCTTAGAAGGGGCGGGGGCGAGGGGGGGCTGAGCCTCCTCCTCTCACCCTCCTTACAAGGGGCGGGGGCGAGAGGGGCTGAGTCTCCTCCTCTCGCCCCCTTACAAGGGGCGGGGGTGAGAGGGGCTGAGCCTCCTCCTCTCACCCCCCTTACAAGGGGCGGGGGCGAGGGGGGCTGAGCCTCCTCTCGCCCCCCTTACAAGGGGCGGGGGCGAGTGGGGCTGTGCCTTCTCCTCTCTCCCCCCTTACAAGGGGCGGGGGGGGGGGGGGGGGGGGGGGGGGGCGAGAGGGGCTGGGCCTCCTACTCTCGCCCCTTTACAAGGGGCTGGGGCGAGAGGGGCTGAGCCTCCTCCTCTCGCCCCCCTTACAAGGGGCGGGGGCGAGAGGGGCTGAGCCTCCTCCTCTCCCCCCTTACAAGGGGCGAGGGCGAGGGGGGCTGAGCCTCCTCCTCTCGTCCCCCTGGTGGGCTGGCCTAGCGGGAGACCTCCGCCTCCACCGCTTGCCCCCCTCTACACGCCTGTGACCATGCTTCAAAAACAATGTTCTAAAGGGTCCCTGGGTGCCGGGGGTCCACTCGGCGAATACAGGGTTGTACACAATCCCCGCTCTTTTTGAGCGGGTTACACGCTTGGAAAGAAAAGTCCAACCCTGCATATTCGGCGAGTGGCGCTGAGTGAAATTGAAAAGACCCCACATCATCCCGGTGAAAATTTACTCAAGCTTCCCCGAGAGGCCATCCTACCCATCTGGCTAGTGAGAGCCCGGCTAGCGGAACCATCCGAGGGGAAAAATACTTTCCCTCCCTGGGAGGTCAACCTGCCCTGCTGACTAGTGAGAGCCCGGTCAGCGGAACCATTCGAGGGGAAAAATACTTACCATCCCTGGGAGGTCAACCTGCCCTGCCGGCTGATGCGATAATCTTAGCACACCGCTATAGGCGGTAGCTAGACTGCGGTACGAAACGGCAGTGTACCGATCGTTCAAGTAATAAAAAATGGGAATGAATCCCCAAGTATCGATCTCAAAGGAACACAGTAAGGTGGAGTTTATTATCGAGGAAGGACTTGAGATTGAAGTCCTTTCGAGCGGATGGATGCGGAAATGTGGGATTTGGTTTGTGGAAAATAAATGAAAACAACTTAAACTACTCCTATGCAATGCCGCTATGCAATGCTTCGCTTGGCGGGATGGAGACTAGGCAGGCCTTGAGCGCGCTGCGTCGCAAGGGCGGATGGACGAGTAGGCAAACGGAATCGAACTATGCAGGCCTTGAGCGCGCTGCTTCGTTAAGCGGGATGGATTACACTGGCCGCGATGCCACGATTCGGTAGGCGGATGAACGAGTAGGCTAACGGAATGAGGGTCGCAAGCACCTCTTCGACAAGCACGCCACTAGCGATTGCTAGTGCAGCACCGAACGTGACGGCGGGATGGAGGATGGATGGTGGCGCACCTCATACACAAATGAACAAAATATAACTTCACATAGACATGAAATTACGATTACAAGCACGATTCATAGTGTTCATCATCCATACATGCGAGATCTAGCTACAAACGCATCAATAAGAAAAGAACAAGGCAAGAAATCGACCGAATCCGAAGTCTCGTTGTAGATTCACGGTTGGAATCGCCGGGTTGTCAATCCGCGTCCAAGCTCGGTCCGCAACTACGTCCGGGGTAGAGAGAGCTGTCACTACTCTCTAATGAGCCCGGCTTCTTCGTGTCACGATTCAGTGGAGGTTGCAAACTTCCTCTTGCTTGATGGCGATGGCGGCTAAACCTTCCTTGAAGCTCTAGGATGAAGGAGGAGGCCGAGAGGAAGCTCCGGCTCAAGAATGGCGTGAAGAACAAGCCCGGATCACCTCCCGATGGTAGGCGGCGATGGATGGGCGAAATCGGGCGGAACGGCGGAGCTGGGAGAACGAAAGATCGGAGGATCCGACCTAATTCGCGAGCAGGAGTATTTATAGGCGCTGGAATAAACAGTGCGCACGGTCATTGGCGCACGACCAGTGGTCGTGCGCGATGGAATCCTGTGATCGTGCGCCTGCCTGGGTGGAGCTTGCAATGTAAGAAATTTATAAAATACCATGTTCGCACGTCCAGTGGCGCACGACCGGTGGTCGTGCGCACTATCGTAGGTGGTCGTGCGCACTGGTCGAAACAGAACTCATAAAATTGATGTTAAGTGCGCACGAACAGTGGCGCACGACCGGTGGTCGTGCGCACTATCGTAGTTGGTCGTGCGCACTGTCCGAGACAGAACTCAAAAAGAAAGGGTTAAGTGCACACGATCAGCGGCGCACGACCAATGGTCGTGCGCAATAGAACCAGTGATCGTGCGCAGTGTTCCTGTACATAATTGTACCGGGAACACCTGCACGACTCCTGTTCCAGCACAACCACGAATCCAGCCACTGAAAGTGGCACTTAACAATGCATGAAAACTACTAAAGAAGAAGAACATGAAATAACACCAAAAACGGGCCCAGAGGTGCACTTAGCATGGAGTATCAAATATGAGTGAAAACATGTCTAAAGTGAAGTGCATAGACTAGAAAATCGGCCCAGATGAGTCCATAAATGTGTATATATTTGGGACTCATCACACCCCCAGACTTACCTGTTTGCGCGTCCCGAGCAAACAAATTCTAAGCGAACGGGGAGATAAAAGTAGATGGCTTAAAATTACAATACAGAGTACCATGCGAAGTCGCATGCTCACGTGCATAAGAAAAATAGTAGAGAAGATTTCTGGTTATATAAACAGTTTATATATTTCTAAAAGAGTAAAAGCATATTACAACAACTCAAAATGGTGAACAACGGTGAATCATTTGGTCATGCATACTGAGAAAGTAAGCTAAGCGTTGAGACGAGCATTGCTCAAGATCAGGATGCGGGACAAACTCCACTGAAGTCCATCAGTGTCGGTGACCATAAGCTTGCCCGGTCACATTCTCTCCACGACAATAGATTGATTCAAGGCATGAGTCAGTAGGACATTCAGGTTTTAATTGAGGCTTGGGTTACGGTGAGGTAAACAATGATAAACAAAATGGCTTAAAACACATAACCCAATTGAGCTTTTAAAATAACTACCCGCGCACCAAAATCGAATGCAAGTGCACCACACCCCCAGACTTGGACTTTTGCAACATAGGTGTATGCACCGCCTACTCCCAATACATAATTTTTCTAGACGATATTCAATAAAACTCATTTTTTTTCTTCTCTTTTTTTTTTCTCATTTTTTTCTTTCTATCTTTCTTTTTCTTGTCTTTTTTTTTCTTTCAGCAAAATTTTCAAATGAGCATATCCACAGATTCACATAATAAACACCACAATCAACACCCCCCAAAATGTAAAAAAAAACTACAACTAAAGCTCAGATTTGGGTGTGCGACTAGGTTAGGCTTTTAGGCTTTGGTGAGATAAATGTGGAGCTGAATCAAGAAAAGGGTAGGCACAAAGGGGCTAGCAAGGGTAGACGATAGGCATGAAATAAAAAGTTCAACCGGGCCAAAATAATGGCCTACGTCATTCTCACGCACTAGAACTATCCTATGCCAATGCTTCAAGAATCGCTTGGGGCAAGTTCTAGCCACCGAGAAAGATTCTCCTTTCTCCTGACTCAAGCAATACGAATCTAGCGATCGTTTACACACATCCCTATGCTACCGTTTGATTCCACCGGATTCACCATTTGAGTAGAGTAAACAACATTTACACTAATAGAAAAAATATAAAACCATAAGTATAAAGAGAAGTCTAATCTACACAAATTTCTATGCAACCGAGCACTAGACTAGGAGCACTACTAGAGTCAACATTTTACTCTGCTACATAGTCCTAAGCCATCACCTAGACTTTCCCACATAAGCAGAAGAATTAAATTCACTACAGAGCACGCATACAGACGAGTACGCGCTCAAGTGGGTGCTGTGGTGTGCAATGAAAATGAACAACAATTTCCACTAAGCTAAAATAAAAGTACTTCTAGCATGCTATGCAAGAGTGCACGTGAGTGGGTACAAAAACTGCTCTTCCTCAGACTAAAACTAAACAATCCACAAAATATATGACATGAAAATCAGAAAAGGCTAGGGAAAGAGAGTACCCAGTGCTCAGAAATGAGCACACCAGAAGATTGGCGTGTAAGCTAAAATGAGCCGCAGCATCCGCCATCCAGAAAAGACACCTGCAGGGGCCAGCTCCGCAGAAATAGAAGAAAATAGAAAACTGAAAAAAGAATACTACTAACTAAACTAAACAAGAAGAAATAAGAAATGCAGGAAAAGGTAAGATAACTACTGGGGTTATTGTCATCCCAGCACGACTTATTCAGATTTTATACAGTTCTAGCTTATAGGTCTATGAAAAGAAAAGTGGACAGGTAACTGTTCTAATATGCGTGTAGGTAGCGGGTACCTATACGGAGAAAGAACAGTCACACCTCTACCCGAATATAAATACCTGCTCTTCACAGGTAGAGGGAAAAGAAAGTAAGAAGAGGAGGAGGCCTGGTCCTCACTCATCTCACCAAAAACATCCTTGCCTAGCAAGGTGTCGTCAACAGGGAGGTGGCGGGAGGAAAAGGCAATGAGTGGAGCTTCCTCTACGGAGGAGGAATCAACCTCCTCACATAAAAGGATGCTCTCATCATTGACTTGGGCAATATGCACCAAATCCTCCTGGGGTACCTGTGAAGACTCAACCTGCACAGGCTCGGATGAAGAGGGGGGATCGAGAAATAAATAAGACGAAGAACATAAACAATCAAAAATCGGGGGAGTGGTCCCGGTCTCACTCCTATCAGGTTGGGGAAGTAAAATAATGTTTGCATTGTCATCAATGCTACAAGATTCGGCGGGATCAACAGTGGCCAAGCTAGAGATTTGGACTTCCTCCACCGGTGCTGAGGAAAACTCCTCTTCACCTGGAAGGTTGTTATCCTCCATAGGAACAGGCATGACACTAAAGTCACCAGCCTCCTCTTGCGACACATCATCAACAATGTCGTCAGAGACGAGTGTAGTATGCACAACAGGGAGAGGAATAGTGCTCGGATAAAAGTCGAGCACCGATTCCTCACAAAGAATCGAATCCAATAGGGGTGGTGGATGCACATGGAGAATAGGCTCAGCAATGTCGGTGCATAGATCAGCCGCACATCCGGTGACCGTGTCCATGCCATACCCTTCAAGATGTGAAGGTGACAAAGACACATAACCGGATATTGAAGGTGTGCCGCCAGAGTTAGGAGTTGGGACGATCCGGATATCCGGCTCGTCATCCTCGTCCAATTGGCGAAGATACTCGACACAGTCCTTCAAAACATGATCAGTGCTCCGACAAAACTGGCACTGCCTTGCTGGCTTCTTTGGCACAGCGGGGGCTGAAGCTGAAAAGAAGTATGACGGTAAAGGCTCAGCAGAGTAGCCATAAGACTTACGCGCACCATATGGAGTACCAGACGAAGTCGGTGCTCCATATGCTGGGCTATAAGAATTATGCCTACTATTCTCCGTAGGGCATTCATCACTAGAGTGGGAGGTGTCTCTACACCAACGGCAACGAATATTGAGATGTGCCCACATAGTGTGAAGATAATTCGATTCAAAATAAAAAGCTATTGTGCAAAATACTACACCTAACAAAAATTTCTAAAGCAACCTAATATAAAACAAGAAAATGGAGTAAAAAGAACAGAAATAAAATAAAAGATGCAATTTACAAATGGAAGGGCTTCTCTCTCAGATTTTCCCTCTCCAGAAAACTCACACGACTGTGCTCCCCGGCAAAGGCGCCAAAAACTTAATGCGATAATCTTAGCACACCGCTATAGGCGGTAGCTAGACTGCGGCACGAAACGGCAGTGTACCGATCGTTCAAGTAATAAAAAATGGGAATGAATCCCCAAGTATCGATCTCAAAGGAACACAGTAAGGTGGAGTTTATTATCGAGGAAGGACTTGAGATTGAAGTCCTTTCGAGCGGATGGATGCGGAAATGGGGGATTTGGTTTGTGGAAAATAAATGAAAACAACTTAAACTACTCCTATACAATGCCGCTATGCGATGCTTTGCTTGGCGGGATGGAGACTATGCAGGCCTTGAGCGCGCTGCGTCGCAAGGGCGGATGGACGAGTAGGCAAATGGAATCGAACTATGCAGGACTTGAGCGCGCTGCTTCGTTAAGCGGGATGGATTACACGGGCCGCGATGCCACGCTTCGGTAGGCGGATGGACGAGTAGGCTAACGGAATGAGGGTCGCAAGCACCTCTTCGACAAGCACACCACTAGCGATTGCTAGTGCGGCACCGAACGTGACGACGGGATGGAGGATGGATGGTGGCGCACCTCATACACAAATGAACAAAATATAACTTCACATAGACATGAAATTAAGATTACAAGCACGATTCATAGTGTTCATCATCCATACATGAGAGATCTAGCTACAAACGCATCAATAAGAAAAGAACAAGGTAAGAAATTGACCGAATCCGAAGTCTCGTTGTAGATTCACGGTTGGAATCGTCGGGTTGTCAATCCGCGTCCAAGCTCGGTCCGCAACTACGTCCGGGGTAGAGAGAGCTGTCACTACTCTCCAATGAGCCCGTCTTCTTTGTGTCACGATTCGGTGGAGGTTGCAAACTTCCTCTTGCTTGATGGCAATGGCGGCTAAAGCTTCCTTGAAGCTCTAGGATGAAGGAGGAGGCCAAGAAGAAGCTCCGACTCAAGAATGGCGTGAAGAACAATCTCGGAGCACCTCCCGATGGTGGGCGGCGATGGAGGGGCGAAATCGGGCGGAACGGCGGAGCTGGGAGAACGAAAGATCGGAGGATCCGACCTAATTCGCGAGCAGGAGTATTTATAGGTGCTGGAATAAACAGTGCGCACGGTCATTGGCGCACGACCAGTGGTCGTGCGTGCTGGAATCCTGTGATCGTGCGCCTGCCTGGGTGGAGCCTGCAATGTAAGAAATTTATAAAATACCATGTTCGCACGTCCAGTGGCGCACGACCGGTGGTCGTGCGCACTATCTTAGGTGGTCGTGCGCACTGGTCGAAATAGAACTCATAAAATTGATGTTAAGTGCGCACGAACAGTGGCGCGCGACCGATGGTCGTGCGCACTATCGTAGGTGGTCGTGCGCACTGTCCGAGACAGAACTCAAAAAGAAAGGGTTAAGTGCACACGATCAGCGGCGCACGACCAGTGGTCGTGCGCAATAGAACCAGTGATCGTGCGCAGTGTTCCTGTATATAATTGTACCGGGAACACCTGCACGACACCTGTTCCAGCACAACCACGAATCCAACCACTGAAAGTGGCACTTAACAATGCATGAAAACTACTAAAGAAGAAGAACATGAAATAACACCAAAAACGGGCCTAGAGGTGCACTTAGCATGGAGTATCAAATATGAGTGAAAACATGTCTAAAGTGAAGTGCATAGACTAGAAAATCGGCCCAGATGAGTCCATAAATGTGTATATATTTGGGACTCATCACCGGCTAGAGAGAGTCCGGTCAGCGGAACCATCCGAGGGGAAAAGTACTTAACCTCCCTGGGTGGTCAACCTGCACTGCCGGCTAGAGAGAGCACGGTCAGCGGAACCATCCGAGGGGAAAAATACTTACTGATAAGTAGTATTTTTATAACTTTTTAATAGAAAATCTTGTAAATATTTAATATGAATTCTCTATTTTATGTCAAATTTAGGTTATAAGTAATTCTTTTTGTAATTTTGATTCTAACTTAGCCTAATTTTAATATTTGCAGATTTTTGGACAAATTGGGAAAATATTGCATTACACGCCCTCGGTCACGCCCGTGACCAAGGGCGTGTAACTTGTAGACCAGTCCAGGTCGATGCCGTGCTGTTGAGCTAGTCCACACCCAGTCACGCCCCAGGTCACGCCCGTGACCCAAAGTCACGCCCGTGACCATGGGCGTGTAATATTAGAATCTGCCACGTGGAGCTGCCGTCGAGATGAGAAGTTGCCGTTGAGAAGTCAACCAAAGTCACGCCCGTGACCCAAAGTCATGCCCGTGAACTTCCCGCGTGATCCAAGCACGCCGCCGCGCGGTCTGCCTAGCCCATGCCGCATTAAATGAAGCCGTCCTGAGTCACGCCCGTGACCCATATGTCACGCCCGTGACATGTCCGATTTTCTCCTGCCGTCACGCCAAGCCCACGCCGCTGCCGGATCCAATGTTACAGTGATTACACGCCCTTGGACACGCCCGTGACCGAGGGCGTGTAACTTGAAAATTTTGCCTATAAATTCAGAGGCTCTCCTTGAGTCCAGGGTTCAGAAATTTGGAGATGGGGAGGTGCTGTTAGAGCTGAGAGTGAGTTTTTCAAGTTAATGTTCATGTTTCTTAAGGCTTTCATGTTCTCCTCCTTCCCTTTTTCATGCAATGTTGTAGTGTAACTTTCGTGTACTAGTTTTCTTAAGCTTGCAATTTTCATTTTCCTTAGCCTTGCACTCTTAATTTAAGGCTTGTAATAGTTCTTTGATTTTCAATAAAATTAGTTTTCTCTTTCATGTTCTTTTTCTCCTTAAGTAATTTCTTCCTTTTTATGCAAGGTTAAATTTTTCTCTCCTTAGTAATGTTCTTTTTTTTATGCAATGTCAATTTCTCTTTCTTTTCATGCAATGTTCAAGCTTTTCATTTAGTTTGAATTTAGTTTTAATTTTAGTTAAGCGAAAACAAACCACCTCAAATTTTCGTCGATAAAATAATAGTGATTTTCCTCGAAGTAGAAGTAATCAACGCGCCCCGTGGAATACGACCTTGATATTCCTAAATATCCTATACTATAGACGATAAGGTACACTTGCCTTTATCAGATATAGTATTGGAGAAAATCTCAACCTTTCACTAAATTTCAAAACCTACCAAATTATATATCAAGTTTTTGGCGCCGTTGCCGGGGACTTTGCGTAGATATTTTGAAAAGAGGATAGCTATTAATTTTATCATGCTTCTTTCTATTTTAGTTTGCTTTTTCTAACTTTCAAAATGAAAAAAAAATATTTTTAGTTTTTCTTCTTCCTTTCTTCTCTTTTTAGTGTATGACCCGAGGTAGCACTTCGATTCTTCCTTTTGATCCAGAGATCGAGCGAACCCTTTTGAGGCACCGCCGTTCTCGTGATCAGGGAAATCAAATAGAATCCGAAGAGTCGATCGGGGACACTAACGCAGCAAATATGGATCATAATCTTAATCCTCCTAATCTTAACGAGCCAAATCCTAATGAGGACGCGCAACGGACCATGTCCTATTATGCGCGGCCGAATTTGGAAGGCACACAATCGAGTAGTGTTCGCCCCACGGTGGCGAACAATAATTTTGAGATCAAGTCCAGCATCATACAAATGGTGCAACAATCGGTGACCTTTGATGGTCAACCGGACGAGGATCCAAATTCACATATCTCTTACTTTCTTGAAATTTGCGACACTTTTAAGATCAATGGCGTCACCGATGACGCCATTCGATTACGTCTTTTTCCTTTTTCTTTGCGGTCTAAGGCCAAGCAGTGGCTGGGCTCCCTACCTAGGGGATCCATCACTACATGGGCCGAAATGGCGGAAAAATTTCTTAATAAATATTTCCGGCCTTCAAAGACCGCTAAATTGCGCACGGATATTGCATCGTTCATGCAAATCAACTCGGAGACTCTCTATGACACATGGGAGCGCTTCAAGGAGCTTTTGCGTCGATTCCCTCACCATGCACTTGCCACTTGGCAACAAGTGCAAGTTTTTTATAATGGCTTAAATCTCCAAACGAGGCAAATGATTGATGCGGCCGCCGGGGGGACATTAAATAATAAAACCCCGATCGCCGCTCAAGAGCTTTTCGAAGAGATGGCCACAAATGCGTATCAATGGAACATGCCCCGAGCGCGGCCTAATAAGCCGGCCAGAATTTTTGAAATAGACGCAAACGCAAATTTGGCTTTACAAGTTGATCGCTTAACAAAGCAAGTGGCGGAGATGTCTGCTTCCTCCGCCACTCCTCCTTGGGCCAATAACGTTTTAATTGAAGAACATGTTGACTACATGGGAAATCCACCTCGGCCTTCCTATAACCCGAACACCGCTCCGTATAATAACACCTACAATGCGGGTTATAGGAATCATCCGAATTTCTCATGGAGCAACCAAGGAAATGCTCAGCGTCCTATGAATTTAAATCAACCTCCCCCTAATCAACTTCTTAACTTAACTCCGCCTCAAAATTTGATTTCTCAAAATTATAATCCACCCGGTTTTCCACCGCAACAGCAAAAACTCTCTCCGATTGAAGAGGTTTTTGCAAAATATGTTGCTACAAATGAAACGAACATCCGGAACCTTACCGGATCAATCAAAAATTTAGAGAATCAAGTGGGCCAACTCGCAAAGATGATTTCTGAGCGTCAACAAGGAGCACTACCGGGGAACACCGAGCAAAATCCAAAGGAGAGCGCGCACGCGATTACACTCCGAAGCGGGAAGGAGGTGGTTCAAAAACAGGACGAACCCAAGGTAATTTCCTCTCCTCCTCCTACTTTTAATTCATCTTCGAATTTGCCCGCTACGATAGCTCCGCACTCTTTTATTTTAAATCCGCGCGCTACTACTTCTAATATTCCGTATCCATCGAAATTTAAAAATGAAAGCGCCGAAAAAAATTATAAAAAGTTTTTAGATGTTTTAAAACAAATCCATATTAATGTTCCTTTCTGCGAGGCTATCTCACAAATGCCTAAATATGCGAAATATCTTAAGGAGTTGCTCTCCAATAAAAAAAAGTTAGAAGATATTTCGCATATTTCTTTAAACGCAGAATGCTCCGCGGTTGTACTCAACAAATTGCCGAAAAAAGCAAATGACCCGGGACGGTTTTCCATCCCATGTCTTTTTGGCAATTCGTTAGTAAAACACGCCTTAGCGGATCTTGGAGCAAGCATCAACCTTATGCCATTTTCTTTGTTCAAAAAGTTAGGTCTAGGAAATCCAAGGCCCACTCGAATGAGTATCCAATTAGCGGATCGTTCTTTAAAATATCCGATAGGAATAGTGGAGGACGTGCTCGTCAAGGTTGACAAATTCATCTTCCCGGTGGATTTTGTCATTCTTGACATCGAAGAGGATGCTGAAGTACCCCTCATACTCGGCCGCCCCTTCCTTGCCACCTCCCGCGCTATTATCGACATAAGTAACGGAAAGCTCCTCCTACGGGTTGAAGACGATGAAGTTACTTTCGGCATAAATTCCTTGATGCGGAACACGCTAGAAAATGACGATTCATGTTTTTACTTAGAAGAGTGTTGTGAGTTCGATTCATCCCTCGAGTTAGTTTCATCGGCGAATAGTGATTCCGAGCCCGTAGAGCTCTTTTGCGATGAAGAAGAAGTCTCTCACCCCACACCACCCGAACCATTATTTTTAGAAAAAATTAAAAATCAAGACTTCTTATGAAGAACCACCCGAATTAGAGTTGAAACAACTCCCCCCTCACCTTAAATACTTGTTTTTGGAAAAAGAGTCTAAGCTACCCGTCATCATTTCATCCGATCTTAGCAACTCAGAAATTTCTGAGTTGACTATAGTCTTAAGAAAGCACCGCCACGCAATTGCGTGGCAATTATCGGACATTAAGGGTATAAACCCATCTTTCTGCACTCATAAAATATTTCTCGAAGATAATTCCCGAAATTCAGTCCAGCCTCAACGACGGCTAAACCCTAACATGAAAGAAGTCATTAAGGCCGAAGTTATAAAACTTCTGGACGCGGGAATCATCTACCTGATATCGGACAGTACTTGGGTTAGCCCAGTACAAGTCGTGCCAAAGAAAGGTGGTGTTACGGTAGTTGCGAACGAAAATAATGAATTGATCCCAACCCGTACTGTTACGGGTTGGCGGATGTGCATCGACTATCAGAAATTAAATGATGCCACCCGTAAGGATCATTTCCCTCTACCATTTATCGACCAAATTTTAGAACGCCTTTCTGGTCACTCCTACTACTGTTTTCTCGATGGTTTGTCGGGATACTTCCAAATTCCGATTTCGCCCGACGACCAAGAGAAAACCACTTTCACTTGTCCCTTTGGCACCTTCGCTTATCGAAGGATGCCATTCGGTCTTTGTAACGCGCCAGCTACATTCCAAAGATGTATGCTGGCAATTTTTGACGAGTTAGTGGAGGAGGTGATGGAAGTATTTATGGACGATTTTTCCGTATACGGGAGTTCTTTTGAAAATTGTTTAAAAAATCTCGAGCGCGTGTTGCAGCGATGTGAGGAAACAAATTTAGCGCTTAATTGGGAAAAATGCCATTTTATGGTCAAGGAAGGACTAGTCCTTGGCCATAAAATTTCGGGCAAGGGGATCGAGGTCGATAGGGCCAAGATTGAAGTAATTGAAAAACTCCCCCCTCCCACAAACGTAAAAGCTATTAGGAGTTTCCTAGGCCACGCGGGGTTCTATCGGCGCTTTATACAAAATTTTTCCAAAATCACAAAGCCGTTAACCCATCTTCTTGAAAAGGAATCCTCATTTATTTTTAGCGATGAATGCCATTTGGCCTTTAAACTTATTAAAGAAAAACTTATAAACTCCCCGATTCTAGTCGCGCCGGATTGGTCGCTCCCTTTTGAAATCATGTGCGACGCGAGTGACATTGCGGTTGGTGCCGTTTTAGGCCAACGGGTGAGTAAGTATTTCCACCCTATTTATTATGCGAGCAAAACACTCACGTCGGCACAAGCGAATTACACCACTACCGAAAAAGAGCTTCTAGCGATCGTTTTTGCCTTCGATAAGTTTAGGTCATATATCACCCTCTCGAAAGTTATCGTCTTCACGGATCACTCCGCACTTAGGTATCTTTTAAGCAAATCGGACGCCAAGCCTCATCTTTTGCGATGGATCCTCCTCTTGCAGGAGTTTGACTTAGAGATCCGGGACAAAAGAGGAGCCAAAAACTTGGCGGCCGATCACCTTTCTCGTTTAGAAAATCCCTCCTCGGAAGTATTGATAGAATCTGACATCGATGATAAATTTCCCGAAGAGCGCCTCCTCGCTCTCGAAAATATTAATTCATCGTCTACCCCCTGGTTTGCAGATCTGGCTAACTATTTAGTAGCCCGGGTCCTGCCGAAAGAATTCTTGAGTCAGCAAAAGAAGAAATTCTTTTCTGATTTAAAGAATTACTTTTGGGAGGACCCCTTTTTATTCCGTGTATGCGCAGACCAAGTGGTGAGACGATGCGTCTCGAGTGAGGAGGGTCTTAAAATTTTATGACATTGTCACGAGGGACCATCCAGTGGCCATTATCATTCAAACCGAACCGCGAGGAAGGCGCTGGAGGCGGGCTTTTATTGGCCCTCGCTCTTCAAAGATGCTCACACCCTTGTGAGTACTTGCGACAGCTGCCAGCGGTCGGGCAACATCTCTCGCCGGGATGAGATGCCCCAAAATATTTTCTTAGAATGCGAAATTTTTGATCTTTGGGGCATTGATTTCGTTGGTCCTCTCCCTCCTTCATTTTCAAATAAGTATATTCTAGTAGCGGTCGACTACGTGTCGAGGTGGGCGGAAGCGCAAGCTCTCCCCACCAACGATGCGCGAGTCGTCGTTAACTTTTTTAAAAAATTATTCTCTCGATTTGGCACTCCGCGCGCTATTGTGAGTGATCGGGGCACCCATTTTTGCAATACTCAATTCACAAAAATCTTAGCAAAATATGGTGTCACGCACAAATTATCCACTGCATATCACCCACAAACGAGCGGCCAAGTTGAAGTCGTTAATCGAGAATTAAAACGAATCTTAGAAAAAACAGTTTCTATTAATCGGAAGGATTGGGCAATAAAGCTCGATGATGCGCTATGGGCCTATCGAACGGCGTACAAGACCGCTATCGGTTGTACACCATATCGAATGGTCTATGGCAAGGCTTGCCACCTTCCGGTCGAATTAGAACACCGCGCATTTTGGGCGCTTAAATTTTTAAATCTTGATTCTACTTTAGCGGGCGAACAAAGAAAATTTCAAATGAACGAATTAGATGAGTGGAGAGCGAATGCGTATGAGAGTAACAAATTATATAAGGAGCGAACAAAGTTTTATCACGATAAGCATATAAAATTTCCAAAAACTTTTTCGCCGGGCGATCTCGTCCTCCTTTATAATTCCCGCCTTCGCCTTTTTCCGGGAAAACTAAAATCCCGATGGACCGGACCCTTTATTGTTAAAGAGGTTTGGTCCTATGGGACAATTTTAATTTCCCACCCGGAAAAAAGTACCTTCAAAGTTAACGGGCACCGCCTTAAATTATATCTTTCGGGAGAGTTACCAAATGAAAAGAGTGATTCAATTGTTTTTCAACCTTTAATATGACCGGCAAGTGGGTCAAGCTACGCGACCTTAAACAAAGCGCTTTTGGGAGGCACCCCAAAGTTATCTTTTTTTTTGTCTTCTCTTGTTCTTTAATATATTTTGTAGGTAATCGTCGCTTCCCCGCGCAAACTTCAAAAATCAGGGAAGCCCCTTCTCTTTCTTCCTTCTCTTTTATCATGCATTTCCTTTTTATTTTGTTTTGCACTTCTTTTTTCCTTTACTTCATACTTAGTTTTAAACATTGGGGACAATGTTTAACTTTAAGTATGGGGGTAATAGTTTTTTTTAAATAGTTGTTAAATCAGAAAATTTTCAAAACAAAAAATATATATATTTTTTCTTATGTTTTCTTCTATTTTAGCACTTGTAAAACCCAAAAACTAAAAAAAATAGAAAACAGAAAAAATTTAAATCTTGGAAAGGGACGTTTGGGATTTTATCCCATCACACCTTCTAGTACCTTGCGAACCCTTCACCGGGTAGCCCTTGGGAAGTCCAAGACTTGCAAAATTTTTTTTTTTTTTAAAGTTTTAAAGCTAGTTCCCTTTCTTTGTAAATAGTTTTTAATGAGAAAAATTCAAAAAAAAGATAATATCAAAAATTCAAAAAAATTCTTATTTCCCTCCTTGTTGTTTTTGTGATTTCTTAGAAATCTAGTTGAGAATGTTTATAAGCATGTTTAAGTTTTTAATTGGCTGAAATTTTGCTTATCATAGTTTGTTAATTTTAAATTTGAGGTAATTTTGATTTAAGAATCATCTTATGATTTTAAATTGATTAGAGAATTTTGTTAGCATGACTTCTCTTTTTATTTTTAAATGGCTTCATTTTGTAGTAAATTTCCTAAACCTCTTTAGATTTTAATTATATTTCCTTCTAACTTCTTAGATCTTAGGAATTTTTAATTTTACTAGAATTTGCTCTCAATATGATTTAAAGCTAGCTAGATTTTTTTTTTCTTCCCCTACCCTACCCCTTTGATGGCATAAAAAATGTATTAAAAGATCATATGTCATGGGAATAAGAGGATAAAATTCATTATTCCCTAAAACATATGCACCCAAAATATTTGAAAAGATTATATGGCATGGAGTAAGAGGATAAAATTCATTACTCCTAAACCATATACATTTTGGGTTTTTATTAGAATAGAAAAAAAAAGAGTATGAAAAAAAAAGAGAAGGAAATTTCATGATAAATTCCATTTCCTCCATTCAAAAATTTCTCTTCTTATGCCAAATTTTATGAAATCCCCCTTAGCCAATTATCATTGTTCTAGTTTTAGTTGAAAATTATGGAGAGAGCAATATTTAGTAATTTACTTTTCCTTAAGATTCTTTTAAGATAGAGTTCTTATAATTTTAATTTAATTTAGTTTTATAATTTCTACAATTTTGTCAAACTACTTAATTTTCTTGAGAAGTTATTGCCTAAACATTTTTCCCTCTTTTCAAATCATCATCATAATTTAGGACTTAACTCCCCCTTGAATTTACTCTTAACTTAACTTTTGGTTAAATGAAATTTTAGTTTTAAATTAAAATTTTTTTAAGGATGTCTTATAAATAATGTCTCACACTTTTGCTCTGGAATAGCAAAACCTCAAGTATGGGGGTATTTGATAAGTAGTATTTTTATAACTTTTTAATAGAAAATCTTGTAAATATTTAATATGAATTCTCTATTTTATGTCAAATTTAGGTTATAAGTTGTTCTTTTTGTAATTTTGATTCTAACTTAGCCTAATTTTAATATTTGCAGATTTTTGGACAAATTGGGAAAATATTGCATTACACGCCCTCGGTCACGCCCGTGACCAAGGGCGTGTAACTTGTAGACCAGTCCAGGTCGATGCCGTGCTGTTGAGCTAGTCCACACCCAGTCACGCCCCAGGTCACGCCCGTGACCCAAAGTCACGCCCGTGACCATGGGCATGTAATATTAGAATCTGCCACGTGGAGCTGCCGTCGAGACGAGAAGTTGCCGTTGAGAAGTCAACCAAAGTCACGCCCGTGACCCAAAGTCACGCCCGTGACCTTCCCGCGTGATCCAAGCACGCCGCCGCGTGGTCTGCCTAGCCCATGCCGCATTAAATGAAGCCGTCCTGAGTCACGCCCGTGACCCATATGTCACGCCCGTGACATGTCCGATTTTCTCCTGCCGTCACGCCAAGCCCACGCCGCTGCCGGATCCAATGTTACAGTGATTACACGCCCTTGGACACGCCCGTGACCGAGGGCGTGTAACTTGAAAATTTTGCCTATAAATTCAGAGGCTCTCCTTGAGTCCAGGGTTCAGAAATTTGGAGATGGGGAGGTGCTGTTAGAGCTGAGAGTGAGTTTTTCAAGTTAATGTTCATGTTTCTTAAGGCTTTCATGTTCTCCTCCTTCCCTTTTTCATGCAATGTTGTAGTGTAACTTTCGTGTACTAGTTTTCTTAAGCTTGCAATTTTCATTTTCCTTAGCCTTGCACTCTTAATTTAAGGCTTGTAATAGTTCTTTGATTTTCAATAAAATTAGTTTTCTCTTTCATGTTCTTTTTCTCCTTAAGTAATTTCTTCCTTTTTATGCAAGGTTAAATTTTTCTCTCCTTAGTAATGTTCTTTTTTTATGCAATGTCAATTTCTCTTTCTTTTCATGCAATGTTCAAGCTTTTCATTTAGTTTGAATTTAGTTTTAATTTTAGTTAAGCGAAAACAAACCACCTCAAATTTTTGTCGATAAAATAATAGTGATTTTCCTCGAAGTAGAAGTAATCAATGCGCCCCGTGGAATACGACCTTGATATTCCTAAATATCCTATACTATAGACGATAAGGTACACTTGCCTTTATCGGATATAGTTTTGGAGAAAATCTCAACCTTTCACTAAATTTCAAAACCTACCAAATTATATATCACTTACCCACCCTGGGAGGTCAACCTGCCCTGCCGGCTAGAGAGAGCCTGGTCAGCGGAACCATCGGAGGGGGAAAATACATGCCCTCCCTGGGAGGTCAACCTGCCCTGCCGGCTAGAGAGAGCCCGGTTAGCGGAACCATCTGAGGGAAAAAATACTTACCCTCCCTGGGAGGTCAACCTGCCCTGTCGGCTAGAGAGAGCCCGGTCAGCGGAACCATCCGAGGGGAAAAATACTTACCCTCCCTGGGAGGCCAACCTGCCCTGCTGGCTAGAGAGAGCCCGGTCAGCGGAACCATCCGAGGGGAAAGTACTTAACCTCCCTGGGAGGTCAACCTGCCCTGCCGGCTAGAGAGAGCCCAGTCAGCGGAACCATCTGAGGGGAAAAATACTTACCCTCCCTGGGAGGTCAACCTGCCCTGCCGGCTAGAGAGAGCCCGTCAGTGGAACCATCCGAGGGGAAAAATATTTACCCTCCCTGGGAGGTCAACCTGCCCTGCCGGCTAGAGAGCCCAGTCAGCGGAACCATCTGAGGGTAAAAATACTTACCCTCCCTGGGAGGTCAACCTGCCCTGCCGGCTAGAGAGAGCTCGGTCAGGGGAACCATCCGAGGGGAAAAGTACTTAACCTCCCTGGGAGGTCAACCTGCCCTGCCGGCTAGAGAGAGCCCGGTCAGCGGAACCATCCGAGCGAAAAAATACTTTAAAAAACTTTCATTACATTAGTCATCTGGTTACATGCAAGAAAAACTAAGTAGGGAAATAAACCATCATACCACATGGATTTAAAGAAAAAGCTAAGCACGGAGACTGGGACTCGGACTTCTACTCCCAGGCATGGTCCTCCTAGACCTCCTCTGGTTGCTGACGTTGCCACTTCAGGCCCCTCGCCTCCCTCATTTCCAAGAACTCGGGGCAGGTGGATGTCGCGTGACCCTCCTCATCGTGGAAGTCACAATAAGGTAACTCCACCCGGACGCCCCCTCTTCCTCCCGTACGATTTCTTCTTATTCTGTGGCCGATCGCCATGGTTTGCTGGGGTGGTGGAGAGGGTGCCTTCGGTCCCTGCCTCCACCCTGGGAGGTCGGGCCCCTCTCCCTGGAAGTTGTCCTCCTCTTGGTCGAACTTCCACTTGAGAGCCCCTACCCTCCCCTCTGCTGCCTTGCCTCCGGCTCAGTTAGCTTGGCCAACCTTTTCACGAACTCCGGGTTGGCCTCCTCACTCTCAACTTCTTCCGCTACCCTTTCCATCAACTCCTCAAAAGACAAATGAGCTCTCCTCTTGAGGTCCCTCTTGAAGAATCTCCCCTGCAGCCCCACAATGAAAGCGAGCTGGAGGGTGTAGCCTGGCACCTCTTGGGTGAGCAGAACCTCCTCTAGGAACCAGTCAACATAGTGAGCCAGTGACTCCCCTGGCTCTCGCGTGAGCTTGAAAAGTGCTTCGACATCTTCCTTACTCTTCCTTGACGGCTAGAAGCGTAGCAGGAAAACTCGGCGCAAGTCTTCGAAGGCATAGATGGATCCCGCAGGGAGCTGGTGGAACCAATCTCTAGCCTTCTCCTTCAGAGTTGTCGCAAATAGTCGACACTTGAAAGCATCCGACATGGGCCTGATGGAGACCATGTCCTCAAACCACTGCAGGTGCAGGACAGGGTCATCCTTGCTGGAGTAGTGAGACATCTCCAGCCTTCCGGACCCCTCTGGAACCGGGGTCGAGAGGATCAACTCACACAAAGGACTTCCTATGCTAGCCCCCCTTTGGGGCTAGGCGAGTGGGTGCTGGCCTCCTCCACAATCCCCCCTTGGGGCTGGGCGAGTGGGGGTCTGGGACCTCCCCACTCGCCCCCTCCTAGGGGACTGGGCGAGTGGGGGCCGAATGCCTCCCCACTCCCCCACTGGCACCTCCTTCCTGGATTGTTGGCCAAGAGTGGTCTCGCCCACCTGCTGAGGCGAGACCTCCAGACCACTTCCTCTCCTGCCTTCGCCTATCATGGCGAAAGTTAGCTGAAAGGTCTGCAGGACTTCCCGCTTGAAATTTTCAAACATCTCCAACGTCACTCCAACCACCGAGGGCTGCGAGTGGCTTGGGTCGGATCCTCCACCTCCATCCATGGAGCTCATCTTGATGTTGGATCTTATGGCGCCCTTAGAGGGGGGGGGGGTGAATAAGGGAATAAAAATTCTTTTTATAAATTTTATGGAAATTACTAAATTGTTTTGATTAATAGGAAAGGCAAAATAACAATTTAGCTAATTTATGAGAATATCATAATTTTCATCTTTAGAAATAAGTACTAAATTGTTTTATGATTAAGAGATTGAAAATAAACAATTTTAGTTAAAGTGATTTGAATTTAAAGCTTTGTAACCAATATATTAAAGATAACGCCAAAGGAGAGAAATCAAGTAAACACAAATAGAGACATGATTGTATTTATATAAAAAGGTGTTTACAAAAATTGATTTCAATATCGCTAGAAATCGGAGGCGTACATATGTAAATAATTTTTCCTTTTCTATACCGACTCGTATCCCCACGAACCGGTTGGCTTTAGCCTATCCTTACCCGGATATGGCCTCAAGCCGCTCTAGCCAATCCTTCCCGGGATATGGCCTCAAACACCCCCTAGATCTAATCACTTAGACCTAGTCGCCAACACAAGGCGAATTTCCCCCTAAGTCCTACCCAGACCTAGTCGCCAACACAAGGCGAATTAACTAAACGGTTACAAAGAAAGTATGGAATGAAAATAAAGATAACAATAGTAAAACTCCCTATATGAGATTTTTGAAGATGAGGTTGAAGGATTGCTGTAGTATGAGCGAGGTAGAAGCGATCGTCCTTCGAATGTAGCGTGATGTAGTCCTCCTCCAGAATTCTCCTTAAGCTTTTCGTGGGAGATCCATCTTCAGCAGCATAACATCATTGGAGTTATGGCACAAGCAACCTCTCTGGGATCTCTAACCAAAACGAGAGAGAGCCCACCATTTTATAGAACTTGGAGCTAGCGCCTGCGGTAGTGGCTAGCGCCGGCGGTAGCGTTCGTATGGAGCAGTTGCGAAACCATCGGCGGCGTGGTGCTGTGCACGAACTGGAGATAGCGCCTGGCGGTAGCGATAGCGCTGGAGGTAGCGGGAGATAGCACTGGCGGTAGCGGTTGCATAACCATCGCTGTCCACGAACTCAAGATAACGCCTGGAGGTAGCGATAGCGCTGCCGGTAGTGCTGGCGGTAGCAGTAGCGCTAGCAGTAGCGCTGGCGTTAGCGATAGCGCTGGCGGTAGTGCTGCTCCTTTCAAAAGTTTGTTCCAAGCTGCTTTCTACCTGTGGAGTATTGCACCTATAGTTCCTGCACACTATAAACACACGACAAGCAATATGAAATACAATATGGGATTTGTAATTCTCAAACAAAGGGATGTGACACACATGTCCAACAATCTCCCCCTTTTGATAATAACAAATCCTCTAAGCAAGAAATCAATAATAGTGTTTATAGATAAAGTAAGCAAGATAAAAGTGCAACTATAGTATATGGTAAGCATGATGAAATTATGCATACTCCCCCTATCTTAATGCCCCCCTACATAAATGCAATTTATGTGTTACTCCCCCTAAATGATAGATTTCATGAATTATAGTCTCCCCTTATTTATCTATATTTCTCATATATAGATTTCTTCAATTAATATCTCCCCTTTTTGGTATTAGCAAAAGAAGGTGGGGTGAGGGTAGTAAGGAGGCATTAATATCATGATCGAGCTTTTCGAAATATAAATAATGATAGAGTTTAAGCATATCATATATACGAGATTTCAAATATAAAGATAATAGTTGTAAGCAAGCGGAAGATTATAATAAACATCTTTTTGTAAGCATGAAAAGCATAAGTAGAAATATGAGTTTTAGTTCAAATTTGAAAGATGTTTTAATCTTTTTGAAATCTCAAAGTTTTTTCATAAAAATACCAAGCATGATATGAACATATCAAAGAGAGATTATACTACAATGTTAGTTAATTCTAAGTTCAAGAAATACCAAATCATTGTAGAGATCATGCTAGGTTATCTAGTGCATTTCTTATATAGAGAGTAGTATAGATAAGGCATTAGAATCCAATACTCATGAGAAGAAGTGTTATGAAAGATAATGATGTGCACATGAGTGTATTTTGGGCAATGTTAACAATTGATTTAAATCACCAAAATACAAGACATATGTAAAGTAAAATGCATAATAAAACACAAGTAAATTACTTTCACACACTTTTTAATGCACATAGTTTTTAACAAAGTGGTGTAATAACCAAGGTTTGCATAAGTAACTTTACTATTCTTTCCAAGGTGCTCAACCTCACAATGCTTATGAAGACTTATCAGGAGGTTCAAGTAGTGCTTGGTGGAGTTATATTTGTCTACATATATAATTTTTGTTCACATTTGTGAGACAACATTCTCCGAATACACTTGTTTTGCAAACCAAAAATTTTAACTTAACCACTTTTCTAAATGTCATAAGTGCAATTCAAATGTAGTGTAGGCAATAAACTTATGCAAGTTTTAATTCATTGTACAAATACAATACACAAGCAAGCATTTTTAGATTTAGACACACATATTGATTACCAAAATAAGTGAGTGAAATGTATCATTATCAATCATAAAACATTTACTCATACTTAGAGGCATGCTAAGCTTGGTTCTACACATTTTTCAATACAATTGATGCACTTTAAATAGATATATCAAAGCATGATAAGCAAAACAATGTTCATAGTAATTTGAAGAAATAAGGTTTAACATTGTAAATAATTCTAAATAAGAATTCATACATGCTTGATATTGGCAATAAAGATCATACAGTTTTTTTGTTTTATCATTTTTTAAATCAAGTAAAAACAGAAAAAATCACAAAAACATATTTTTGTAAGTTTTGAGTTTTGAATTTTTGTAGTAGATTTTTCATAATATGAAGAAAAAAACATAAATCACAAAAACATATTTTTGTATATTTTTAATTTTGAACTTTTGTAGTTGATTTTTCATAATATGATTAAAGCACAAATAACAAAAAATATTTTTGTATTTTTGAATTTTGATCTTTTGTAGTTGATTTTTCATAATATAAATAAAACAAAAATAACAAAAGTCAGAAACACAACAAATAAGTAGAAAATATGAACCAACATATTTTTATGGATTTTTAGAAATTTTAAAATTCAGAAAAATCACACACTCACGCTAGCGCCGGCGCTAGCGCTAGCGCGGCAAACAGTACATGTTTTTTTAGGAATTTTAAATTTTTGATTATTGATATTGATTAAGTGTCCTTAAAGTAGTTCAATGCTAAAATTTCAGAATTTTTGGAGATCTCTAGGCGGATCAAATTTGCATGAAACTTTGGCTTTTCAAATTCTTGTGTTTTACAAAACCATTTAAACATGAAGATATACACTATGAAGACACAAGAGGACATTTTTATTAAACAACCCAAAATATGCATGATTAAAGTGATAAGTAAATAAAATGCAGTACGTAATATAGGCATGTCCTAAGATTAGAAACAACCCCGACTAAATGTCTACACCCTAGCCCCGTACTAAGTGACGGATGGGCATGAGGAGCTGCACACATGCCGTAGGTTGGGGTGTTAATCCCATATGCACACACTAAAGAACGCTCAACCTAGAACTCTTTCCCCCAGTGCCTTGCAAGGCCCCACTGGAACCCTCCCCGGTTAAGGACAAGACATGACTTAGAGGTTAGGTCTCTAATGCATACAACCCTACGCCCTCGCTATTGTGAGATATGAAGTCATAGGTGAATAATCTTTTGGACAACCTATGCTTTTTAAATCTATGGGTTGATATATAAACTATGGGTTTTTGTGAAGAGTTATAAAGCCGCATAGTTTTTCTATTCTTATGAGATGACGATATGAGATAACTAGCGCAATTACTAATATGAGATAAATGGTAATGCTAGTATGATGAGTTTTGGGTTTAATGTCATGTCATAAGTTTAACATTTATATTGCATTATTCCAAACTAGAGTTTCAAATTATAGATCTAGAATAAAGTGATGATTTTAATTTATTCTTATTATTACACAATTGATTCTAGAATCTATATATATGTGAGATACATGCAAACAATAACAACGCATATTCATACACCAACTAATGTAAAGAAAACAATATTCATATCTTTATCATAAAATTCATAATTCCAATTTGTTTTTGAGATTTTTCTTGATAGAATATGAATTATGATTTATGATTATAGAGAATTTTGCATAGAATATATGTTAGATCATCACGATGTATATGATTTCTATTCCTTCTAGACTTATGATAATATGATTTGGTAATTTTCTTTTAAATAAGCATGTTTGATTTTTAAGTCTAGAAATTGATGATCATGTAATCATATCAAAGACAAAGATCACATATATAACATTTTGAAATTTATAATAAAATTGCATTGGATAATTAGATTTATTGATCTTTGGTTTTCCATGATGATATATAGTTTCATGATATATATACTAATGATTAATCCATAAACTATGTGTTTGTTGGAATTTTAGTATTCTATATAATTTCAAATCACATAGTTATCATCAAATTTAAATAACATTGTAAGTGTTATACCTAGCATATAAATTTAAGCACAAATTAAGAAGTGATGCAAGATTGATACGTTTGAATGCAATGTTATTACATAGAATTAATGTAGATAATGTTGCATGTAATATGAGAAGTTTACAAATTAATTTTCTTTAGACCTATAATGAAATGATTAAACTTTTGATTTGATCTTAATGAAATAAGATGATTCTAAGGTCTAAATTACATGCAAACAATGGTGATACACATCACACATAATATCTAAATTAATATATGAAACAATTATACATAGGATATCATGTGATGAAAAATCCATAAACACAGAAATTTCCAAATCAAGCAAACTAAGATAGCTTTTAAAATAGAGTTGAAATTGGGCAAGTTGACAGCACCAAAAGAACTCAAATGAGCAAGCCTAGTTTGCCGTTGGATGGAGATTTTTTTGCTCTTTCCGAAAATATATTAAACGCAAAAATCAGGCGAGCGGATCAAAAGATATGGATGTTTGAAGTTTTGATCGTAAACTCGCATTTTTGAAAGATTAAACATGCGTTTAGATGAATTTTTGTTTTCAATTTTTCTAGATAATGTTCTTCATTATAAGGGCTATCATATGCAGCAAATAACATAGAAAATAATCAAACTGTTGCATATTTTAATTTTTAGCTTAAGCCCTTTAATAAACCATTTAAATCCAATTTTTAAAATAATTTCAATAGTCTTGATAATAATTTCAAAATTCAATTTCTAATGATAATTCAAGACAATTAAGGGTAAAGGATTTAAAATGATAAAGAACAATCAAAGATGAGAGATAGATCACTTTGAAAAAAAAATATATGACTTAATGTAAAATTTTAATTTAAATTTGATTTGATAAACATTAGGCTTAATATATGAAAGTCATATTTCATGATATATAAAGTGATCATAGCATGTTTGTTTAAAAAATATAAAATAAACAAAAGAAAAGAGACAATAAGTATATCATGAAGTAGAGTAGTGATATTTCATTTTTATTTGATTCTACTTCATGCAAATGAATGGATATTAATTAATAAGGGATTTAGGTATCCAAAGGGGACCAAGTGGGATGGTTCCTTTGGGTACCCAAATACATCGTGTAGGCTTTTGGAGAGATAGTGATGAATGGGCCTTTACAAGTGGAGTTAGTGTTTCGTTTTTAATTTTGGGCCTCCATTCATACTTTGGTTGTTTTTCTTTTAAATTCATGTTATGATTATGTGACATCTTTTTGGAATGAAAGTTGTTTGAAAAATAATTCATTTGGGATTTATGTTTATTCAAATTATTTTTCAAAATAGATTGACGTTGATAATCATAATGAATTTCATTATATGGATTCTTTGGAATTTTATAAGAGTGATTGTCTTTCATTAGAAGTGATTGTTGAAAGAGTGGGTTACAATATGTTTTAAAAGATTGATTATAATTTTGATGATTTCCATTTCCACTCTTTCTTATAGACATACTCTTAGGATAATATTTTGAATTTTGATTTTCATGAAAAGGAGTTTTTAAATATGAGTCATGATTGAAAATATATTGAGACCTATAAGAGTGACTCTTAAGAATTTTATGAGGATCATAATTCTTTTTGAAACCAAACTCCTTTTGATTTAATGTGTGAAAATGGTCCTTTTTAGAAATGATTTTGTAAGTTAATTTATCCTTGTTATTAAAAATCTTATGATGAAATTTATTAGGTGACATTTGAAATTTTTCAACAAAAGATTTTAATTGTTTTAACTTACAAGTTAAAGCATCATTTTCAACTATCAATTTTTCATTATGTTCTTTTAAAACTAAGAGCCCTTTTTCAATTTCCTTGAATTTTTCTTTTAATAAATTGCAATTAAGACAAGGAATAGGAATTTCAACTAAAGAGCATTAAAGAGAATTTAACACATCAATATTTGATTCTACATTATCGTTTGCTTTTAAAGATTTATTTTCTAAACGTAATTTGGAATTAGCAATTTTTAACGTTAAAATTTTACGTTTAGCAATTTTAAGCATACGAGAATTAGAAATAGAATTTGTTGCAAGAAGAGAAGATTTAGATTTTCTTACCTTGCTATAGTTTCCGTCTTCTCTTTTGCTTGATGTGTTGCCACCAAATGAGTCCAACATTGTGACGTTGTATTTTTCTTCCTCCAAGCATGAATCCTCATCGATTTCTTCTCTTGGATCCATAAGGAATTCCTTGTCGATTTCTTCTCTTGGATCTATAAGGAATTCCTCTTGTTCATCATCTGTAGAAGGAAGACTATAAGTATTCTCAAGAAATTTCCAAACTTCATAAGCAGTAGGAAGTGTATAAATTAGTTTGAAAATATTTTGATGCAATGCACAATATAGACTATTCATTGATTTGGCATTTAAAAACGTTTCATTTTTATTTAAAGTACTTGGGGGTATTTTAATAGTAATATTCCATACTTCCATATCCAAAGACTTAAGAAATTTTTCCATAAGAAATTTCCACCCATTATAATTTTTCCCTTCAAATAAAGGTGGTGCTAAAGATTTTTCATTTTTAAGAAAGTTTTCCCCATTAATAGAAGCGAGATCATGAGACGCCATTATTCCTGGTTTTTAAACCGTTTGGAATAACCTACCTCTGATACCACTTGTTGGATCTTATGGCGCCCTTAGAGGGGGGGGGGGGGGGTGAATAAGGGAATAAAAATTCTTTTTATAAATTTTATGGAAATTACTAAATTGTTTTGATTAATAGGAAAGGCAAAATAACAATTTAGCTAATTTGTGAGAATATCATAATTTTCATCTTTAGAAATAAGTACTAAATTGTTTTATGATTAAGAGATTGAAAATAAACAATTTTAGTTAAAGTGATTTGAATTTAAAGCTTTGTAACCAATATATTAAAGATAACGCCAAAGGAGAGAAATCAAGTAAACACAAATAGAGACATGATTGTATTTATATAAAAAGGTGTTTACAAAAATTGATTTCAATATCGCTAGAAATCGGAGGCGTACATATGTAAATAATTTTTCCTTTTCTATACCGACTTGTATCCCCACGAACCGGTTGGCTTTAGCCTATCCTTCCCCGGATATGGCCTCAAGCCGCTCTAGCCAATCCTTCCCCGGATATGGCCTCGAGCAACCCCTAGATCTAATCACCTAGACCTAATCGCCAACACAAGGCGAATTTCCCCCTAAGTCCTACCCAGACCTAGTCGCCAACACAAGGCGAATTAACTAAACGGTTACAAAGAAAGTATGGAATGAAAATAAAGATAACAATAGTAAAACTCCCTATATGATATTTCTGAAGATGAGGATGAAGGATCGCGGTAGTATGAGCGAGGTAGAAGCGATCGTCCTTCGAATGTAGCGTGACGTAGTCCTCCTCCAGAATTCTCCTTAAGCTTTTCGTGGGAGATCCATCTTCGGCAGCATAACAGCACTGGAGTTGTGGCACAAGCAACCTCTCTGGGATCTCTAACCAAAACGAGAGAGAGCCCACCATTTTATAGAACTTGGAGCTAGCGCCTGCGGTAGTGGATAGCGCTGGCGGTAGCGTTCGTGTGGAGCAGTTGTGAAACCGTCGGCGGCGTGGTGCTGTGCACGAACTGGATATAGCGCCTGGCGGTAGCGATAACGCTGGAGGTAGCGGGAGATAGCGCTGGCGGTAGCGGTAGCGGTTGCATAACCATCGCTGTCCACGAACTCAAGATAACGCCTGGCGGTAGCGATAGCGCTGGCGGTAGTGCTGGCGGTAGCGGTAGCGCTAGCAGTAGCGCTGGCGTTAGCCATAGCTCCAGCGGTAGTGCAGCTCCTTTCAAAAGTTTGTTTCAAGATGCTTTCTACCCATGGAGTATTGCACCTATAGTTCCTGCACACTATAAACACACGATAAGCAATATCAAATACAATATGGGATTTGTTATTCTCAAACAAAGGGATGTGACACACATGTCCAACACTTGAGAGTTTCTTGAGTTGGTCACTCTCCACACTCACCGCACCATAATGTTGAAACCAATAAAATGGTCTCTCGAGGAGTTCGGGCCCACAACAAGTTAAGGGGTGACCAACACTTACTCCTCCCAAGGGAGAACTCTAGGCTAAGGGGCTAAGAAACTAGGGACAAGGCCAAGGGCTTAGCGAGGAGGTCCCACCACACACTCGAAAGATCTTAGAGTGCTTCCCCTCCCAAGCCAATGCTAAGCTTGGGCACTTTTGGAGGCTCTCTCCACCCAACAAAATAACACAGGGGAAGAGAAGGCCAAGAGAGAAGTGTCTCCAAATGGTGCCCCTTGGGCTTATTTATAGTTTTTGGATCCAGGTCTACAAATAGCCACAATCTAGCCTACGAGATTACAAAAATGCCACCGGATTTGGCCTATGAATAGCCAAATCCCGCTGTTCTACGACGCTAAATGCAGACCGAACCTCCCTACTGGAGCTGGGGGGAGGGAGGCTGGCCTCCTCCCTTGCTCGCCCCCTTTACTAGGCTGGGCGAGCTGGGAGGTCGCCCCTCCTGGACTCGCCCCCTTACTGGGCTGGGCGAGCCAGGAGGTCGCCCATCCTGGACTCGCCCCCCTTATAAGGGGCGGGGGTGAGAGGGGCTGAGCCTCCTCCTCTCGCCCCCCTTACAAGGGGCGGGGGTGAGAGGGGCTGAGCCTCCTCCTCTCACCCCCTTACAAGGGGCGGGGGCGAGAGGGGCTGAGCCTCCTCCTCTCGCCCCCTTACAAGAGGTGGGGGCGAGAGGGTCTGAGCCTCCTCCTCTCGCCCCCCTTAAAAGGGGCGGGGGGCGAGGGGAGATGAGCCTCCTCCTTTCGCCCCCCTTACGAGGGGCGGGGGTGAGCGGGGCTGATCCTCCTCCTCTCGCCCCCCTTACAAGGGGCGGGGGAAAGAGGTGCTGAGCCTCCTCCTCTCGCCCCTTTATAAGGGGCGGGGGCGAGAGGGGCTGAGCCTCCTCCTCTCGCCCCCTTTACAAGGGGCGGGGGTGAGATGGGCTGAGCCTCCTCCTCTTGCCCGCCTTACAAGGGGCGGGGGAGAGAGGGGATGAGCCTCCTCCTCTCACCCCCTTACAAGGGGCGGGGGCGAGAGGGGCCGAGCCTCCTCCTCTCGCCCCCTTATAAGGGGCGGGGGCGAGAGGGGCCGAGCCTCCTCCTCTCGCCCCCCTTACAAGGGGTGGGCGCGAGAGGGGCTGAGCCTCCTCCTCTCGCCCGCTTACAAGGGGCAGGGGCGAGAGTGGCTGAGCCTCCTCCTCTCGCCCCCCTTACAAGGGGCGAGGGCAAAAAGGGCTGAGCCTCCTCCTCTCACCCTCTTACAAGGGGCGGGGGAAAGAGGGGTTGAACCTCCTCCTCTCTCCCCCGTACAAGCGGCGGGGGCGAGAGCGGCTGAGCCTCCTCCTCTCGCCCCCTTTACAAGGGGTGGGGGTGAGAGGGGCTGAGCCTCCTCCATCCTCCTCCTCTCTCCCCCTTTACAAGGGGCGGGGGAGAGAGGGGCTGAGCCTCCTCCTCTCGCCTCCCTTATAAGGGGCGGGGGCCTGAGGGGCTGAGCCTCCTCCTCTCGCCCCCCTTACAAGGGGCGGGGGAGAGCGGGGCTGCGCCTCCTCCTCTCGCCCCCCTTACAAGGGGTGCGGGGTGGGGGGGGGGGGGGCTGAGCCTCCTCCGCTCGCCCCCTTACAAGGGGCGGGGGTGAGAGAGGCTGAGCCTCCTCCTCTCGTCCCCCTTACAAAGGGCGGGGGGGGGGGGGGCGAGAGGGGCTAAGCCTCCTCCTCTCGCCCCCTTACAAGGGGCGGGGGCGAGAGGGGCTGAGCCTCCTCCTCTAAGCCCCCTTATAAGGGGCGGGGGCGAGAGGGGCTGAGCCTCCTCCTCTCACCCCCCTTACAAGGGGCGGGGGAGAGAGGGGCTGAGCCTCCTCCTCTCGCCCCCCTTACAAGGGGCGGGGGCGAGGGGGGCTGAGCCTCCTCCTCTAGCCCCCCTTACAAGGGGCGATGGCGAGGGGGGTTGAGCCTCCTCCTCTGGACCCCCTTATAAGGGTCGGGGGCGAGAGTGGCTTAGCCTCCTCCTCTCGCCCCCTTTACAAGGGGCGGGGGCGAAAGGGGCGGTGGCGAGAGGGTCCGAGACTCCTCCTCTCGCCCCTTACAAGGGGCGGGGGCGAGAGGGGCTGAGCCTCCTCCTCTCGCCCCCTTACAAGTGGCGGGGGCGAGGGGGGCTGAGCCTCCTCCTCTCGCCCCCTACAATGGGCGGGGGCGAGGGCAAGGGGGTGAGCCTCCTCCTCCTGCCCCCCTTACAAGGGGCGGGGGCGAGAGGGTTTGAGCCTCCTCCTCTCGCCCCCCTTTACAAAGGGTGGGGGCGAGAGGGGATGAGCCTCCTCCTCTCGCCCCCTTACAAGGGGCGGGGGCGAGAGGGGCCTAGCCTCCTCCTCTCGCCCCCCCATACAAGGGGCGGGGGCGAGGGCGGCTGAGCCTCCTCCTCTTGCCCCCTTGCGGGCTGGGCGAGCGGGAGACCTCCGCCTCCACCGCTCGCCCCCCTCTACATGCCTGCGACCATGCTTAAAAAACAATGTTCTAAAGGGTCCCTGGGTCCTGGGGGTCCACTCGGCGAATACAGGGTTGTACATTTTTGAGCTGGTCTGCCACGAAGATGTTTGGAATCAAAATGGCAAAGGATCTGCTTTCTATAAGCTAGCGCCCGACGGTAGCGCTACCGCCGACGCTAGCATGTTGATGGGCCGACGGGAAGGGGGTAACTTCCTGTCGACTCTTTAGATCGACGGGAAGGTGAGTTGATAAAAGCACTAGCGCCTGGCGGTAGTGCTACTGCCGACGCTAGCGAGTCGACTTGTCAATGGGAAGGGAAAACTTCCCGTCGACACTTACATCGATGGGAAGGTGTGGTAGTAGAAACCCTAGCTCCCGGTGGTATCCTTACCGTCGATGCTAGCATTTCGAAACATCGATGGGGTAAAGGCTAAGTAAAAATCGACGGGAAGAGTGGAAGATATCGACGGGAAGAGTTAGCTTCCTGTCGACATCTACGGGAAGGTGTATCGATTTGATCACTAGCGCCCGACGGTAGCGCTACCATTGGCGCTAGCGAACAGAGAACTTTGGGTTCTCCTCTTTTGGTGTGGTAGGAGTTTCTGGGTTCCCATGTCAATTGGGCAAGGTGTAGATGAATTTTATGATATTGAAATGGGGCATTTTGATGCACGATTGAATGAAGAATTTAGAGGACTCGTTTACCTAAATGCTCCCACCGGTTGATAGTCTGTCGGATGATTAGGCTTGTGATAACAATATGTACACTCTTGTTGGATTTCATAATCTTGGATAAGTAGTAATAGAGATATTTCCGTTTCATTCGATAACTCGAAGGAGATATAAATGCTGAATGTGAAGGCCGATTGGGCCGAGATGTTGTATGAATCATGTACACGCTAGTATGGGCCTGTGAGTATAATTCCAAATTTATTCCGTTGAGATGTTTCCTTAAATCAATCTTCAATTGTTTGTTTATGTGGAATCGTTAAAAGCACATGTACGAATTAATGTTCATATTATTGAAACCAAAATCTCGGTCTCTGTGGAGTTCGGGGTCCCAAAAAAGGGGTGACCGTGCACTTACTACGCTCAAGCAAACAATCTAGACACAAGACTAGGAACTCAAAGTACAGATCCATGGTCTCAGTGTGGAGGTCCCACCGCACACCCGGAAGACTATCTAACTCTTCCCCTCCCAAGCCAAAGGCTGAGCTAAGGCACCATTGGAGGGCTTTCTTGGCCGACCAAAATCTCAGAGCCGACCCCTTCCTCTCCATAGGTGCACCTCCCTGGATCTATGCAAAGCCTTTCTCGTCTGGTCGACCAATATCATACTCCCGCCTAACAATTTTACTATACGCAGACCAAATGGGGTTGCCAACAACGTGACTCCGCTGTTCCGGGAGACTATTAGCGGACTCTCAGGGGCTTCCAAGTAAATTTCCCTCTGGCCCCCCCACTGTGCGAGGGGTCCACGAGGACTCCACTTGAGTACGTTAGAAAAGATAAACAAAAAACATGCGTCACAGATACAGGAATATGAATTCCATACTTCGGCACACAGGCCGGCAATATAAATAAATAAGGCCTTCTCGGGCCGGCACAACCTTGGGCTTAAACCCGCTATTTCCCACTTTGTTCTGCAACACCTGTATGCCAATGTCCTGCCAAGCGGTGGCAAGCTGAACATCGATCAGCTACAATGGGCCAGAGCCTATCAACCCCACCCCTTTTTTGGGGTGGCAATATTTCGCCCCTGCAAGCAAGTAGTATACAACTTCCTCAGAGTCTTCTCCGGGAACCCCAGAACATCACCAATCCAGATTGAAATATCCAGATGGGCTTCACACAACATGCCTAAATCCGTACCCGCGCTTCCGGACGCTAATGCAATTACAAGCGGGGATGTACACATCGACCCGTCGGAGAGCTCCCTTCCTCCACCCGTTGGTGGAGAGGGGCTTCCATACAATCATGATAAATTAGGGCTTCACCTGCCCGAGGAGAAATTTCGTTACCCTTGAAGCGTGTTTTGACGGAGCTTCATCTCTCTAAGGTACGTTCTTCGTCGTCGTCCAAGCTCGAGCTCCAAGATGACTTTCTAGGTTGTGCGCACAACCTCACTCCACCAAGGGTGGTCGGCCTTTGCTGAATGGTTGCTGACTCCAAACAAAGAACAAGAGAGGAGGCAGAACCGTCTCTTCTTAGCCCTAGGCCGACTGGGAGAAGAGGAAGAGGGAGGGCTTTTCGCTGCCCTAGCCGACTGGGAAGGAGGGGAAAACTCCAGGCGATGGGAGAGAGGAGAAAGGAGGGGCTCGACTCGGTATCGGGCCGACAAGAAGGAGGGCGAAGGGGTCGGGGCTCCTCCTTTTGTTCGCAGCCGTCGGGAGGGGGAAGAGCGAAGGGGTCGCGGCTCCTCCTTTCGTTCGCAGCCGTCGGAACTCCTTGAACTGAGACTGCGAGACCCCTCCCACGGGTGTCAGCGCATGACCCTGGTCGTCACTTAGTTCCCCTTCTCTAGCCATGACGTTCGCTTGAGTTCTTCTGTGCTAGTCACTCTCCACGCTCACCGCAACATAAATGTTGAAACAGATTTCTCGGTCTCTTGTGAATCTCGGCCCCTCAACAAGTTGAGGAGCATCTATCCCTTACTAGTCCCTCGAAAGGAGCAGACTGGGGACTCAGAAATAGACTAAGACCTTAGTCGCAGTGAGGAGGTCCCACCACACACCTGGAAGATCGTTGAGCGCTTCCCCTCCCAAGCCAAAGCTGAGACTTAGGAACCTTGGAGAGCTAGAGAGCTGAACCAAAGTAACCGAGGGAAGAAGAAGCACAGAGAACTGAGATTGGAATCCTCTCCCAAGGTGCCCTTGAAGGTCTATTTATAGTTTTTTGTTCATGGTCTGTCAATAGCAGATTTCTGCCTTTTGGTTTTACTAACCGCACCCCAGTTTGGTCTGCTAACAACCAAACTCCACTGTTTGGAGGGGCTATCTGCAGACCACCAGGGGCAGAGGAGTAATTCCACCTCTTTGGCCTATGGATAAGTGGCCTATGAGAACTCCATTCGCGAGAGATCCCGCGAGTCTCCTCGCGAGGATGGCTCGCACAAAACCCCTTATAGGCGAGGACTCTGCGAAGGCCTCACTCGCGCCCTCTCTGGTGAGCGCCACCGAGACCGGGTCTTGCGCCCCTTCCCGCGAGTGAACCTTGAGGCTCTGGCTCGCCTTCTTTGTTACCTCCCCCACTTGTCGGATCTGAAACCCCTCTTAGGCGAGTGGCCTGTGAAGACCCCGCTCGCACTTCTACCGGCAATATCCACCGATGCCGGGTCTTGTGTTTCCTCCCGTGAGTTCTCCCGCTGTGACAGGGCCGAGAGCCGCTGAGAAGGTGATTGAGCCCGCTAAGACAACTGCTTGTCTCAGCGGGTCCGCTGGGACGGGACAGAGATGGCCGCTGAGACGGCCGACCCTCCCAGCCCAGCCGCTGAGATGATTTCGTCGGGGCTGAAGCATGGCATTCGTCGAACTAAGAACGACTTTTGTCGAACTCAAATCGGAGTTCATCGGTCTCAATGGGAGCTCGCCGAACTGAACGACGAGTTCACAGATCGCGAAATTCTGACTCGCCCGTCCTACTATGGACGGACCGCGATAACTCGGCTCGCCCGCTTCCTTGCGGGTCTACGACGAGTGCTCGGCTCGCTTGCCTTCCTGCTACCTTCAAAGTTCCGGCTCGCTTTTCCTGTATCTTTTCCGCCGCCTGCTGATTTCCTACATCTTTTCCTACCTCCTGGCTAATATCGGGGTTATACACATATCACGTGAAAATCTATTGGATGGTTTAGATTAGTGACAACCCTTCAATAAGGTAGATACCCTTGATCGTGTTAAAGCACGTTGTGATTGGTGCATGAGGGTTAAATATTGGTGACATGTGCGAGCTTACTTAATTAGTAGAATATGAATATGACACCGTGACCACAAGTAGTCCTAGAGGATCTGGTAGAGAAATTTCCATGTTTAGCGCACGCCACTACACGAGAGTTATGATAACTCAGTATGGGTAGAATTGATGGCTTGATGAGGGTTATAAGATATGGTTATATCTTATGGTGATATGATGGGAGGCCCGGTTGATGGGGGCCTTGGATGCTAGTTAGCATCGGTTGACGGGCATGATGTGAAAAGTGAGAAGACTCTTTCAGTGAGTCCTTGGGCGCTTGATAGCGCAGGTTATGCATGGGAGTTACATGAATGGGCATGGTTTACACATGGTGGTGTAATGATCCTGGTGGGAGGATTACTTGTGGCGGGTCTACGGGCTTGCTAGTCATGACACCGACAGAAGCCTACAGTTAGACTCTAGACCAGTTAGGCTGTGTTCTTGGTGTGCACTTCCCAAGACCCCTTCCGTGTTATAAAGACTCAGTATGATGCGAGCAGCGCGCAGGGGCTCCACTGTGTGTTCTTAGCATTGAGGCATACATTGGCCTAGGTCTGGTAGTGTTCATACCCGCCTAGTTGTGGAGGAGCCCGTTCCACAGTCACCGTCTGGCCACGATGGGGGGCGCCTGAGAGGTTAGCTACCCTCAAAAAGAGGGAAATACAGGTCTATGTCGACATAGCAAAATGCATGGGTGAGTCATCATATCATAATCATTGCATTGCATTCATCCTTTCATAATCATTGCATTGCACCACATCGGGTCCATCATATAAATTAGTATGGGCTCTTTTTTATGATGGGTTCCAAATTGGAAACCTTAACTTATAAGTTTATATGGGCATTCATATAAGTTAAGGTACATTGTGAAACAACTATATACTGCTTACTTCTTTACAGTTACACTACTTGCTTATACTCTGTCATTGTCTCATTACTTAATGGCTGTGCTTCTTATACATTGGATACACTGCTGAGATTATACCGTTCCCTGTCACCTGCTTTTACTACTACTGACTTTCTTGCAGCTACTCTTCATTCCCTTTCGCCCGGTGCCTTGGAGTCACCGGGGGAGAGGATGTGAAGCCACTTAGTCTTTATGACTAACGGTTGTTACACCCCCATTTTAGGAGCACACTCAGGTGGAGCAGCAACGTCAACACAGGAGTACAGCCATGCCAGGGTGATAGGGCTGGTGACTACGATACCTTGGCTACCGTCAGTGGCAGATGTGAGCGAGTGGTTAGAATGTAGCCTTAGGGCAAGTTTATAATCTGATGATTTGTAGGAGCTGGTGTAGCTTCCTATCATTTTGTACTGTTTGGACATTATTACTTAATTGTGAATCAATGGCTTATAATGTTTTCTATTATTGGTGGGTTGGCATGATGATATGTGAGAATAGCCGGCAGAATAGGCATCTTGTGGAGGGGGCTAGCCCGTGTGCGGGCACTTCCGCAAGGCGGCTGTCCTATGCATTAGACTCCCCTCGGCCGCATCTTGTGTTCCGGGAGGGGGGGGGGGGATGGTTAGGTGTTTTCAGAGTTATTTAATGCATTTAAAAATTACTTAGCACAACACACAAGCATCACAGAAAGCACACAGAGATTTATAGTGGTTTTCATCAAGATAATGTGTCAAGAGGCACTCCACTATCCCTTCCACCTATCTAACAGTGTGCTAGACTAGGAAAATTCTCCAAAAACAACTCAGATCTTCTTATAACTCAGATCCACACAAGATCTTACCTCAGCCCTCACATAGAAAAGCTTACCCTCAGGTTACAAAAACCCTACAAATAACTCAGACTTTACAAGTCCTACCAACACTCAGATCGTCACCAAGATCCTACCAAGCTCAGGCTCACTTAGAACCCTACAGAATGAGAAAGTTATTTTGCTGTTGTAGAAGAGAATGCTGCAAAGATAAGGCTTTTCATTGAATGGTCTTCTTCTTCTAGCAGATGTAACCTCAGAGATCTTTTGGATCACTAAAGCTTTCTTGAGAATCATCTTCTGAAAATATCAGATTATCTTTTCTAATCAGGGAAGATGATTCTTTCTTTGATCTTCACAACACAACAATGAAGATTTCTTATTCAACACTTTTCTCCTTTCTGGTTGTAAGTGTGAGAGTAAGAGTAAGTGAATCAAGAACTGTCAAAAATTTATCTATTTATATTCCTCTACACTTTTTGCATAAATGCCCTTATTAATTTTCTTCATAAGTAAATGACAAGTAATGGAATATAATCTGAAACGACAGAATTAAATATCATAAATGCCTTGTAGTTGTTGGAACTTGCATAATTTAGAAGTATTTGATATTCTCCTTTAATTGCTGTGTAATGGTTAGATCTGCAGAGAATATATCATTAATTCTTCCTTGATTAGTGTACAAGATAGGCGGCGTGTATATTCCCTGTATATCAATTTCTAAGAAAGATATGCGCATTAAATACAACTCTGCATCTGTCAAGATGATAAACTTCCTTCAAGCCGATATCATCTTGATCATCTAAATGATACATAGTCTTCAAGCCGATATCGCCTTGATTATCCAGATGATATAAAGTATTCAAGCCGATATCGTCGACATGCTCCTTTCTTCAAGACTTAACATAATCTTCTACATGATATGACTTCTTCTAGACGATATCGTCTAGATGTTTCTTTCTACATGACTTATCTTTAATCTTCAAGTCGATAAGGCTTCTTTAAGATGATATCGTCGAGATGTTGTCTGCACGATTTGACTTAGCTTTCTCAGCGATAAAGCTTCTTCAAGACGATATCGTCGAGACTGTCTCGCTGATATGCTTTCTGTCTTAATGATTTGTCTGCTAAGGATTAAGCCGATGTTTGACTTAGTGATTTTTTACTCTATTATAGTCTTGATACTAAGAATATAGTCTTGATATATCTGTCACATCATAAACTAAAACACAATATAAAAAACAACTTTGCTTATCTATACTTGTGTTCTTTCTACAAATCTAGGAACATTGAGGGCACAATACCAAACAATCTCCCCCTATTTGAAGAAGCCAGAACATACAATTATAGATAAGCTTGACTAACAAATATATTCAATAAAGATCAATCAAAGATTAAAGCACTTGATATATTGATTAAATATCGTTCATGAAGCATAAAGATATATCAAACAAGAATGTAAAACCTAGAATTGTGCATTATGTTCCTAGATTCCTTTTCTTTCATCAATCCTCCTGAATAGCTTTCCCTTTTTCAGATGACCCAGCCTTCTTAGATTGCTCAGCTTCAGCCAACTTTTGCTTTTGCCTTTCAAAATAGTTGTATGGCTTAGGGTGATATCTAAGAGGCGCATGAGTAGGCACTGAAGGATCTCCCATCTTAACCTTGTTCTAGTAATCTCTTCTGCCAGGTTCACCCATTTATATTTGTGCCATTCTTCAGAACTATAGAATTGGCCTTGTCATGTTTTCCTTGCTGGTATAGTGTCCAAGTATTTAAGATAATATCCCTTGAACAAGGGCTCTACTCTTCAAAATTTAGATTCTTCTTGACTTCCTCCATTCTCTTCCTTTAGCCTCCTGCTCTGCATGATCTCCATGATGTCTTTTTCCCTTTCTAACTTGCCCACTTCCACTGATAGTTCATCAACAAAATATTCTTGATAACTGTCAGGCTGTTGATATTGCTCAGTCTTCTGACATTGGCACATTGGAAGGTCCTTCAGGGATTAGACTTCCTGGAATAGGATGTTGATAAGCAATCCCATAATCTATTGGATCAAGATCCATGGATAATCTTACTTCATTGGATAGCCACATGGCATGATGGCTTGACATGATCTCCCCCTTTCTGGCTTCTGAAAATATTTCTTTAGAGTGTAAGGCCTGGGAATTCTGAAGTTGTTTAGAGAGTAGAGCGTTAAGATTTCCAACTGCATCCAAGAGTGTGCCTTGAGTAGTTCTGAGAGATTAAGTGAGAAGTGAGGAGAGCTAATTTTGTGTGACTTGAAGTTGTTGGAGTAAAGTTTCACTAACATTATCTACCAGCTCATGAGAAACCTGAGCACTAAGGATATTCTTTGAAGTATATTGTTAACAATATCTTCTAAGTTAGTGAAGGTCACATCCTGATTTTGAATGATGGCTTGCTGATTATCTCTTAAAGTAGACATTCTATCAAGCACAATGTTAAGTTGTTGTCCAATTAATAAAGTGGCTTCTTTGATATGTGCTATTTTATTTCCTGTGTTAGCAATAACATTTGCAGCAGTATGATACACATTTGCATTTTGATGATTTATATGCTAAATTTCCTCTTGTAAACCATTGATCCTGACAGATAGCTCATCTGTACAACTTGTGACAGCACTGTTGACATATGCTTCAAAGTGTATTCTTTGCCTGTCCAATAGAGCTTCAATTTGTGACATGAATTTAGTAGATGTGGATGTGGGGGCTGTGAGGATTGTAGAATGTGGCTAATTTACTATTTTGGGTGTGAAGGTTGTTGGATCTTTAGGCGCCGTTAGAGGGGGGGGGGGGGGGGGGGTGAATAATGGTTTTTGAAAACTTTAGGATTTTAAGAAAATCTTTTGATATTTTATATAAAGTAAATTGAATCAAAAGTAAAGAGGGAAGAAATAAATTTTATTGAATAAGAAAAGACATGATTATCATTTATAAAATTGATTACAAAATTGGATTTCTATGACGCTAGAAATCAAAGGCGAATATAAAAGACTCTTTGGTTTTCTATACCGACTCTTCTCACTAAGAACCGGTTGGCTTTAGCCGATCGCCAGATTCGACCTTAAGCCACTCTAGACCTTCTATCCCCAAAAAGGCCTCGAGCACCCCTAGATTTAACTCCTAGACCTAGTCGCCAATAACCGCGATGAATTCCCCTTAAGCCGCAGACGGACCTAGTTGCCAATAACCCTGACGAATTCACTAAACAGTCACAAAGGATAAAGGTACAACAAAATATAAAAGATAAATTAAAAACTCCCTATGAAGAATTTTGGAGACGACGAAGACCCACTGAATATTGTCGAAATCGAAGCGTGTGTTCTTCGCGTTGGGTTAGCGTTGATCCGATCCTCCTTTGAATTCTTCTTTTCAAATTGAATGTGAGATATGGTCTGGAAATTTCGGCCCTCAAGGATTTTTCAGAGTGCTGGAATAGGGGTCCTTGGTATGGTTGATTGAAGGGAATGCATGCCACCTTTTTATAGGACAAGGAGGCTAACGCCAGTGTTAAAGATAATGCATGGTGTTGACTTTGTATAGAAATAACTTGATGTCTCGAATCTCCAATCCAGGATGGAGATTCTGCATCTTTGGAAACATTTCATTTTACGCAACCTCAACGCTGGCATTGATGTTAACACCGCCTGACGTTAAAACAAATCATTCCAAAAATGCTCCTACAATCACGACAGCTTCCCTCCATGTCATTTTCATCTTGGTGGGAATGAAAGTCAACGATGGTGTTAAGTCCCAACGCCTGACATTAGAACACATTCTTCTTTTCAGCTTGTGCGCAAGTCCAGACCAACAAAAGTAACCTAGTGTCATATTTGTTCAAACCTGCATGCTAAAAACACAATGGCAAACTCTATCAAATACAAGTAGGATTTGTTATTCTCAAACCAAAGGGATGTGGAAAATCGTGTTCCAACAATCTCCCTCTTTTGATAATAACAAATCCAATTAAGATAAATTAGATTCAGATATAAAAGATGTGTTTTTATAAAAAGATATGACACTATGCTATAAAGAGATTTCAATCAAGAAATACATTTAGAGATATGTGCTTCCCCTATTTAAGAGCCCCCCTTAGTATATGCTCCCATAAAATAGATTTATGCTCCCCCTTAATCTAGTGAATCCTATTCCTTAATAATTAAGATTTACCATTTTATTCTCCCTCTTTTATTATTACCAAAAGTAGGTGGAATGATACAAAACTAGGATAAAGACGTGAAAGTTGGGATAACTAAGAGAGGATTTAGGTGTTTTGTTGAAAATATTGTAAGTCATGATCGAGCTAAGAAAGAGTAACACAATGGACAAAATATGATAAGCGCGAGTAGCAATATCCCATGTACTTTACCAAGCCATTCTTCCACTTGTTAGAAAACAATGAAAAAGAGTTTGAAAGATACCACTTGGTGAAAAAGTGAAAAAGAGTTTGAAAGACACAAGTGAAGAAAAGACCTTAAAAATAAGCATGATAAAGTATGGTAAAAATACATGATTAAATCAATAATGCAAAAAAGCAAGGTAACCAAGATAAGCATTAAAAAATTATTTTTTTGTTTTGGTTTGACAATTCCGACAATATTTCTAGACTGTTCACATATAATGAGCATTTTCTTTGAAAATTGTTCACAACTAAAGACAAGCATGATTTAACATATTAAAAAAAATAATAGCTACACTGTAACTAATTCGTATTTCAAGTAAAGAAAAGATTGTAGAAATCATGCATTGCAATCTAGTGCTTTTACTTAAGTTTTAGAGAATTATGTAAATATGCATTAGGATCCAATTCTCATGAGTAGAAGCTTTATGAAAAAAAATGATGTGTGCAAATAGTGTTTTGGTAAGAGTATACAAGTGATATAATCAAAACACATGACATATGTAAGAGAATAGTAAAAAATATATTAAGATTGTAATTAAAGAATCACTTTCACACATCAATTCTTGAATAATATTTCAAAGCACAAAAATGAGTACAATTACCAAGGTGTTTTGCCCACACAATGTTCATTAAGACTTATCAGGGAGCGAAGTATTGCATGTGGGATCACATAAGCATTTTTATAATTTTTATTATATTTTTTTGTGATCCGGTGTACAAATAGAAGTGATAAAGAAAATATGTTTGCACAAGACACTTTACAATTCTTTCCAAGGTGCTCAACCACATAATGCTCATTAAGACTTATTAGGAGGGTGAGTAGTGCTTGGTGGAGTTATCTTTGTCATTGATATTCATATTTTTAATTTTGGGACAAAGGTCTCTGAATTCACTTGTTTTGCAAACACTAACAATAATTAAATAACACTTCTATATGTGCAAGAAATTTATTGTTTGAAAAGAAGATGTAGGTAATTTAGACATACAACTTAATATGTTATAACTATTACACTACACAATCATGCAAGACTAAGATTATTAGCATATGTAGATTACCAAAATAGTGAGTGAATGAATCATTGATTAACATAAAATATTACTCATACTTAGAGACATGCTATGCATTCTTACACAATTTTCTATAGACTATTTCATTGCACATAATAAGATTAAGGTCAAGGTATGATAAGATAAAATAATGTTTAGGAAATTTGAAATGAAAATTAGACATTCAAGAAAATCTTTAAGTGTATGCCTAATCAATTTTGACCAGTTGTAAAAAAAACTAAGGTGTTTGCTCGTGTGAAGTCTTATAGTCAAAAACATATTTTTGTAAACATTTAAAACAAAAGAAATGACAAAACATATTTTTCATCATTTTGGATTATTTGAATTTTTATTTGTATTTTAGAATAAAATAAACTAAGAATATTATTTTTTTCAAATCAGAGAAATAAACAGAAAATATGCATGAGAAAAATACCATAAGCATTTTTGAAAAAATAGAATGGAAATTGGACCAAAGAAGCTAACGCCTGACGTTCACTTCTAACGACCAAACAAACCACAATTTCCTTAGGTTTTGGAAAAAAATTTCTTTGACTTATACTTGATACATATAGGCCTTCGCATTAGGCCTGCAAGCGGTTCAGTTCGGTTCGGTTTTATGTAAAACCGAAACCGAACCGAATAGGCTCGGTTTTTACACGCCCAAAACCGAAACCGAACCGAATCCAATCGGTTCGGTTCGGTTCGATTCGGTTTTCTACCCGTCGGTTCGGTTTTCTACAAATGCTTCGAAGTTGTTTAGTTTTTTTTACGTACTTGCCCTCCATCATAAAAAATTATGAAAATTTTGAACTATAAGTACAACATTTAGTGATTTAGATTAACAAGTGCACCAAAAAATGTAGAACTATTAAAATTTCAAAATGGAAACAAAAAGTACAACATATTTAATAACGCCAGGCTAGGGATTGAAAAATGAAAATAATAAAGCACCTAGGAATTAATGAAAATAATAAACAACGGAAAGGCTTGTGACTTGTGCGTAAAACTGTTTATTTTATCGGTGCCTGACCAAGACTCCAAGTGACCGTGACCAGCTAAGCCTAAGCGGAAATAATAAAATAAAAATGTTTTATCGGGCCTGATCAAGTGACCAGCTATATAATAAAGATGATTTATATTACGTTGATGCTCGGTTCGGTTCGGTTCACTCGGTTTTTCCATGGTGAAAACCGAACCGAACCGAATATAGGTCGGTTTTCAGCCACCACAAACCGAAACCGAACCGAACCGGTCGGTTCGGTTCAAAAGTCGGTTCGGTTGACTCGGTTCGGCTCGGTTTGGGCGGTTTCGGTTTTTTACGCACATGCCTACTTCGCATTGTAGAAATATTAGATAATTTAAAGACGATCAGAAGGCTTTTGAAGCATGTTTTAGGTAGTTTTAAAATGGGTTTTTTATTATTATTGTTTTTTGATTTTTCTAGAAATAAAAAAGGTAACTAAGGTGCAAACATAGATATAAAGATGTATATAAATAGAGAGGAAGAAAGAACGCTTGACGTTATCTATAAAGATGCTCGTTTCAACTAATTAGATTCATATAAATTTGCTAACGCTTGACGTTATCTATAACGCGTAGCGTTAGAATTTATAGTTCAATTTGGATAATTTTGATGAAAGGCTGATTCAGGCAAAGTAGAATGTGATGAGACACAACAATATTGATAGATTAGTACATAAATTTGTTTTGAGGAGAAATAGCTTTTGATGGGTTTCAATTTGGTATATCTAAGACTCCTAGTTCTAGCCTAAGCATGTTGAAACGAGCATCCAGGCGAGATTTTGTAAAGATGTCCGCAAGTTGGGATTCCTTGCCTATGAAGCTAACTCTCACTGTTCTTTCTTAATGTGATCCGTAATGAAATGATGACGCACATCTATGTGTTTGGACCATGAATGATGAACGAGATTATTGGTTAGATCTATTGCACTTTTGTTGTCACATTTTATTTGAACATTATTTAGATGTACCCTAAAGTATTCTAGTGTTTGACTCATCCAAAGCGCTTGTGCACAACAACTTCCTAGTGCTACATATTTGGCCTCGGTGGTGGAGGGGGCAACAAAATTTTATTTCCTACTCGACCAAGCTACTAGTGAGGGGCCTAAGAAGTGATATGTGCCACTTATTCTTTTACGATCTAATGAGCAACCCGTATAATCAGAGTCAGAATATACATGCAATATAAATGAATCATTATATGGAAACCATAAGACTAGACTAGATGATCCGATTAAATATCTAAAAATTTGTTTAACCGCTTTCAAATGAGATTCCTTAGGATTAGCTTGAAATCTAGCACATAAGCAAACGACAAACATAATATTGGGTTTAGACGCACTTAGATATAATAATGATCCTATAATTACTCTATATAGTGTTTAATCAATAGAGATTCCAACTTCATCTTTTCCTAATTTTAGAGATGCACTCATAGGAGTGGTGGCTTGTTTTAAATTTTCAAATCCAAATCTTTTCAACATATTATGCACATATTTAGATTGATTTATAAATATTCGATCATTTCTTTGTTTGATTTGAAAACCTAGAAAGTATGTGAGTTCTCCAACCAAGCTCAATTCAAATTCTTTTTGCATTACACATACAACTTCATTACATAATTGTTCGTTAGTGGCTCCAAAAATGTTGTCATCTACATAAATTTGTAATATAATTAGATCATTATTAACATGTTTGATAAAAAGTGTATTATTTGCCCTTCCCATTACATAATCATGCTTTAATAAAAATGAAGTTAATATATCATACCAAGCAAATGGTGCTTGTTTTAAGCCATAAAGTGCTTTATCTAATTTGAAAACATGATTTGGGAATTTTTCATTTATGAAACTGGGGGGTTGTTCAATATAAACTTCTTCCTTAATAATTCTGTTCAAAAAAGCACTTTTAACATCCATTTGAAATAGTTTAAATCTTTTGAAACTCGCAAATGCAAGAAAAAATCGAATGGATTCTAAGCGAGCAACATGTGCAAATGTTTCATCAAAATCTACCCCCTCGATTTGTGAATACCCTTGTGCTACTAAGTGAGCTTTGTTCCTAGTAATCCTAGATTCACCATCTAATTTATTTTTGAAAATCCATCTTACGCCTACTACCGGATGATTTGATGGTCTTTCTACAAGGTTCCAAACCTTATTGCGTTCAAGTTTTTCTAATTCTTCATGCATAGCTAAATACCAAAATTCATAATTTTGTGTGGTTGAAATATTTTTTGGTTCGATTACAGAAACAATGCAAAGGTTTGAAAAAGATTCATGTAGGGAAGAACGAGTTGTTATCCCTTTAGATGGCTCTCCAATGACAAGTTCCTTTGGATGATGCTTTGTTAACTTTAGCACTCTAGGAGGTACATACTCCTCTTGTTTGTCCCCCTCTTCCTTGTTCTCCTCATCCTCATTTTCCTCGTCATGTGACTTGTTATCTTCAAGCCCTAATGGGGAGAGGGGTTCCTCGTCATTTCCTGTAGTAGTTTTTTCTACGCAAGGAACAAACTCATCAAATCTAACATGAATAGATTCTTCAACTATTTTTGTTCTTTTGTTATAAAATCTATACGCTCTACTGGTTGAGGAATACCCAGAAAAATACCTTCATCACAATTTTCATCCAATTTTCTTAATGAATTCTTTGTATTTAATAAATAACATTTGCAACCAAATACACGAAAATAGGATACATCAGGCTTCTTTTGAAAATACAATTCATAAGGGATTAATTTTAAAAGAGGTCGAAACATGACACGATTAATAACATAACGTGATGTGCTAACGGCTTCGACCCAAAATGATCTAGGCAAACCAAATTCAAAGAGCATAGTGCGTGCTAATTCTTGAAGGGTTCTATTTTTCCTCTCCACAACACCATTTTGTTGTGGGGTGCGTGGAGCTGAAAATTCGTGCTTAATTCCTAGATCACTACAAAAAGTGGTAAATTTTTCATTTTCAAATTCTCCCCCATGATCCGAGTGCATGCATTGAATTTTTAGATCAAGTTTATTTTGAATACGTTTATATAATTTTGAGAATTCACAAAACGAGTCGAATTTTGCAGTGAGGAAAATTGTCCAACAATATTTAGAGAAATCGTCAATTAAAACATAAGTATATTTTCTACCACTTAGACTTGATGTGCTCATTGGACCAAAAAGGTCCATATGAATTAGTTGTAAATGTCTACTAGTAGAAATATCATTTTTTACTTTTAAAAGATGTACTAGAAAATTTTCATTTTTGGCAAGGTGGACAAAGTGAAGATAAATTTGCATTAAGCATAGGTAATACTTTAATTTATTTATCTTTTGCTAGTTTCAAAATAAGTTTAGTGCTAGTGTGTCCAAGATGCCTATGCCATAATTTTAATTCATCATTTTTTGAAATAAGACATTTGATAGATGATTGTGAAAGATCCTGAAAAGTAATCATGTAATCATTATGAGTTCTTGGTGCGGTGAGTATAACTTCATTTGTTTTAGGATTTATAATTTTGCAAAGATTTGTTGAAGATTCAAATAAGATATTCAGTCCTTTGTCACATAATTGACTAATAGATATTAGATTGCGATTTAAACCCTCGACATATAAATCATTTGAAATAGAAAAAGAGTCGTTAACAACTACACCACCGCCCATGATCCTTCCCTTGCCATTATCGCCAAACATCACCATCCCTCCTTTCTTCATCATGAGGCTAAGGTACTTTGCTTTATCGCCCGTCATGTGCTTGGAGCAGCCTGAGTCCAAGTACCATATGTCTTTCTTGTCCTTAGCCTGCCAACACACCTAAGAAGATGTTAGTAAAGATTTGGATACCCACGAGGTTCCTCCCATAATATAGGTGGAGGCCTTAGATACCCAGATTTGCTTAAAAGTGTGCTTTCCCTTCTTCCTACAAGAATCCATGGCGTGACCAAAAAACAAACAGTTGGCACAAGCAATAAAAGGGGTTGAGACCTTTTTCAAAGAATTTTGTTGACTCTTGCTGGTAGAAGGGGCAATAGATGAGTTTTTATAAAAAGAGTTTTGATTTCTAGAACTAGAGCTAACATCAGCATTATGTGTTAACGCTGGGCGGTAGCTTCCCGAACCATACCCCAGCCCAAACTTTCAGAACCATGGCACTGGTTGCCTAAAATCATGTCCAGTGATTTTTGGCCAACCCCAAATTTTTTTATTGCCATATTGAGATCATTGATTCGATCTTTCAAAGAGGTATTTTTGGTAATAAGTATTACACATCGATTTGCAAATGATTTCTTTCCTTCCTCAATTTGGAGAAGATAGGTTTTTAATTTTCTTTCTAAGTCCTGTTCTCTTTTACAAGAGTTTTTTGTTTGGAGAGAGCCTGAGAGAGAGTTTCTTCAAGTTCTTGAATTTTTACCAATGAAAGAACACTATCTTGGCAATCTCCATTTTCTTTTCCAAAAGTTTTTATTTCTTGATTTAGTTTTTTATTTTCTTTTAATAAGATTTTATTTTTATTTTTAAAAGATCAATATCTTTAAGACTTTTATCAAAATATTTGCAAGTTTGAAGAAATTCATAATAGAGTTCATCATAAGTGGGAGGAGGTACCTCAGTGTTGCTTTGTACACTTGTTTCGTCGTTGATGAGATCATTGCTCCTACCCATTAGGCACATGTTTGCCTCTTCATTGTCGCTTGAGGAAGATCCACTTGACTCCTCTTTGGAAGAATCATCCCATGTAGCAGCCTATAAAACCTTTTTCTTTTCTTTTCCTTTGTGCCTCCTTTCCTTTCACTCTTTCAGGTATTTTGGGCACTGACTACGGGTGTGTCCAGTCCTTCGGCAATGGTAGCACTCTGACGGTGGCCGCTCATCATCGTCGTCGCTACCTTTTTCTTTTGTAGAGGATGATCCCTTCCTTTTTGCATCTTTCACGAAGTATTTTCGAAAAGAGTTTCTTCTCTCAGGATTCTTCATGAATTTCTTGAAGTTCTTTACAAAAAGGCTTTCTTCATCTTCTTCATCATCATTGGCCTCCTTATTGGACTTTAGAGCCAAAACCCTCTTCTTTGGCTCTGTATAGTACTCTTCATGTTGAATCTTGAGTTCTAGCTCATGGGTTTTAAGATTTCCAATGAGGTTCTCAATGTGAAGTTGCCTTAGATCATGAGATTCTAATATCGTCGTCACCTTTGGATTGAATTTTGGTGGAAGAGGTCTAATAATCTTCCTCACTAGGTCTCCGTCTGTGAAGGTCTTTCCATGGATTCTTGATGCGTTTACAATTTTTGTAAATCTTGTGTACAGGACGTTGAAATCCTCGTCAGGTTCCATGCAGAACTTTTCATACTCTGATTCCAGTTGAAAAAGCGTTGAGTCCTTCACCTGCGAGGTATCTTTTTGAGTAATTTCCAATAAATTCCATATATCATATGTAGTTTTACAAGCACAAACACGATTAAATTCAGATTTATCTAACACACAAAATAATGCGTTCATTGCCTTTGCATTATTTTTACACTTAAGTTTGTCTTGATCATCCCATTGATCTCTAGGTTTTTCAAGCGTAACTTCTCCTACAACGGCGGTAGGAAGAGAATAACGTTGTTCAAACATTCCCCAAACTTCTATGTCTAAAGTCATTAGAAAACATCGCATCCTAACTCTCTAGTAGCTATAATTGGACCCGATAAATAATGGTGGTCTACTAATTCCCTGCCCCTCATAAAAAGCGAGATCTTGGTGCGCCATTATTCCTGGTAGTGAAACCATTTTGGAATAACCTGGCTCTGATACCACTTGTTGGATCTTTAGGCGCCCTTAGAGGGGGGGGGGGGGGGGGTGAATAAGGTTTTTTGAAAACTTTAGGATTTTAAGAAAATCTTTTGATATTTTATATGAAGTAAATTTAATCAAAAGTAAAGAGGGAAGACATCAATTTAATTGAATAAGAAAAGACACGATTATCATTTATAAAATTGATTACAAAACTGGATTTCTATGCCGCTAGAAATCAAAGGCGAATATAAAAGACTCTTTGGTTTTCTATACCGACTCTTCTCACTAAGAACATGTTGGCTTTAGCCGATCTATACCCAGATCCAGCCTCAAGCTGCTCTAGCCCTTCTATCCCCAGAAAGGCCTCGAGCACCCTTATATCTAACTCTTAGACCTAGTTCCAACAACTGCGATGAATTCCCCCTAAGCTGCAATCAAACCTAGTCGCCAACAACCACAGTGAATTCACTAAACAATCATAAAGGATAAAGGTACAATAAAATATAAAAGATAAATTAAATACTCCCTATGAAGAATTTTGAAGATGGCAAAGACCCGCTGAATATTGTCAAAGTCGAAGCATGCGTTCTTCGCGTTGGGTTAGCGTTGATTCGATCCTCCTTTGAATTCTTCTCTTCAAATTTAACGGGAGATGTGGTCTGGAAATTTTGGCCCTCAAGAATATTTTAGAGTGCTGGAATAGGGCTCCTTGGCATGGTTGATTGAAGGGAACAAATGCCACCTTTTTATAGGGCAGGAAGCTAACGCCAGCGTTAGAAATAACGCCAGACGTTGACTCTGTATAGAAATAACTTGATGACTCGAATCTCCAAACCAGGAAGGAGATTCTGTATCTTTGGTAACATTTCATTTTAGTCAACCTTAACGCTGGCGTTGATGCTATTGCCTGGCGTTAAGACACATTCCCAAAATGCTCCTACAATCACGACAACTTCCCTCCATGTCATTTTCATCTTGGTGGGAACGAAAGTCAACGTTGGCATTAAGTCATAATGCCTGACGTTAGAACACATTCTTCTTTTCAACTTGTGAGCAAGTCCAGACCAACATCAACAACCTAGTGTCATATTTGTTCAAACCTGCATGCTAAAAACACAATGACAAACTAGATCAAATACAAGTAGGATTTGTTATTCTCAAACCAAAGGAATGCGAAAAACCGTGTTCCAAATAAGGCTGCAGTGTGACCTGAGCAGAAGGCTCCCCCTGCATTGTTGTAGGGATGTCAGAAGGCTGTTCACATTCATTCTTAGGAGAACTATGATGCATATAATCATCATTTAGAAATTTTTCCAAAGACCTATTAGAATTTTCCACCTCTTCAACAACTAAATGTCCACTACTTGGACTGTTCTCAGTCTCAACAACTTCCACATCCGTTACATCCTCTTTAATAACTTTTGGTTCGCCTCTGGGACTTTCCTCAGCTTCAGCATTATGTACATTTGTCTCAGCCTCCTTGGCAATGATCAGAACTTCTTCAGAGGTCACCTCCTCATGAGGTACTATATCACTGTCAATCACTGCATTATCTTCTCTTAGTGGCTCCCCCTCAACATGAGCATGAGAGTTTTGAGTAACTTGTGGAGGTTGAGCACGTCTTTGAAGGACATCAATTCTTTGTGAGGAGGGTTTGCATACTACCTTCTTGGTGAATTTCTTTTCCCATGTACTGATGGTCTTCATATCTATTCTTTTCAGATAATGGAGAGGCTTTGATTCATAGTCATTCAGATGTTGAGGAATGGAGTGCTTTAAGTATAATGAAAGGATTCTGCCAAAGTTGGGGGCCTTCAGGCTTTCTTTGATCTTGACAAACAAGACTTTGCCCCAGTCAGTCTTTTTCTCAAGAATGACTCTGATCATCAACTCAAACATTTCTTTGGAGATTCTATCATGTCACCCAGCTTTGCACAGTTGTACTTTCCCAATGATATCTGATAACAGCTTACCTTGCACATTCATCTTATTCCTTTGAATGCTTCCATAAGGTTTTCCATCAAGGCCACACCATTTATATCCTTCCAAAAAGTACCCAGGACTGACTGATTCTTCTTCTTCATTCTCATCCAGAACAGTTAATTTAAGGGCATTGGTAAGGCCTGTAGCAGTTATCCTTATGTATTCTCCAGACACAGTGGTAAGAATAGCTTTTCCTACCTTGCTGATTTGGGAATTAGCATATATTTCTGAGAGAGCAGTGTGGTAATGTCTGGTCAACTCTGTGAGGACATATTCTAGCCCTAAAGCGTATAATAAAGTAATTACCATGTCAATTTCTTCATCAGCATCATTGAATCCTTCCTTCACTAACTCTCCTCCAGATAGAACTTTCTCATCTAACATTTTTGGCACCATTGCTTGTTGCCGGAAGTCATCGAGATGAATAAGATGAGGTAAGGATTCTAGGATTTTGTGTGTGCGTGCAATTTCTATGCTTTCACATTGTCTAATATATACTATTATGCTTTTGGAAGGTAAAAAGGCGTGTACCTGATGAAATCTTCCAGAATCATTTTGAAAATCTCATAATTGCGGCATAATTATGATGCTTACATGTCCCATGATGTCATCTTGTCGGCCTGGCTGGGTTTTTTCATCTAGAATGTCATCGAGATCACATTAATTTTGTCATCGAGACACTAACAATGCCGTCTTGACCATCAATATGATTTTTCTTTGTCTAAGCCAATTTTCTCTAGAAAACTTTCCACTTATGCCTTAGCCAAACTTTATGTAGTTTCTGTCTTCAAAGCTAAATTGTTAGACTTCTTTAGGGTGGACCTTGCAAGAGATCTAGCCTTTTTACAGTATAAATCAAATCCTACAGTAAGAAAAGTATGGAGTACAACATTCCCAATTTAAAAACTTTGCATCCCTAATTCAATTTTGAATTGATTGAACTTAAACTCATCAAGGGGCTTAGTAAAAATGTCAGCTATCTGCCTGTCTGAACATACTCAAGACAGATGTCCTCCTTTTCCACATGCTCCCTAATGAAGTGATATCTAATTTTAATATGCTTAGTTCTACTATATGCCACCAGATTTTTTAGCAATAGATATGACACTTGAGGAATCACAAAAGAGAGGTGTTCTCTTTATTTGCAAATTGTAATCCTCTAATTGGTGTTGAATCCAAAGAAGTTGTGCACAACAACTACCAGCAGAAATGTATTATGTTTCAGTTGTAGAAATAACAATGCTATTTTGCTTTTTACTACTACAGGACACAATCCTTCTCCCCAAGAACTGACAAGTTCCTGAAGTGTTTTTTCTGTCCTCTTGGTACCCAGCAAGGTCTACATCAGAATAACCACACAACTCAAATTCATCTGACATAGGATACCAGAGTCCTAGATTGGGAGTGCCCTTCAGATATCTAAAAATTCTTTTGGCTGCTGAGTAATGACATTCTTTGGGGTTGTTGGGTATTGTATCCACAATAGCCCTGATTTGAAGAAGTCCCCTTCAAACTAGGATGAATTGTAATTGTATTTGATTATGCACTTTAGCTGTGTTGTGACAGGTCATTCCACTCTAGGTACAAACCAATGTCAGGTTTCAATGAGTCGTCAAACACAGGCTTGTGCAATGTAATCCCTCATTGTATAGACCAAAGTGTTGGCTCATGTGAGATCTCTCTATTGGGATGTACCTCATTTCCTAAGTGCAAGAGAAGGAGGACTGGAGCTGATGGTGAACTTTTCATAGAAAGGGATTTTTCCCAAGTAAAATTCGGTTATATCATTCAGAAACATATAGTCGAATTCGACTATATAGTTGGGATGGATATAATCGAATTCGGTGAATCATAGTTCGAAATTTCCTTGAAGAATTAGAATAACCGAATTCGGTTATTGCAATTCGGTTATATCATTTAACCGAATTCGATTCGGTTATTGCAATTCGGTTATATCATTTAACCGAATTCGATTCGGTTATTGCCATTCGGTTATACCATTTAACCGAATCGGTCTGCAGTAATTCTTCCGGTTCGTTTTTGAATGCGCGTTTCCTAGGGCTTCTCCTATGTACAGTACACGTGGAGTTAGATCCATAATTCGCGCTTATGACCGTTGGAAGAAGTCTCTATAAATACCTAAGGATTATTTCCAGATAACCCTAATCGAGAATTGAAAAAGAAATCGCAAATTACTTCTGACGGCCGACTGTTCTCACGCAAGTGTTTCGTCTCCGACAAAGCCAGCGATTCTTGTTTCGTCTTCTAAAGATTCAATCGACAAGATCAAGATCCGATTAGCTCTCATCTTCTGTTGATCAAGTCGATTCAAGTTCTCAGATCTAGCTTCAAATCGTTTTCAAGATTTCTTCATTCTTCATTCACAAAGGACTGAAGTTCACTGCTAAGAAGAAGAAATCTATTTCTCAAGATCTGAAGAAGAACTTCATCTGAAGTTTAAGAAGATTGTTTCCAATCTACGTTGTGTTGTAATAAACAATTTTATAAACTTTGTAGGAAGCTTGCTTCCGAGTGTTGTGTAGATCCTTGGTTAAGGATTGAGTTGTAGGAGTTGTTGTTACTCCGAGTTGTAGGAGTGGTGCACTCCGAGTTGTAGGAGTTCTTACTCCGAGGTGTAAGATTATTTTAATCTGAGTTTGGTGAAGTAGCCGAATCTAGCCTCGAAGAGCTAGATAGGCGAGGCGGGAAAGAGGAGTACCCACATCGGGGAACCTCTATAAAATCCTTGTGTCTGTGCTGTGCTTTATTGTGTGCTTTTCTGTGCTATATTTTTAATTCCGCGTAAAGACATAAAATCCACCTATTCACCCCCCTCTAGGTGATTTAGGCCGCAACTAGATACTATCAGGGGTTCACTTGATATCTTACAAAGACACATATAACAAACATGATGTCTGGCCTACTAGTAGTGAGGTAGAGCAATGAGCCAATTATGCTTCTATACATGGACTCATTGTAGGGTTCCCCTTCTCATCCTTGTCTAGAGACACATTTGATCCCATTGAAGTTCTCATAGGGGTAGATTTCTCCATTCCAAATTTCTTTATGATATCCAAGGTAAATTTGGTCTGAGAAATAAAAATTCCTTCCTCAGATTACTTTACTTGAAGACCTAAGAAATATTTAAGCTCTCCCATACTGCTCATTTCAAATTTACTTTGCATGATCTTGCCAAACTTTTTGCAAAGATTCTCATCAGTTGATCCAAATATAATGTCATCAACTTATATTTGAACCACAATGATCTGACCATTCAATTCTCTCAAGAAAAGAGTCTTATCTATTTTCCCTTTTAAGAACTTGTTTTCAAGAAGAAAGGTAGACAATGTCTCATTCCAAGCCCTTGGTGCTTACTTCAAGCCATACATGGCTTTCTTTAGAAAGTAGACATAATCATGATGGGTAGGAGAGATAAAACTAGGTAGTTGAGCTACATAGACCTCCTTCTTTAAGTCTCAATTCAGAAATGCTGAAATAACATCCATTTGGTAGACTTTGAAACCCTTGAATGCAGCATATGCTAGAAAAAGTCTGATGGCCTCCAATCTAGCTACAAGAGCAAATGTTTGATCAAAATTTATGCCTTCCTCCTGCCTATATCCCTGGTCTACTAGTCTTGCTTTATTCTTTATGATCACTCCAGCTTCATCCATCTTATTTCTGTAAACCCATTTTATCCCAATGACATTATGCCCTTGTGGCCTTGGGAAAAGCTTCAGACATAACATCTTTTGAATTGGCTGAGCTCTTCTTGCATGGACATAACCCAGAATTGGTCTTGATTGGCCTCCTCAAATTTCTTTGGTTCAAGTTGTGATAGAAAACTGAGATGCAAGTTTTCATTCAGAGCATTACTTTTGGTTCTAACTCCATGATTAAGCACACCAACTATTTGATCTGCTCGACGATTTTTGAGATGGCTTCCTGTTATAGGCAGCACCCTTTGAGGTTCTCCTACTTCAGTAATTTCTTCAGCTGCTGCTTTAGGATTATCATTCTGAGAATTTGTATTTTCAATAGCTTATTCTACTCTTTTTGGAATAGAATTCTGTGGGGAGAGTTCCTCTTTCTCAATAGTCTCCTCTTCTCTGATTTTTAGATTGTCCAGTCCAGCTTCAATTCTTGTACTGCATGAACTAGATAAAGGGTTATGCAACATGCTACTCTCATCAAAAACTATATGAATAGATTCTTCAATTATAAGAGCATTCCTATTGAAGACTCTGTAGGCTTTGCTATATCCTACAAAGACACCTTCATAGCTCTTTTCAGAGAATTTGGTAATATAATGCTTATTATTCTTTAGTACATACCATTTACTTCCAAAGATTCTGAAGTAAGCTAGTGTTGGTTTTTTACCTTTAATCAGCTCATAAGGAGTCTTGTTATGGTTCTTATTGATGAGTGCTCTATTTTACACATGACATACAATATTGACTGCCTCAGCCCAAAGATATTCTGGGAGTAAGGAGTTACTTAACATGGTCTTACTAGCTTCAATGAGTGTTCTATTTTTCCTCTCAGCCACCCCATTATGTTGGAAAGTTCTGGGAGAAGAAAACTCTTGTAAGATACCTTCTTCTTCACAAAATTTGGTCATTGAACCAGACTGAAATTCAGTATCATGATCACTTTTGATCTTGACCATAGAGCTGTTTATTTCATTACGAATTTGTCTGACAAAATTCTTGAATGTACCTAGGGTATCAGACTTTTGTTTTAAAAAGAACACCCAAGAAAACCTAGAGTGATCATCAACAATAACTAATGTATAGGCCATTCCTCATAAGCCGTGTACTGTCATAGGGCCAAATATGTCCATGTGCAGAAGGTATAAACACCTAGTTGATTGTTTGTCCTGTATGCTTTTAAATGAGTCCTTATTTGTTTGCCCATTTGACATGCATGGCAAGGACTAATTTCTAATCAATCCAACTTAGGAACATCCCTTACCAAATTTTCTATCATTAATTTCTTAAGAGACTTGTAATTAATGTGGGCTTGTTGATGCGATTAATTCGGCAAGTGCACCGGTCGCGCAAGTAATAAATGTTGGGAATAGGATCCCCGAGTGTCGGTCTCTTGAGGAATGCAGGTTGGGTGAACGAATTGCGTTGTGTGACAATTGTTACACAAGCGGGAAAAAACACAGAAAGTGGGGTTTTGATTTGGTTTCCTACTGTTAACAACAATAAAAGAAATGCGGGTCGAAATCACCGCTTCACAAGGTGAGATGGATGCAACGGCCGCGATGCCGAGCTTCGTGAGACGGATGGATGGTGCGCATACGAATGAAGTGATCACTAGTGCGGAGAGTGAGGGTCGCAAACACCTCTTCGCAAATCGCCGTTAGCTCTTGCTAACGCGAATCGAACACGATGCGTGCGTGAGTGAGTGAGTGGAGGCGAAACGATTCACAAGCAAATATTGATGAATAGAGAAGAAACAACCATTGCATTTAAGCTAAACATCAAGATATTCAGGTTTAAATGATTAAAAGAAATACATCAAAAAAAAGGGAAGAAGAAGACAACCAATGGACGAAGACTAGCGGCCGTTCACGGCCGGAATGGAAGTTTGTCAAGCTACCTCCGGACTCGGGCGGACTGTGCTTCCGGCGTTGAGAGACTGTCACGACCTCTCCACGTGCTTCCGTCGTCTTCTACCTCAGGATTGCTATCCGTCTCACCGGACAGAAATGGAGACAGCTTGCTTGAGTGCTTGCGGATGGCGGAGAATGCTTCCGGACGATGGAGGAATGCTAAGAATGGCCGGAGACAACTTCCCCTCGCGGAGAAGATGAGGTGGAGGTGGCTGGAAGTGGAAAACGGCGGCGTACGGACTGAAAATTGCGCTCCCGGAACCGGATTATCCCTAATTTGCGGATCAGGACATTATATAGGCGCTGGCGAAAATACTGCGCACGGTCATTGGCGCACGACCAGTGGTCGTGCGCGTTGGAGTTCTGTGATTGTGCGCCTGCCTGGGTGGATCCTGCAAGGTAAGACATTTATAAAATACCATGTTCGCACGACCAGTGGCGCACGACCGGTGGTCGTGCGCACTATTGTAGGTGGTCGTGCGCACTGGTCGAAACAGAACTCATAAAATTGATGTTAAGTGCGCACGAACAGCGGCGCACGACCGGTGGTCGTGCGCACTGTCCGAGACAGAACTCAAAAAATAGGGTTAAGTGCACACGATCAGCGGCGCACGACCAGTGGTCGTGCGCAATAGAAATAGTGATCGTGCGCAGTGTTCCTGTACAGAATTGTACCGGGAACACCCGCACGACTCCTGTTCCAGCACAACCACGAATCCAGCCACTGAAAGTGGCACTTAACAATCCATGAAAACTACTAAAAATGATGAACATGAAATAACACCAAAAACGGGCCTAGAGGTGCACTTAGCATGGAGTGTCAAATATGAGTGAAAACATGTCTAAAGTGAAGTGCATAGACTAGAAAATCGGCCCAGATGAGTCCATAAATGTGTATATATTTGGGACTCATCACACCCCCAGACTTAACTGTTTGCGCGTCTCGAGCAAACCATCTCTCGCGGACAGGAAAAACATAAGCTGGCGAAGAAATTATCAAGCGGAGTACCATGGGAAGTCGCATGCTCATGTGCGTAGAAATATAGTAGATAAAATTTCTAATTAAACATATTTGTTTATAATTTTCTAGGAGCATAGATATATATTACGTTTACTCAAAAAGTGAATCACGGTGAATCATAAGGTCGTACATAGGAAGAAAGTAAACTGAATGCTGAGGCGAGCATTGCCAAAGATCGGGGCTCGGGACAACTCCATTGAAATCCATTAATGTCGGTGACCATAAGCTTCCCGTTCGCACTCTCTCCATGGCACTAGTATGACTCAAATGCGTGAATCAATAGGACTTTAGGTTTGAGATGAGGCTTGGGTTTAGGTGCGGTAAACAAAGATAAACGCGACGGCTCAGACACTAAACCCAAATGAGCTAGCACAGAGAACTATCCTCATCACCACACAAACATGCGGGTACACTACACCCCCAGACTTGGACTTAACAACCTGGGTGCGTGCACCGCCTACTCCCAAACTTATACTTATACAAATGAATTTTTCATTCAAACTCATATCTTTTTCTTTTCTTCGCACTTCTTTTCTCTTTCTTATTTTTTCTTTTCTTTTCTTATCATTTTCAGCAAATAAACAATAAGACACAACCACAACTTCACAAACATATCACCACATCAACAACCCAACTTATGAAAATACTAAACAGCTAAAGCTCAAATTTGGGAGTGCGACTAGGATTGGCTTTTGGGCTTTGGTGCGATAAAAGTGAGGCTGAATCAAAGAATGGGTAGGCACAACTGGGCTAACGAGGATATATCGATAGGAAAGGGTGTAAAGGCTCAACCGGGCCAAAATGATGGCCTATATCACATTCACGCAATTGACTAACCGTATACCCATGCTTCAAGAATCGCTTGGGGCAAGTTCTAGCCACCGAGAAAGATAATCCTTCCCCCCGACTCGGGCAATACGAGACTAATGAACGTCTACACACACTCCTATGCTACCGTTTGATTCACGCCAGATTCACCAAATTTTTGAGTAAAGTAAACAATATTTACACTAGTAGAAAAATATAAACTAAAAGCATAAAAAGAAATTGAATCTACGCGAATTCCTACGAGACATGAGCACTCGACTAGGAGCACTACATGAGTCAACATTTTACTCCGCCTCATAATCCTAAGCCAGCACAATGATTTTCCAAATCACACAAAAAGACAAATTCAACTCGCGACGTGCCAACGGCTAAGCGCGCTCAAGTGGGTGTTGTGGTGTGCAATGAAAATAAACAAAACATTTTAAATGAAATCTTCTGGCATGCGGTTGCAACTCGTGCGCAAAGTGGATAACAACGTGCTCTCCCCAGACTTAATCTCAACATCACATCACAAAAACTGAAAGCTAGGGGGAAGAAGTGTTACCCAATGCTCAGAATTGAGCATACCAGACGATTTGCGTTAAATTCGCGAGCAATCCGCAGCTTCCGCCATCACACATAACAAAGCACACCTGCAAACGGCACAACTAAAAGCAGCAAAAATATATAAAAACTGAATTGAAACATGTTAGAAAAACAGAAATTAGCAAATCTGGGTTGTCTCCCAGCAACGCTTTTATTTTATGTCCTTAAGCTGGACCAAATACCTGTATTATAATTGTTTAAAGGGTGCAGAAATTAAATAAAAAGTGCATGAAAAAGAGAGTTTCATAAAATAAGAGATAAAAAGAAAATCAGCTGTAGGCGCTTTTATGATGCCCGTCTCCCAATGTCACCAACTGACACTCCTTGTTTATAATGGCGCCATCGTATAACTTCAGTCGATGCCCGTTGACCTTAAATTTGTCTCCCTTATCCCCTGATATTTCGATGGCACCAAAGGGAGAGACATCGGTCACCGAGAAAGGACCGCTCCACCTCGATTTTAACTTTCCTGGAAAGAGGCGGAGACGGGAGTTGTAAAGCAGCACTTGGTCCCCAATTTTGAACTCCTTCAGGATGATGTGTCGATCATGCCATTTTTTTGTTTTCTCTTTGTAGATGCGAGCGTTTTCATAAGCGAAATGCCAGAGCTCTTCTAATTCGTTGAGTTGGGAACGACGCACCTCGGCCACGGCTCCAATGTCCATGTTCAACAGTTTGGTTGCCTGATGCGATGATTCGGCAAGTGCACCGGTCGCGCAAGTAATAATAATGGGGAAAATCCCCGAGTGTCGGTCTCTTGAGGAACACAGTAAGGTGGAGTTAGGTATCGAGGAAGGACTTGAGATTGATGTCCTTAAATCGGATGGAATGCGGGGGAGTTGGGTTGGCTTTTGGAAAATAAAATAAAAGCTATCAACTACTCCTATGCAATGCCGCTATGCAATGCTTCGCTTGGAGGGATGGAGACTCGGCAGGCCTTGAGCGCGCTGCGTCAAAAGGGCGGATGGACGAGTAGGCAAGTGGAATCGAACTGTGCAGGCCTTGAGCGCGCTGCTTCGTTAGGTGGGATGAAATACACGGGCCGCTATGCCACGCTTCGGTAGGCGGATGGGCGAGTAGGCTAACGGAATGAGGGTCGCAAGCACCTCTTCGACAAGCACGCCACTAGCAATTGCTAGTGCGGCACACGAACGCGGTGGTGAAGTGGAAAATGGATGGTGGCGCTCCTCATAAACACATAGACCACAAAAGCATTTCACACAAACATGAAATCTATATAAATAGAAGCAAGTCTAAGTGCAACTTCATCAAAATATATAGATCTAGCTATTACAACAATCAATAAGAGAAGAATAAGGCAAGAAATCGACCAAATCTGAAGGCTCGTTGTAGATTCACGGTTGGAATCGCCGGGTTGTCAATCCGCGTCCAAGCTCGGTCCGCAACTACGTCCGGGGTAGAGAGAGCTGTCACGACTCTCCAATGGACCCGTCTTCTTCGTGTCACGATCCGGTAGAGGTTGCAAACTTCCTCTTGCTTGATGGTAATGGCGGCTAGGTCTTCCTTTGGAGCTCTTGGATGAAGGAGGAGGCCGAGAGGAAACTCCGGCTCAAGATTGGCGTGAAGAGCAAGCCAGGAGCACCTCTAGATGGTGGGCGGCGATGGAGGGGCGAAGTCGGACGAACTGGAGCCAAAAACGGCGGAATACGGCGGGCTGTCTGACCTAAATCGCGAGCAGCGGAATTTATAGGCGCTGGAATTAAACAGTGCGCACGGTCAGTGGCACACGACCAGTGGTCGTGCGCACTAGAATCCTGTGATCGTGCGCTCTGCCTGGACGGAACCTGCAAAGACAGAAATTATGAAATAACATGTTCGCACGACCAGTGGCGCACGACCGGTGGTCGTGCGCACTGGAGTTGATGGTCGTGCGCACTACAGCAAACAGAACTCATGAATTTGATGATAAGTGCGCACGAACAGTGGCGCACGACCGATGGTCGTGCGCACTAGCGTAGATGGTCGTGCGCACTGCACCAAACAGAACTCAGAAAAAAGGTTAAGTGCACACGATCAGTGGCGCACGACCAGTGGTCGTGCGCAATAGAACCGGTGATCGTGCGCAGTGTTCCTGTGCAGAATTGCACCGGAAACACCTGCACGACACCTGTTCCAGCGCAACCACGAATCCAGCCACTGAAAGTGGCACCTAACACGCAAGAAAACTACTAATGAAGAAAAGCAATGAAATCACACCAAAATGGGCCTATAAGTGCACCTAGCATAGAATGACCAATATGAGCTAAAACAGGGCTAAAGTGCAGTGAAAAGACTAACTATATGGCCCAGATGAGTCCATAAAAGTGTATATGATCAGGACTCATCACACCCCCAGACTTAACTGTTTGCGCGTCCCGAGCAAACAAATTCTAAGCGACGGGGAAAGAAAAGTAGATGGCTTAAAACTACAATATAGAGTACCATGCGAAGTCGCATGCTCACGTGCATAAGAAGAATAGTAGAGAAGATTTCTGATTATATAAACAGTCTATATATTTCTAAAAGAGTAAAAGCATATTACAACTACTCAAAATGGTGAACAACGGTGAATCATTCGGTCATGCATACTGAGAAAGTAAACTAAGCGCTGAGATGAGCATTGCTCAAGATTGGGATGCCGGATAAACTCCACCGAAATCCATCGGTGTCGGTGACCATAGGCTTGCCCGGTCACATTCTCTCCACGGCACTGGTTTGACTCAAATGCGTGAATCAATAGGACTTTAGGTTTTAAATGAGGCTTGGGTTTAGGTGAGGATAAACAAAGATAAAAACGACGGCTCAAACACTAAACCCAAATGAGCTAATGCAGGAAACTATCCTCATTCACCACACAAACATGCGGGTACACAACACCCCCAGACTTGGACTTAACAGCATGGGTGCGTGCACCGCCTACTCCCAAACATAAATCTATACGTAAAGATTTTCAAGTAAACATTCCTTCTCTTTCCTTTCTTTTTAACATCTTTTCTTTTTCTCATTTTTTTTCTTTTCTTATCATTTTCAGCAAATAAACAAAAGGACACATCCACATCTTCACAAACATATTACCACATCAACAACCCAACTCATGAAAATAATAAACAGCTAAAGCTCAGATTTGGGTGTGCGACTAGGATTGGCTTTTGGGCTTTGGTGAAATAAAAGTGGGGCTGAATCAAAGAACGGGCAGGCACAACTGGGCTAGCGAGGATATAGCGGTAGGGATAGGCACAAAGGCTCAACCGGGCCAAAATGATGGTCTATATCACATTCACGCAATTGACTAACCGTATACCCATGCTTCAAGAATCGCTTGGGGCAAGTTCTAGCCACCGAGAAAGATTCTCCTTTCTCCCGACTCAAGCAATACGAATCTAGCGATCGTTTACACACATCCCTATGCTACCGTTTGATTCCACCGAATTCACCATTTGAGTAGAGTAAACAACATTTACACTAATAAGAAAAATATAAAACCATAAGTATAAAGAGAAGTCTACTCTACACAAATTTCTATGCAACCGAGCACTCGACTAGGAGCACTACGGGAGTCAACATTTTACTCTGCTACATAGTCCTAAACCATCACCTAGACTTTCCCAAATAAGCAGAAGAATTAAATTCACAACAGAGCAAGCAAACAGATGAGTACGCGCTCAAGTGGGTGATGTGGTGTGCAATGAAAATAAACAAAACATTTTAAATGAAATCTTCTAGCATGCAGTGCAATAGTGCACGTGAGCGGGTAAACAAAACTACTCTCCCCCAGACTTAAACTAAACAATCCACAGAATATATGACATGAAAATCAGAAAAAGCTAGGGAAAGAGAGTACCCAGTGCTCAGAAATGAGCACACCAGAAGATTGGCGTTTAAACCACGACTAAGCTGCAGCATCCGCCATCCAGAAGAAGTACCTGCAGGGGTCAGCTCCGCAAAACAAAAGAAACAGAAAAAGATACACTACAATACTACAGCTAACTAAACAGGATTGAATAAAATAAAATGCATGAAAAGTAAGATAACTACTGGGGTTATTGTCATCCCAGCACGACTTATTCAGATTTTGTACAGTTCTAGCTTATAGGCCTATGAAAAGAAAAGTGCACAGGTAACTGTTCTAATATGCGCATTGGTAGCGGGTACCAATACGGAGACAGAGCAGTCACCCCTCTACCTAAATATAGATACCTGCTCCTCACAGGTAGAGGGTAGAGAATGTAAGAAAAGGAGGAGGCCTGGTCCTCACTCATCTCATAAAACACATCCTTGCCTAACAAGGTATCGTCAACAGGGAGGCAGCAGGAGGAAAAGGCAATGAGTGGAGCTTCCTCAACGGAGGGGGAATAAACCTCCTCACATGAGAGGATACTCTCCTCATTGACTTGAGCAAAAAGCTCCAAGTCCTCCTGGGATACCTGTGAAGACTCAACCTGCACAGGCTCGGATGAAGAAAGGGGATCAAGAAATAAAGAAGACGAAGAACATAAATAAACATCAATCGGGGGAGTGATCCCGGTCTCACTCCCATCAGGTTGGGGAAGTAAAAAAATGTTTGCATTGTCATCAATGCTACAAGATTCGGCGGGATCAACGGTGGCCAAGCTTAGGATTTGGACTTCCTCCACCGGTGCTGAGGAAAAGTCCTCTTCACCTAGAAGGTTATCCTCCTCCATAGGAGTAGGCACAAAACTAAGATCAACCACCTCATCCTGTGACACATCATCAACAATGTCGTCGGAGACGAGTATAGTATGCACAACAGGGAGAGGAATAGTGCTCGGATAAAAGTCGAGCACCGATTCCTCACAAAGAATCGAATCCACTAGAGGTGGTGGATGCACCGGGAGAATAGGCTCAGCAATGTCGGTGCCTAGATCAACCGCACATCCGGTGACCGTGTCCATGCCATACCCTTCAAGATGTGAAGGTGACAAAGACACATAACCGGATGTTGAAGGTGTGCCGCCAGAGTTAGGAGTTGGGACGATCCGGATATCCGGCTCGTCATCCTCGTCCAATTGGCGAAGATACTCGGCACAATCCTTCAGGGCATGATCTGTGCTCCGACAAAACTGGCACTGCCTAGCAGGCTTCTTTGGCACAGCGGGGGCTGAGGCCGAAAAGAAGTGAGACGGTAAAGGCTTAGCATAGTAGCCATAAGACTTACGCGCACCATATGGAGTACCAGACGAAGTAGGTGCTCCATATGCTGAGCTATAAGAAGTATGCCTACTATTCTCCGTGGGGCATTCATCACTAGAGTGGGAGGTAGCTCCACACCAACGGCAACGGAAATTGAGATGTGCCCACATAGTGTGAAGATAAAACGATTCAAAATAAAAATGCTATTGTGCAAAAACTAAACCAAATAAAAATTACTAAAGCAACCTGAAATAAAACAGGAAAATAGAATACGAAGAAATAAAAACAAAGAAATGCAATTTACAAATGGAAGGGCTTCTCCCTCAGGTTCTCCCTCTCCAGAAAACTCACACGACTGTGTTCCCCGGCAACGACGCCAAAAACTTGATGCGATGATTCGGCAAGTGCACCGGTCGCGCAAGTAATAATAATGGGGAAAATCCCCGAGTGTCGGTCTCTTGAGGAACACAGTAAGGTGGAGTTAGGTATCGAGGAAGGACTTGAGATTGAAGTCCTTAAATCGGATGGAATGCGGGGGAGTTGGGTTAGCTTTTGGAAAATAAAATAAAAGCTATCAACTACTCCTATGCAATGCCGCTATGCAATGCTTCGCTTGGCGGGATGGAGACTGGGCAGGCCTTGAGCGCGCTGCGTCGAAAGGGCGGATGGACGAGTAGGCAAGTGGAATCGAACTGTGCAGGCCTTGAGCGCGCTGCTTCGTTAGGTGGGATGGAATACACGGGCCGCTATGCCACGCTTCGGTAGGCGGATGGGCGAGTAGGCTAACGGAATGAGGGTCGCAAGCACCTCTTCGACAAGCACGCCACTAGCAATTGTTAGTGCGGCACACGAACGCGGTGGTGAAGTGGAAAATGGATGGTGGCGCTCCTCATAAACACATAGACCACAAAAGCATTTCACACAAACATGAAATCTATATAAATAGAAGCAAGTCTAAGTGCAACTTCATCAAAATATATAGATCTAGCTATTACAACAATCAATAAGAGAAGAATAAGGCAAGAAATCGACCGAATCCGAAGGCTCGTTGTAGATTCACGGTTGGAATCGCCGGGTTGTCAATCCGCGTCCAAGCTCGGTCCGCAACTACGTCCGGGGTAGAGAGAGCTGTCACGACTCTCCAATGGACCCGTCTTCTTCGTGTCACGATCCGGTAGAGGTTGCAAACTTCCTCTTGCTTGATGGTAATGGCGGCTAGGTCTTCCTTTGGAGCTCTTGGATGAAGGAGGAGGCCGAGAGGAAACTCCGGCTCAGGATTGGCGTGAAGAGCAAGCCCGGAGCACCTCTAGATGGTGGGCGGCGATGGAGGGGCGAAGTCGGACGAACTGGAGCCGAAAACGGCGGAATACGGCGGGCTGTCTGACCTAAATCGCGAGCAGCGGAATTTATAGGCGCTGGAATTAAACAGTGCGCACGGTCAGTGGCGCACGACCAGTGGTCGTGCGCACTAGAATCCTGTGATCGTGCGCTCTGCCTGGACGGAACCTGCAAAGACAGAAATTATGAAATAACATGTTCGCACGACCAGTGGCGCACGACCGGTGGTCGTGCGCACTGGAGTTGATGGTCGTGCACACTACAACAAACAGAACTCATGAATTTGATGATAAGTGCGCACGAACAGTGGCGCACGACCGATGGTCGTGCGCACTAGCGTAGATGGTCATGCGCACTGCACCAAACAGAACTCAGAAAAAAGGTTAAGTGCACACGATCAGTGGCGCACGACCAGTGGTCGTGCGCAATAGAACCGGTGATCGTGCGCAGTGTTCCTGTGCAGAATTGCACCGGAAACACCTGCACGACACCTGTTCCAGCGCAACCACGAATCCAGCCACTGAAAGTGGCACCTAACACGCAAGAAAACTACTAATGAAGAAAAGCAATGAAATCACACCAAAATGGGCCTATAAGTGCACCTAGCATAGAATGACCAATATGAGCTAAAACAGGGCTAAAGTGCAGTGAAAAGACTAACTATATGGCCCAGATGAGTCCATAAAAGTGTATATGATCAGGACTCATCATTGCCCATAATGCTTTATGCTCCAGCTCCACAGGGAGGTGGCATGCCTTGCCATAGACTAGTTGAAACGGAGTCATGCCAATAGGTGTTTTGAAAGCGGTACGGTAAGCCCATAATGCGTCGTCGACCTTTTTAGACCACTCCTTCCTATTTGAATGTATCGATTCCTCGATTATTCGCTTGAGCTCGCGGTTGGATACTTCTACTTGTCCACATGTTTGGGGGTGGTACGCTAATGAGATCTTATGATGGACCCCAAATTTTTTCATGAGCTGCACAAACTGCTTATTACAAAAATGACTACCGCCGTCGCTGATAATAGTTCTCGGCGTCCCAAACCTGGAGAAGATATTCTTGTGGATAAAGTGTAGCACTGTGCTGGCATCATTCGTGGCAACCGCCTCGGCTTCCACCCATTTTGAGACATAGTCAACTGCCACAATGATATAATGCTTACCATGAGACATGGGGAAAGGACCCATAAAGTCTATCCCCCAGACATCAAATGGTTCGCAAACCAGCATGTTATTGAGGGGCATCTCGTCACGCTGGGAGATATTTCCGGTCCTTTGGCATTCATCACACTTGGTGACATAGGCATGGGCGTCCCTGAAGAGGGTCGGCCAAAATAATCCGCATTGCAAGATTTTTCGTGCTGTTCGAACGGCCCCGAAATGCCCGCCAGCTTCTCTGTCATGGCAGTGCTGCAGTATAGACTGAAACTCGGCTTCAGGAGCGCAGCGCCTGATAATTCCATCGCTGCATGTGTGGAATAAGAGCGGGTCTTCCCAAAAATAGCATTTTGAGTCAGAGGCAAACTTCCGTCTTTGCTGAGGGGACAGATTCGGAGAGAAGGTTTTACAAGCCAAGTAGTTAGCGATATCAGCGTACCATGGGGCTGTTGGAGGGGGCGTAGTGATTGCGAATAATTTTTCATCCGGAAAATAATCGTTCGTTTCCTCCACAAAGCTGTTGGGAGTGTCAGCCATCATGTCGTACTCCAAACACGAAAGATGATCAGCTATCACGTTCTCCACCCCTTTCTTGTCTTTGATTTCCAAATTGTATTCCTGCAAAAGTAAAATCCAACGAATCAGACGCGATTTGGATTCTTTTTTGCTGAAACGATACCTGAGTGCAGCGTGGTCCGTGTACACGATTACTTCGGAAAGCACCAAGTATGAGTGAAATTTTTCAAAGGCGAAGACCACGGCTAGCATTTCTTTCTCCATGGTGGTATAGTTTGCTTGCGCGCTGTTAAGAGTTCGACTGTCATACTCAATGGTGTGAAAAGTCTTGTCTTTCTTTTGACCGAGTACAGCACCGACGGCCACATCACTTGCATCACACATGATAATAAAGGGTAAATTCCAGTCGGGTGCCACCAAAATTGGAGCCGAGATGAGTTGTCCCCGTAAAGTTTCAAAGGCCTGCATGCATGCATCGTCGAAGTGGAAGGGGACGTCCTTAACAAGCAAGCGAGATAAAGGCTTTGAAATGGATGAAAAGTCCTTAATAAACCTTCGATAGAATCCCACATGACCAAGAAAACTTCGGATACCTTTCACTGACGTAGGTGGAGGGAGGTTTCTGATAACACTTACCTTCGCTTGATCCACCTCAAGCCCTTGGCAGGAAACCTTATGCCCCAACACAATTCCTTCGCGCACCATAAAGTGGCATTTCTCCCAGTTCAAGACAAGATTGGTGTCCTCACACCGCTTCAAAGTCTTGGCCAAATTCGCGAGGCAAGTATCGAAGCTGCTGCTAAATAAAGTAAAGTCATCCATGAAAACTTCGAGGAAGTCTCCCACCATGTTAGCGAAAATAGCGAGCATACAGCGCTGGAAAGTTGCGGGGGCATTACACAGTCCGAATGGCATTCTCTTGAACGCGAAGGTACCGGAAGGACATGTAAATGTTGTTTTGTCTTGATCAGACGGGTCTATTAAGATTTGATTGTAACCTGAGTACCCATCCAAGAAACAGTAGTAGTCCTGCCCCGCTAACTTTTCTAACATCTGATCAATGAAGGGGAGTGGGAAATGGTCCTTGCGTGTAGCATCATTCAGCTTGCGGTAATCGATGTAGACTCTCCACCCGGTGATCATTCGGGTAGGTAGCAACTCGTTATTTTCATTGGCAACAACGGTGATCCCTCCCTTTTTCGGTACCACCTGAACTGGGCTGACCCATTTGCTGTCGCTGATTGGGTAAATGATGCCAGCGTCTAAGAGCTTTATCACTTCTGCCTTCACTACCTCTTGCATTTTCAGGTTCAAACGCCTTTGGGGCTGTGCTGTGCGTTTGTACTGATCTTCAAGGAGGATCTTATGCATGCAGACCGTGGGGCTGATTCCCTTAATGTCTGCAAGAGAGCGTACGAAGACTTTATGGTACCTTCTCAGCACACCCACCAATGCGGTTTCGTTGGCGGCGGAAAGAGCTGCGGAAATAATCACTGGATGCGTGGCATTTTCTCCAAGAAAAACGAACTTTAGAGAATCCGGTAGTTGTTTGAGAGCCGGATAAATGTTTGGATCAACAGAATTGCTGGATGGCTCTCCGATTGAATGCGAAACATCGGGCTGGTTCGAATGTGCACTATCATTGCCCACATCCTCGCGCCGCCAACACATCTCGCTGTCATCCAAACCCACATCGATCTGGCCATCGAATTCTTCAAGCGGCTCTGCCGGTTTGCATTCCGTGATTTCGAAGAGTTGCGACGGGTTGTGGACGTTGAAGGATATACCGTCCTCCCCCAATCTGAGCGTGAGCTCCCCCTACTCCACATTAATGATAGCACGAGCTGTAGAGAGAAAGGGCCGCCCCAAGATAATGGGTACTTTAGTATCAACCTTCATGTCGAGGATGACAAAATCGGCTGGAAAACGAGACCGTTTACTACTATTGTGAGGTCCTCGACAATTCCTGACGGTTTCTTGATCGACCGATCAGCTAGCTGTAGCATTACCTGGGTCGGCTTCAAGGTCCCTGCACCTAGTTCACGAAAGATAGAGAGCGGCATCAAGTTGATTGATGCTCCCAAATCACAGAGCGCCTGGCTAAAACGGTGATGACCGATCCTGCAAGGAATAGTAAAGCTGCCCAGATCTTTGCACTTTAAGGGCATATTGGAGATGATGGCGGAGCACTCCTCAGTGAGATCGATAGTCTTGAGATCCTCCAACAGTGTCCGCTTCAAAATCAAGTCTTTCAAGAACTTGGAGTAGCCCGGTATTTGAGAAATGGCTTCAATCAGTGGTATGCTCACTTGCACTCCTTTCATTATTTCCAAGAATTTGCGGAATTGCTTCTCGGATTTCTCGTTTCGCAACCTGTGGCGGAATGGGGGGTGAACAACACTTCTCGAGGGTTGTGCCTCGCTTACGGGGTCCGGCTCAATATGAATCTGAGTCTGCTTCTCGGCCATGTCTGCATTGCACTTGTCAGTGGAGCTCACAAGTGGTTCCTGTCGAGGAAGATTGTCAACACCTCTACCGCTTCTCAATCGCATGGTATTCACAGACTCCGGATGCTGACTTGCATGCCCAGAAATGATGTTGGTAAGAGTCCCTATAGTAGAGTGAAGCTGTTGAATTGCTGCTGATTGGTCATTCATTTTATTCAGCATCCCGACCACCAAGGTTGCTAACTGTTCCGTTTGCCCTGACGGCACATGATCCGCTGCTCCGTTGAATGTCACTGCATTAATTTCAGCAGTACTGGGGGGAAGAATGACATGACTCCAGTGCTGGCTGGTGTGAACTATATTCACGACCACTTCCCACGCGTCCTTCCCCGATTTATTAAACAGGGCCCCTCCGGCTGCCATATCGAATAACAGACGGAATTTGTCCAGCGAGCCGAAATAAAAAATCTGAATCAAAAAGACTTCTGATAGATCTTCACGGTACATCCCCTATGCAGGGATTGAAAATGCTCCCAAGCATCAACTAACGTCTCCTCCTTTCCCTGACCGAAGGTTATGAGTTCCCTGTACTTGTCCAAAACTCGGGTACGGTGTTGAAACTCATGCAAAAATCTCCCTTCGAGCTGCTTCCATGTGGTCGCCTCTCTTTTCCGGACATCCCAGTACCAACTTTTGGCTTTATTATGTAGGGAAAATGAAAATGCCAGGATCTTTTGCAGGTCGTTTTCAACTCCACTGAATATACATGTATAATAAATTTCTAAGTAGTCCTGCACGTGTTGTACCGCATCTTCATGCTTATCCCCACTGAACTTGCAATTCCTAGTCATATACTCAATGATGTCGGAGGAAATCCCGAAGTCATGATCATTCCTTTGTGCTTGAACCTTTAAATCATTTAAACTTCCTTGATAGATGTATTCTTGAATGGAGGTCATGCTAGGAATACTTGAAACCCAAAATATTAGCGCACGATGGAAAGAACGAAGGTAATTAGATGTGAGTATCAAAAAGAAACAAAGACAACAGAGGTAAACAATGAGAAATAAAAAAAAGAGAATAGTTCCTCGTGCAACGATTCTTCACGCAGACGAATTCATCACGTCTGCATTCCCCGGCAACGGCGCCAAAAACTTGATGCGATTAATTCGGCAAGTGCACCGGTCACACAAGTAATAAATGTTGGGAATAGGATCCCCGAGTGTCGGTCTCTTGAGGAATGCAGGTTGGGTGAACGAATTGCGTTGTGTGACAATTGTTACACAAGCGGGAACAAACACAGAAAGTGGGGTTTTGATTTGGTTTCCTACTGTTAACAACAATAAAAGAAATGCGGGTCGAAATCACCGCTTCACAAGGTGAGATGGATGCAATGGCGGCGATGCCGAGCTTCGTGAGATGGATGGACGGTGCGCATGCGAATGAAGTGATCACTAGTGCGGAGAGTGAGGGTCGCAAACGCCTCTTCGCAAATCTCCGTTAGCTCTTGCTAACGCGAATCGAACACGATGCGTGCGTGAGTGAGTGAGTGGAGGCGAAATGATTCAAAAGCAAATATTGATGAATAGAGAAGAAACAACCATTGCATTTAAGCTAAACATCAAGATATTCAGGTTTAAATGATTCAAAGAAATACATCAAAAAAAAGGGAAGAAGAAGACAACCAATGGACAAAGACTAGCGGCCGTTCACGGCCGAAATGGTAGTTTGTCAAACTACCTCCGGACTCGGGCGGACTGTGCTTCCGGCGTTGAGAGACTATCACGACCTCTCCACGTGCTTCCGTCGTCTTCTACCTCAGGATTGCTATCCTTCTCACCGGACAGAAATGGAGACAGCTTGCTTGAGTGCTTGCGGATGGCGGAGAATGCTTCCGGACGATGGAGGAATGCTTAGAATGGCCGGAGACAACTTCCCCTCGCGGAGAAGATGAGGTGGAGGTGGATGGAAGTGGAAAACGGCGGCATACGGACTGGAAATCGCGCTCCCGGAATCGGATTATCCCTAATTTGCGAATCAGGACATTATATAGGCGCTGACGAAAATACTGCGCACGGTCATTGGCGCACGACCAGTGGTCATGCGCACTGGAGTTCTATGATCGTGCGCCTGCCTGGGTGGAGCCTGCAAGGTAAGAAATTTATAAAATACCATGTTCGCACGACCAGTGGCGCACGACCGGTGGTCGTGCGCACTATCATAGGTGGTCGTGCGCACTGGTCGAAACAGAACTCATAAAATTGATGTTAAGTGCGCACGAACAGCGGCGCACGACCGGTGGTCGTGCGCAATATCATTGGTGGTCGTGCCCACTGTCCGAGACAGAACTAAAAAAAAGGGTTAAGTGCACACGATCAGCGGCGCACGACTAGTGGTCGTGCGCAATAGAAACAGTGATCGTGCGCAGTGTTCCTGTACAGAATTGTACCGGGAACACCCGCACGACTCCTGTTCCAGCACAACCACGAATCCAGCCACTGAAAGTGACACTTAACAATCCATGAAAACCACTAAAAATGATGAACATGAAATAACACCAAAAACGGGCCTAGAGGTGCACTTAGCATGGAGTGTCAAATATGAGTGAAAACATGTCTAAAGTGAAGTGCATAGACTAGAAAATCGGCCCTGCTCGCACTTCTACCGGCGATATCCACCGATGCCGGGTCTTGTGTTTCCTCCCGTGAGTTCTCCCACTGTGACAGGGCCGAGAGCCGCTGAGAAGGTGATTGAGCCCGCTAAGACAACTGCTTGTCTCAGTGGGTCCGCTGGGACGGGACAGAGATGGCCGCTGAGGCGGCCGACCCTCCCAGCCCAGCCGCTGAGATGATTTCGTCGGGGCTGAAGCATGTCATTCATCGAACTAAGAACGACTTTTGTCGAACTCAAATCGGAGTTCATCGGTCTCAATGGGAGCTCGCCGAACTGAACGATGAGGTCACAGATCACAAAATTTTGACTCGCCCGTCCTACTATGGACGGACCGCGATAACCCGGCTCGCCCGCTTCCTTGCGGGTCTACGGCGAGTGCTCGGCTCGCTTGCCTTCCTGCTACCTTCAAAGTTCCGGCTCGCTTTTCCTGTATCTTTTCCGCCGCCTGCTGATTTCCAACATCTTTTCCTACCTCCTGGCTAATATCGGGGTTGTACACATATCACGTGAAAATCTATTGGATGGTTTAGATTAGTGACAACCCTTCAATAAGGTAGATACCCTTGATCGTGGTAAAGCACGTTGTGATTGGTGCATGAGGGTTAAATATTGGTGATATGTGCGAGCTTACTTAATTAGTAGAATATGAATATGACACAGTGACCACAAGTAGTCCTAGAGGATCTGGTAGAGAAATTTCCATGTTTAGCGCACGCCACTGCACGAGAGTTATGATAACTCAGTATGGGTAGAATTGATGGCTTGATGAGGGTTATAAGATATGGTTATATCTTATGGTGATATGATGGGAGGCCCAGTTGATGGGGGCCTTGGATGCTAGTTAGCATCGGTTGACGGGCATGATGTGAAAAGTTTGAAGACTCCTTCAGTGAGTCCTTGGGTGCTTGATAGCGCAGGTTATGCATGGGAGTTACATGAATGGGCATGGTTTACACATGGTGGTGTAATGATCCTGGTGGGAGGATTACTTGTGGTGGGTCTACGGGCTTGCTAGTCATGACACCGACAGAAGCCTACAGTTAGACTCTAGACCGGTTAGGCTGTGTTCTTGGTGTGCACTTCCCAAGACCCCTTCTGTGTTATGAAGACTCAGTATGATGCGAGCAGCACGCAGGGGCTCCACTGTGTGTTCTTAGCATTGAGGCATACATTGGCCTAGGTCTGGTAGTGTTCATACCCGCCTAGTTGTGGAGGAGCTCGTTCCACAGTCGCCGTCTGGCCACGATGGGGGGCGCCTGAGAGGTTAGCTACCCTCAAAAAGAGGGAAATACAGGTCTATGTCGACATAGCAAAATGCATGGGTGAGTCATCATATCATAATCATTGCATTGCATTCATCCTTTCATAATCATTGCATTGCACCACATCGGGTCCATCATATAAATTAGTATGGGGTCTTTTTTATGATGGGTTCCAAATTGGAAACCTTAACTTATAAGTTTGTATGGGCATTCATATAAGTTAAGGTACATTGTGAAACAGCTATATACTGCTTACTTCTGTACAGTTACACTACTTGCTTATACTCTGTCATTGTCTCATTACTTGATAGTTGTGCTTCTTATACATTGGATACACTGCTGAGATTATACCGTTCCCTGTCACCTGCTTTTACTACTACTGACTTTCTTGCAGCTACTCTTCATTCCCTTTCGCCAGGTGCCTTGGAGTCACCGGGGGAGAGGATGTGAAGCCACTTAGTCTTTATGACTAACAGTTGTTACACCCCCATTTTAGGAGCACACTCAGGTGGAGCAGCAACGTCAACACAGGAGGACAGCCAGGCCAGGGTGATAGGGCTGGTGACTACGATACCTTGGCTACCGTCAATGGCAGATGTGAGCGAGTGGTTAGAAGGTAGCCTTAGGGCAAGTTTATACTCTGATGATTTGCAGGAGCTGGTGTAGCTTCCTGTCATTTTGTACTATTTGGACATTATTACTTAATTGTGAATCAATGGCTTATAATGTTTTCTATTATTGGTGGGTTGGCATGATGATATGTGAGAATAGCCGGCAGAATAGGCGTCTTGTGGAGGGGGCTAGCCCATGTGCAGGCACTTCCGCAAGGAAGCTGTCCTATGCATTGGACTCCCCTCGGCCGCGTCTTGTGTTCCGGGACGGGGGGGGGGGGGGGGGGGTGGGGGTCCTACAGATTGTCTCCTAAAGAAACAAATCTTGTTCCTGCATACTTGAGTTAAACATTAGACCAACATATGTGAGTGCCAAATGTTTGTCCTTCACTTGAAATTAAAGATTAATCTAAGTTCAACATTCCAATTTCAATTTTAAATTGAGTAAACTTTATTTCTTCAAGAGGCGTTGTGAAAATATCTACCACTTGCCTATTAGTTGGAACAAATTCTAGGCAAATGACTTCTTTTTCAACATGCTCTCTGAAAGATTTGGGTTGGACTAAAATACACATAGAGGGGGGGATGGTTAGGTGTTTTCATAGTTATTTAATGCATTTAAAAATTACTTAGCACAACACACAAGCATCACAGAAAGCACACAGAGATTTATAGTGGTTTTCATCAAGATAATGTGTCAAGAGGCACTCCACTATCCCTTCCACCTATCTAACAGTGTGCTAGACTAGGAAAATTCTCCAAAAACAACTCAGATCTTCTTATAACTCAGATCCACACAAGATCTTACCTCAGCCCTCACATAGAAAAGCTTACCCTCAGGTTACAAAAACCCTACAAATAACTTAGACTTTACAAGTCCTACCAACACTCAGATTGTCACCAAGATCCTACCAAGCTCAGGCTCACTTAGAACCCTACAGAATGAGAAAGTTATTTTGCTGTTGTAGAAGAGAATGCTGCAAAGATAAGGCTTTTCATTGAATGGTCTTCTTCTTCTAGCAGATGTAACCTCAGAGATCTTTTGGATCACTAAAGCTTTCTTGAGAATCTTCTTCTGAAAATATCAGATTATCTTTTCTAATCAGGGAAGATGATTCTTTCTTTGATCTTCACAACACAACAATGAAGATTTCTTATTCAACACTTTTCTCCTTTCTGGTTGTAAGTGTGAGAGTAAGAGTAAGTGAATCAAGAACTGTTAAAAATTTATCTATTTATATTCCTCTACACTTTTTGCATAAATGCCCTTATTAATTTTCTTCATAAGTAAATGACAAGTAATGGAATATAATCTGAAACGACAGAATTAAATATCATAAATGCCTTGTAGTTGTTGGAACTTGCATAATTTAGAAGTATTTGATATTCTCCTTTAATTGCTGTGTAATGGTTAGATCTGCAGAGAATATATCATTAATTATTCCTTGATTAGTGTACAAGATAGGCGGCGTGTATATTCCATGTATATCAATTTCTAAGAAAGATATGCGCATTAAATACAACTCTGCATCTGTCAAGATGATAAACTTCCTTCAAGCCGATAACATCTTGATCATCTAAATGATACATAGTCTTCAAGCCGATATCGCCTTGATTATCCAGATGATATAAAGTATTCAAGCCGATATCGTCGACATGCTCCTTTCTTCAAGACTTAACATAATCTTCTACATGATATGACTTCTTCTAGATGATATCGTCTAGATGTTTCTTTCTACATGACTTATCTTTAATCTTCAAGTCGATAAGGCTTCTTTAAGATGATATCGTCGAGATGTTGTCTGCACGATTTGACTTAGCTTTCTCAGCGATAAAGCTTCTTCAAGACGATATCGTCGAGACTGTCTCGCCGATATGCTTTATGTCTTAATGATTTGTCTGCTAAGGATTAAGCCGATGTTTGACTTAGTGATTTTTTACTTCTATTATAGTCTTGATACTAAGAATATAGTCTTGATATATCTGTCACATCATAAACTAAAACAAAATATAAAAAACAACTTTGCTTATCTATACTTGTGTTCTTTCTACAAATCTAGGAACATTGAGGGCACAATACCCAACAATCTCCCCCTATTTGAATAAGCCAGAACATACAATTATAGATAAGCTTGACTAACAAATATATTCAATAAAGATCAATCAAAGATTAAAGCACTTGATATATTGATTAAATATCGTTCATGAAGCATAAAGATATATCAAACAAGAATGTAAAACCTAGAATTGTGCATTATGTTCCTAGATTCCTTTCTTTCATCAATCCTCCTGAATAGCTTTCCCTTTTTCAGATGACCCAGCCTTCTTAGATTGCTCAGCTTCAGCCAGCTTTTGCTTTTGCCTTTCAAAATAGTTGTATGGCTTAGGGTGATATCTAAGAGGTGCATGAGTAGGCACTGAAGGATCTCCCATCTTAACCTTGTTCTAGTAATCTCTTCTGCCAGGTTCACCCATTTATATTTGTGCCATTCTTCAGAACTATAGAATTGGCCTTGTCATGTTTTCCTTGCTGGTATAGTGTCCAAGTATTTAAGATAATATCCCTTGAACAAGGGCTCTATTCTTCAAAATTTAGATTCTTCTTGACTTCCTCCATTCTCTTCCTTTAGCCTCCTGCTCTGCATGATCTCCATGATGTCTTTTTCCCTTTCTAACTTGCCCACTTCCACTGATAGTTCATCAACAAAATATTCTTGATAACTGTCAGGCTGTTGATATTGCTCAGTCTTCTGACATTGGCACATTGGAAGGTCCTTCAGGGATTAGACTTCCTGGAATAGGATGTTGATAAGCAATCCCATAATCTATTGGATCAAGATCCATGGATAATCTTACTTCATTGGATAGCCACATGGCATGATGGCTTGACATGATCTCCCCCTTTCTGGCTGCTGAAAATATTTCTTTAGAGTGTAAGGCCTGGGAATTCTGAAGTTGTTTAGAGAGTAGAGCGTTAAGATTTCCAACTGCATCCAAGAGTGTGCCTTGAGTAGTTCTGAGAGATTAAGTGAGAAGTGAGGAGAGCTAATTTTGTGTGACTTGAAGTTGTTGGAGTAAAGTTTCACTAACATTATCTACCAGCTCATGAGAAACCTGAGCACTAAGGATATTCTTTGAAGTATATTGTTAACAATATCTTCTAAGTTAGTGAAGGTCACATCCTGATTTTGAATGATGGCTTGCTGATTATCTCTTAAAGTAGACATTCTATCAAGCACAATGTTAAGTTGTTGTGCAATTAGTAAAGTGGCTTCTTTGATATGTGCTATTTTATTTCCTGTGTTAGCAACAACATTTGCAGCAGCATGATACACATTTGCATTTTGATGATTTATATGCAAAATTTCCTCTTGTAAACCATTGATCCTGACAGACAGCTCATCTGTACAACTTGTGACAGCACTGTTGACATATACTTCAAAGTGTATTCTTTGCCTGTCCAATAGAGCTTCAATTTGTGACATTAATTTAGTAGATGTGGATGTGTGGGCTGTGAGGATTGTAGAATGTGGCTAATTTACTATTTTGGGTGTGAAGGTTGTTGGATCTTTAGGCGCCGTTAGAGGGGGGGGGGGGGGGGGGGGGGGGTGAATAATGGTTTTTGAAAACTTTAGGATTTTAAGAAAATCTTTTGATATTTTATATAAAGTAAATTGAATCAAAAGTAAAGAGGGAAGAAATAAATTTTATTGAATAAGAAAAGACATGATTATCATTTATAAAATTGATTACAAAATTGGATTTCTATGACGCTAGAAATCAAAGGCGAATATAAAAGACTCTTTGGTTTTCTATACCGACTCTTCTCACTAAGAACCAGTTGGCTTTAGCCGATCGCCAGATTCGACCTTAAGCCACTCTAGACCTTCTATCCCCAAAAAGGCCTCGAGCACCCCTAGATTTAACTCCTAGACCTAGTCGCCAATAATCGCGATGAATTCCCCTTAAGCCGCAGACGGACCTAGTTGCCAATAACCCCGACGAATTCACTAAACAGTCACAAAGGATAAAGGTACAACAAAATATAAAACATTAATTAAGAACTCCCTATGAAGAATTTTGGAGACGACGAAGACGCACTGAATATTGTCGAAATCGAAGCGTGCGTTCTTCGCGTTGGGTTAGCGTTGATCCGATCCTCCTTTGAATTCTTCTTTTCAAATTGAATGTGAGATATGGTCTGGAAATTTCGGCCCTCAAGGATTTTTCAGAGTGCTGGAATAGGGGTCCTTGGTATGGTTGATTGAAGGGAATGCATGCCACCTTTTTATAGGACAAGGGAGGCTAACGCCAATGTTAAAGATAATGCATGGTGTTGACTTTGTATAGAAATAACTTGATGTCTCGAATCTCCATTCCAGGAAGGAGATTCTGCATCTTTGGAAACATTTCATTATACGCAACCTCAACGCTGGCGTTGATGTTAACACCGCCTGGCGTTAAGACAAATCATTCCAAAAATGCTCCTACTATCACGACAGCTTCCCTCCATGTCATTTTCATCTTGGTGGGAATGAAAGTCAACGATGGTGTTAAGTCCCAACGCCTGACATTAGAACACATTCTTCTTTTCAGCTTGTGCGCAAGTCCAGACCAACAAAAGTAACCTAGTGTCATATTTGTTCAAACCTGCATGCTAAAAACACAATGGCAAACTAGATCAAATACAAGTAGGATTTGTTATTCTCAAACCAAAGGGATGTGGAAAATCGTGTTCCAACAATCTCCCTCTTTTGATAATAACAAATCCAATTAAGATAAATTAGATTCAGATATAAAAGATGTGTTTTTATAAAAAGATGTGACACTATGCTATAAAGAGATTTCAATCAAGAAATACATTTAGAGATATGTGCTTCCCCTATTTAAGAGACCCCCTTAGTATATGCTCCCATAAAATAGATTTATGATCCCCCTTAATCTAGTGAATCCTATTCCTTAATAATTAAGATTTACCATTTTATTCTCCCTCTTTTATTATTACCAAAAGTGGGTGGAATGATACAAAACTAGGATAAAGACGTGAAAGTTGGGATAACTAAGAGAGGATTTAGGTGTTTTGTTGAAAATATTGTAAGTCATGATCGAGCTAAGAAAGAGTAGCACAATGGACAAAATATGATAAGCGTGAGTAACAATATCCCATGTACTTTACCAAGCCATTCTTCCACTTGTTAGAAAACAATGAAAAAGAGTTTGAAAGATACCACTTGGTGAAAAAGTGAAAAAGAGTTTGAAAGACACAAGTGAAGAAAAGACCTTAAAAATAAGCATGATAAAGTATGGTAAAAATACATGATTAAATCAATAATGCAAAAAAGCAAGGTAACCAAGATAAGCATTAAAAAATTATTTTTTTGTTTTGGTTTGACAATTCCGACAATATTTCTAGACTGTTCACATATAATGAGCATTTTCTTTGAAAATTGTTCACAACTAAAGGCAAGCATGATTTAACATATTAAAAAAAACAATAGCTACACTGTAACTAATTCGTATTTCAAGTAAAGAAAAGATTGTAGAAATCATGCATTGCAATCTAGTGCTTTTACTTAAGTTTTTAGAGAATTATGTAAATATGCATTAGGATCCAATTCTCATGAGTAGAAGCTTTATGAAAAACAATGATGTGTTCAAATAGTGTTTTGATAAGATTATACAAGTGATATAATCAAAATACATGACATATGTAAGAGAATAGTAAAAAAATATATTAAGATTGTAATTAAAGAATCACTTTCACACATCAATTCTTGAATAATATTTCAAAGCACAAAAATGAGTACAATTACCAAGGTGTTTTGCCCACACAATGTTCATTAAGACTTATCAGGGAGCGAAGTATTGCATGGGGATCACATAAGCATTTTTATAATTTTTATTATATTTTTTTGTGATCCGGTGTACAAATAGAAGTGATAAAGAAAATATGTTTGCACAAGACACTTTACAATTCTTTCCAAGGTGCTCAACCACACAATGCTCATTAAGACTTATTAGGAGGGTGAGTAGTGCTTGGTGGAGTTATCTTTGTCATTGATATTCATATTTTTAATTTTGGGACAAAGGTCTCTGAATTCACTTGTTTTGCAAACACTAACAATAATTAAATAACACTTCTATATGTGCAAGAAATTTATTGTTTGAAAAGAAGATGTAGGTAATTTAGACATACAACTTAATATGTTATAACTATTACACTACACAATCATGCAAGACTAAGATTATTAGCATATGTAGATTACCAAAATAGTGAGTGATATGAATAATTCGTTGTTGTGATTTTTAGCTTGGAAAGAAAGTTGATGATATTCTCCAACCTATATCCGATGAAGGCAAGTGTACCTTATCGTCTATAGTATATGATATTTTAATTATACCAAGGTCGTATTCCTCGGGGCGCATTGATTACTTCTACTTTGAGGAGGAAACTATTATCTTATCAATTAGTTTCTTTGAGTTGGTTTGCAAATAAGAGAACGGTTTTATGATAAAAGAGGATGATTAAGCGATAATTAAAAGGTTAGTACTTGATCTTGAATCACCTTAGAATGAAAATGATTGAAAATAGATAAAGCCCTAATTTTCTTTAACGAAGATGCTTGGACCGTGGAGGTTCCCAAAATATGAACGCACTTCTTTCAAAGCTACGCCCAACTGAGTTTAGGTTGATCAACCGAACTTTCGATCTATAATCGAAACCCCTAAAACTCGCTTTATGTGGTGAACCCCTCTATTGGATTTGACTCCAATCCGGGAAATTTACGTTGTCCTCTTTCAAGGATTGCATTCAACTCCCTTTACCCGTGAGTGATCAATCCGTACACATGATCCTTTCGGCTACTAGAGTACGGAAACAAAAGAGAAAATCATATATCGATGATATGACCTCTCTATAGATTAATCAAAGGTAAATCCTAAACATTTGTTAAAAGAGAAAGAGAAGATATGTATTAAGGAAAGGAGATCATTTCATTGCTTGGATCATCTTGATCAAGCACTAAACAAAGTTTAGTTACTCATAATAATGTAGGAAACGTAAATCATGTTAAGAACATGCATAATAAGAAAGAGAGAGAGAGAAAAGGTGTAGCAAACTATTTTATTTCTTATTGGAAACAAGTTACCAAAAGGGCAAAATGACATTACAAAGAGAGTTTGCAAAAAGATTACAAGTACGAGAAAAGAGATCACAAGAACTTTAAAACATGAAAACATTAAGCTGAAATACTCTAAAAGTAAACTCTCAATAGCTCTCTAGAATGCTCAAATGAAGGAGGAAAGATGATGCCTTCTCCCTCTTCCTTCATGCCTATTTATAGGGCCAAAACTAAGGAGGTAGAGATGGTAGATGGCATGAGTATGAAGCTTCCATGAAGCTTGCCTTGGTCAAAAACACATGTTGGTTTAAAGGTCAATGACGGCTACTCCTTTTCACACTTGTCATGAGACCCATGCTTTGAAAAGAATGATCCAAGTTGGCTAGCTTTATCTCTTTCCAAGAAGCTTCCTTCATGAACACATGCTGAATTTATAGTCAAAGGTGGCTAGCCTCTTTCATACTTAGGAGAAAATATCTCATCGGACCATTGGGGCTTCATTCTCTTCTTGAATATGGTTCAATGATACGGTAACATGACCGCACTCGATATTTAATTTGGCACGTCTTAAATGAAGGCGTGTTCTTTAGAAATGATAATGCAATTGTCCCGGGATCCTGCAAAAAATAGTAAAATAGGCGTTGTTAGGATATAATTATAAAAAGGTACGATTTAAAAGATAAAATTAACAATATCTATATATTTATATTATAATATTTAAAATATCCCTATTAATAACTTAGTTCAAATTATGCATCATCAAATTCCCCCAAACTTATTATTTTGCTTGTCCTCAAGCAAAGACATACGAGCTAGCAAAGATAAAAGAAACTAACCAAACAAATTGGCTATGCCAAACACAAGTACGATGCGAAATTAAGATAGAGAAATTATGAAAAGAAACTTAAACATTCTTACTTAGTCTTGGCACAAAGTTTTACAATTTTCACTATCATAAAAATAAATCATCACATGTTTTAAGCAAAATTAAAAATTGAGTAATGTGATGAATGAAAAGGGTATTGAGTTGCTACTAAAATCTAAGAGACATTTTATAATCATATCAATCTAAATCAAAGATCAATATGCTACCTACAAACTTACTCAATTTACTTTCTCGATATCGTACTAAAGATAAACCTTGGAAGCATGAATCAAAAGGACTTTCATTAAGTGTAACTTTTTGGCTTAGGTTTTAAGGGTGTGGAGTTCAAAAGATAAACATGAAGGGTAAAACACACTTAAAACAAAAAGAAGAGCTTTGGAAAGAACTTGTTGCTAGAAAATAAAATTTTGACACCCCAAGTAATTTTGCAATATAAAGTTGGGGTTAAAATGTCATTCATAATCTTTTTTTTTCAATACTTTTTTTTTGCATATATATAAATATATATATCATATTTTTTTTGTAGCAATTTAGATACAATACAAATCTCCACCATTTTGACAAAATGTAGTACACCCAAGTGACAAATAAAGCTCAGAAGTTTTAAGTGTGCAAGATGGGTAAGCTATATGGCTTTGGTGAGAAATAAGTGGGGCTTACAGAGAAAATGGAAAAAGCACAACGTGGCTAACAATGATTAAGAATTTTAAGGTTCGGGATACAATAGCTCAAACTGATCAAAAGGATGCCTAAATCATATTCATGTTCTTTAGTCTACTTAAAGCAAAGTATTGAGAAATTTAAGAGAAGTAAATTTCGGATAGAAAATAAAGATAATTGACTTTTCATGAAAAATGAAGATAATAAGCGTCTAGATCAGTTCGCATCTACTATACATAACACTAATCAATCATTTCAAAGATTTTTAACAGAAAAACAAGGGATGGTAGATTTTATAATAGTGAAAAACATAAAAAAAAAGACTATGAAAAAGTGCAAATATTTAAGAGAGTGTTTTCAAAAATAACGTCTACCTTAATTAGAAACACTACACGAGTCAACAAATTACTCATGAAACATAAACAATATGAAAGTTAATCAATTTTATATTAACTAAACAAGTACATAAATGCATAAAAACAAGAAAATGCAAAGTTATGGGGTACTAAATGATTTAGCAAAAAAGATTAACTCAAATTATTAATAGTTTTATATGAGTTTTATGCTTTTTTTTGATTATATTTTTGTTTTGATAAAGAGAAGAGAAAAATATTGCATCTTTTTGGATTTTTGGATTTTATAATATATATATATATTATTTATTTAGATTAAGGTACTATACCCCCATACTTAATGTTAAACATTATCCTCAATGTTTAAAACTAAGTATGAAGTAATAAAATGCATTAAAAGAAGAAGAGAGGAAAGAGGACATCCCTGATGGCGAATTCGGGGAGGCTGGAAGGGAAACCTGCAAAAACATGTTAAAACAAAATAACAAAATAGAGAAAGATAACTTTGGGGTGCCTCCCAAAAGCGCTTTGTTTAAGGTTGCGTAGCTTGACCCATTTGGCGCTCACGTACTCGGCGGAAGTAATATTGACTCACTCTTTTCGTTCGATAACTCTCCTGGAAGATACAACTTAAGACGGTGTCCATTTACTTTGAAGGAGCCTTTTTCCGGGTGGGAAATTAGAATTGTCCCATATGACCAAACCTCTTTAACGATAAAGGGGCCGGACCATCGAGATTTTAGCTTTCCCGAAAAAGGCGAAGACGAGAATTATAAAGGAGGACGAGATCGCTCGACGAAAAAGTTTTAGGGAATTTAATTTTTTATCATGATAAAACTTCGTTCGCTCCTTATAGATTTTGTTACTCTCGTACGCATTCGAGCGCCACTCATCTAATTCATTAATTTGAAGATTTCTTTGCTCGACCGCTAAGGTAGAGTCTAGGTTTAAAAATTTAAGCGCCCAGAATGCGCGGTGCTCTAACTCGACCGGAAGATGGCAAGCCTTGCCATAAACCAAACGATACGGTGTACAACCAATAGCGGTCTTGTACGCCGTTCGATAGGCCCATAGCGCGTCATCGAGCTTAAGTGCCCAATCCTTCCTATTAATAGAAGCAGTTTTTTCTAATATTCGCTTCAATTCTCGGTTGACGACTTCGACTTGGCCGCTCGTTTGTGGGTGATAAGCAGTGGAGAGCTTGTGCGTGACACCATATTTCGCTAAAATTTTAGCGAATTGGCTATTGCAGAAATGGGTGCCCTTATCATTAACTATAGCGCGTGGCGTGCCAAAACGAGAGAATAATTTTTTTAAGAAAGTTACGACGACTCTCGCATCGTTGGTGGGGAGAGCTTGCGCTTCCGCCCACCTCGATACGTAGTCGACCGCAACGAGAATGTATTTATTTGAAAATGAGGGAGGGAGAGGACCAACAAAACCGATACCCCAAAGGTCGAAAATTTCGCATTCAAGAAAAATATTTTGGGGCATCTCATCTCGGCGGGAGATGTTGCCCGACCGCTGGCAGCTGTCGCAAGTACTCACAAGGGTGTGAGCATCTTTAAAGAGCGTGGGCCAATAGAAGCCCGCCTCCAGCGCCTTCCTCGCGGTTCGGTTCGCTTGATAATGACCGCCGGTTGGTCCTTCGTGGCAATGCCGCAATATTTTAAAACCTTCCTCACTCGAAACACATCTTCTCACTACCTGGTCCGCGCAGACACGGAATAGAAAGGGGTCCTCCCAAAAACAATTCTTTAAATCAGAAAAGAATTTCTTCTTTTGCTGACTCAAGAATTCTTTTGGCAGGACCCGTGCTACTAAATAGTTAGCCAAATCCGCGAACCAGGGCGTGGAAGTTGTCATTATATTTTCGAGAGCAAGGAGGCGCTCTTCGGGGAATTTATCATTAATATCGGCTTCTACTAATGCTTCCGTAGCAGGATTTTCTAACCGGGAAATATGATCGGCCGCCAAGTTTTCGGCTCCCCTCTTGTCCCGGATTTCTAAATCAAACTCCTGCAAGAGGAGGATCCATCGCAAAAGATGGGGCTTGGCGTCCGATTTACTTAAGAGATATCTAAGAGCGGAGTGATCTGTGAAGACGATTACTTTGGAGAGAGTGATGTATGACCTAAACTTATCAAAAGCGAATACGATAGCTAGAAGCTCCTTCTCGGTAGTGGTGTAGTTCGCTTGTGCCGACGTGAGTGTTTTGCTAGCATAATAAATCGGGTGGAAATACTTGTTTACCCGTTGGCCTAAAACCGCGCCTACTGCAATATCACTCGCGTCGCACATAATTTCGAAGGGTAGTGACCAATCCGGTGCGACTAGAATCGGAGAATTTATAAGTTTTTCTTTGATAAGTTTAAAGGCTAAAAGACATTCATCGGAAAAAATAAAGGAAGATTCTTTCTCGAGAAGATGGGTTAACGGCTTCGTGATTTTGGAAAAATTTTGTATAAAACGCCGATAAAACCCTGCGTGGCCTAGGAAACTTCTAATTGCTTTTACGTTCGTTGGAGGGGGGAGCTTTTCGATAACTTCGATCTTAGCCCTATCGACCTCGATCCCTTTGCCCGATATTTTATGGCCAAGGACTAATCCTTCTTTGACCATAAAATGACATTTCTCCCAATTGAGAGCTAGATTCGTTTCCTCACAACGCTGAAGCACACGCTCGAGATTTTTTATACAATTTTTGAAAGAGTTTCCGAAAACGGAGAAGTCGTCCATGAAGACTTCCATCACTTCCTCTACTAACTCGTCGAAGATTGCCAGCATACATCTTTGGAATGTAGCTGGTGCATTACAAAGGCCAAACGGCATCCTTCGATAAGCGAAGGTGCCGAAGGGACAAGTGAAGGTTGTTTTCTCTTGGTCGTCGGGTGAAATAGGGATTTGAAAGTATCCCGACAAACCATCGAGGAAACAATAGTAGGAGTGACCTGAAAGGCGTTCTAAGATTTGATCGATAAAGGGTAACGGGAAGTGATCCTTACGAGTGGCATCATTAAGTTTTTGATAATCTATGCACATTCGCCAACCCGTAACAGTACGGGTTGGGATCAACTCATTATTTTCGTTCGCAACTACCGTTACGCCGCCTTTCTTTGGAACGACTTGTACTGGGCTAACCCAAGTACTATCCGAGATCGGGTAGATGATTCCCGCATCTAAAAGTTTGATAACTTCAGCCTTAACGACTTCTTTCATATTCGGGTTTAGTCGTCGTTGAGGCTGGACTGTGTTGCGGGAATTATCTTCGAGGAAAATTTTGTGAGTGCAAAAGGAAGGGTTAATACCCTTGATGTCGGATATTTGCCACGCAATTGCGTGACGGTGATTGCTTAAGACTAGAGTCAATTCAGAAATTTCTGAATCGCTCAACTCGGATGATATGATAACGGGTAACTTAGAATTTTTCTATAAAAAGAGATATTTTAGATGAGGGGGGAGTTGTTTTAATTCTAAAACGGGTGGTTCTTCATAAGAAGTTTTGATTTTTAATTTTTCTAAATGAAGTGGTTCGGGTGGTGTGGAACGAGAAACTTCTTCTAAACAAAAGAGCTCGGCGAGCTCGGAATCGTCACTTGATGAGGATATTAACTCAGGAAGTGAATAAAACTCGTTTTCAAAATATTCTTCTAAGTAGAAACACGAATCGTCATTCTCTAGAGTATTTCGCATTGAGGGATTTATGCTAAAAGTGACTTCATCTTCTCCAACCCGTAGGAGAAGCTTTCCATCACTAACATCGATAATCGCGCGGGAGGTGGCAAGGAAGGGGCGACCGAGTATGAGGGGTACTTCGGCATCCTCTTCGATATCAAGAATGACAAAGTCCACCGGAAAAATGAACTTGTCAACCTTAACGAGCACATCCTCCACTATCCCTACTGGATATTTTAATGATCGATCGGCGAGTTGAATACTCATTCGGGTGGGGCTAGGATTTCCTAAACCTAACTTTTTGAATAACGAAAAAGGCATGAGGTTTATGCTTGCTCCAAGATCAGCTAAGGCGTGTTTTACTAACGCATTGCCAAATAGACATGGGATGGAGAACCGTCCCGGGTCATTTGCTTTTTGGGGCAATTTGTTGAGTATAACCGCAGAGCATTCTGCGTTTAAGGAAATATGCGAAATATCTTCAAGTTTCTTTTTATTAGAGAGCAACTCCTTGAGATATTTCGCATACTTTGGCATTTGAGAGATAGCCTCGCAGAACGGAACATTAATATGAATTTGCTTTAAGATTTCTAAAAACTTTTTGTAATTTTTCTCGGCGCACTCGCTCCTAAGCTTAGATGGATACGGAATATTTGAACTAGAAGCGTGTGGAGCTAACGTAGCGGGCAAATTTGAAGCTAAAATAGGAGGAGGAGGAGAAGTTACCATGGGTTCGTCCTGTTTTGAAACCAACTCTTTTCCGCTGCGTAGAGTAATCACGTTCGCGCTTTCCCTTGGATTAGGTTCCGTATTTCCCGGTAGAGCTCCTTGTTGACGCTCGGAGAACATCTTCGCTAGTTGGCCCACTTGGTTCTCTAAATTTTTGATCGATCCGGTGAGGTTTCGGATGTTCAATTCATTTGTAGCAACATATTTTGCAAAGATCTCTTCAAGTGGAGAGGGCTTTTGCTGTTGCGGTGGAAAACCTGGTGGATTATTATAATTTAGAGGAGGGGGATTTAGATTAAGAGGTTGATTAAGAGGTTGATTTAGATTTAAAGGGCGCTGAGCATTTCCTTGGTTGCTCCATGAAAAATTTGGATGGTTCCTATAACCCGCATTGTAGGTGTTGTTGTATGGAGCGGAGTTCGGGTTATAGGAAGGCCGAGGCGGATTTCCCATGTAGTCAACCTGCTCTTCAATTAAAACATTATTAGCCCAAGGAGTGGCGGAGGAAGCAGACATCTCCGCCACTTGCTTTGTTAAGCGCTCAACTTGTAAAGCTAAATTAGAAGTAGCGTCTATTTCAAATATACTGGCGGGCTTATTAGGTCGTGCACTGGGCATATTCCATTGATACGCATTCATGGTCATCTCCTCGAAAAGCTCTTGAGCGGCCTCCGGGGTTTTCTTATTTAAAGTCCCTCCGGCGGCCGCATCAATCATTTGCCTTGTTTGGAAATTCAAGCCATTATAAAAAATTTGAACTTGTTGCTAAGTTGGCAGTGCGTTGTGAGGGCATCTACGCAAAAGCTCCTTGAAACGCTCCCATGTATCATAGAGAGTCTCCGAGTCGATTTGCATAAATGAGGCAATATCTGTGCGCATTTTAGCGGTCTTTGCAGGCGGGAAATATTTAGTGAGAAATTTTTCCGCCATATCGGCCCATGTAGTGATGGACTCTCTAGGAAGAGAGCTCAACCACTGCTTGGCCTTAGACCGCAAAGAAAAAGGAAAAAGACGTAATCGAATGGCGTCATCCGTGACACCATTGATTTTGAAAGTATCGCAAATTTCGAGAAAATTAGATATATGCGTGTTTGGATCTTCGTCCGGCAGACCATCGAAGGTCACCGATTGTTGCACCATTTGTATGATGCTAGACTTGATCTCGAAGTTATTGTTCGCCACCGCGGGACGAACAATACTTGAATGTTTGCCTTCTAGATTCGGTCGCGCATAATAGGACATGGTCCTTTGCTGGGCCTCATTAGGATTTGGCGGGTTAGGATCACCCATATTTACTGTGGTAGTGTCCCCGATCGACTCTTCGGATGCTTGATGCGTATCCTGATCACGAGAACGGAGGCGCCGCAAAATGGTGCGCTCGATCTCTGGATCAAAAGGAATATTCGAAGAGCTTTCTCGGTTCATACACCAAAAAGAAAACGGGGGGGGGGGGGGGGGGGGGGGGGGGGATGAAGAAAAGAAAGAGAAAGAGAAAGGAGATAGAAAATTAAAATAAAAACGAAAGAAAAAAAAACTTAATTATATTTTTTTTTCTTTTAGGCGGATTAAGCTAGTCTTGGACTTCCCAGGGGCTACCCGGTGAAGGGTTCGCAAGGTACTAGGAGGTGAGATGGGATGATGCCCAAACGTCCCTTTCCAAGATTTTAAGTTAGACTTTTAAGATTTTTTTTTTTGAAAATAAAACGAAAATGAAAAAAGAAAAACGATAAAATTAATAGCTATCCTCTTTTCAAAATATCAACACAAAGTCCCCGGCAACGGCGCCAAAAACTTGATATGAATAATTCGTTGTTGTGATTTTTAGCTTGGAAAGAAAGTTGATGATATTCTCCAACCTATATCCGATGAAGGCAAGTGTACCTTATCGTCTATATGATATTTTAATTATACCAAGGTCGTATTCCTCGGGGAGCGTTGATTACTTCTACTTTGAGGAGGAAACTATTATCTTATCAATTAGTTTCTTTGAGTTGGTTTGCAAATAAGAGAACGGTTTTACGATAAAAGAGGATGATTAAGCGATAATTAAAAGGTTAGTACTTGATCTTGAATCACCTTAGAATGAAAATGATCGAAAATAGATAAAGCCCTAATTCTCTTTAACGAAGATGCTTGGACCGTGGAGGTTCCCAAAATATGAACGCACTTCTTTCAAAGCTACGCCCAACTGAGTTTAGGTTGATCAACCGAACTTTCGTTCTATAATCGAAACCCCTAAAACTCGCTTTATGTGGTGAACCCCTCTATTGGATTTGACTCCAATCCGGGAAATTTACGTCGTCCTCTTTCAAGGATTGCATTCAACTCCCTTTACCCATGAGTGATCAATCCGTACGCATGATCCTTTCGGCTACTAGAGTACGGAAACAGAAGAGAAAATCATATATCGATGATATGACATCTCTATAGATTAATCAAAGGTAAATCCTAAACATTTGTTAAAAGAGAAAGAGAAGATATGTATTAAGGAAAGGAGATCATTTCATTGCTTGGATCATCTTGATCAAGCACTAAACAAAGTTTAGTTACTCATAATAATGTAGGAAACGTAAATCATGTTAAGAACATGCATAATAAGAAAGAGAGAGAGAGAAAAGGTGTAGCAAACTAATTTATTTCTTATTGGAAACAAGTTACCAAAAGGGCAAAATGACATTACAAAGAGAGTTTGCAAAAAGATTACAAGTACGAGAAAAGAGATCACAAGAACTTTAAAACATGAAAACATTAAGCTGAAATACTCTAAAAATAAACTCTCAATAGCTCTCTAGAATGCTCAAATGAAGGAGGAAAGATGATGCCTTCTCCCTCTTCCTTCATGCCTATTTATAGGGCCAAAACTAAGGAGGTAGAGATGGTAGATGGCATGAGGATGAAGCTTCCATGAAGCTTGCCTTGGTCAAAAACTCATGTTGGTTTAAAGGTCAATGACGGCTACTCCTTTTCACACTTGTCATGAGACCCATGCTTTGAAAAGTATGTTCCAAGTTGGCTAGCTTTATCTCTTTCCAAGAAGCTTCCTTCATGAACACATGCTGAATTTATAGTCAAAGGTGGCTAGCCTCTTTCATACTTAGGAGAAAATATCTCATCGGACCATTGGGGCTTCATTCTCTTCTTGAATATGGTTCAATGATACGGTAACATGACCGCACTCGATATTTAATTTGGCACGTCTTAAGTGAAGGCGTGTTCTTTAGAAATGATAATGCAATTGTCCCGGGATCCTGCAAAAAAAAGTAAAATAGGCGTTGTTAGGATATAATTATAAAAAGGTATGATTTAAAAGATAAAATTAACAATATCTATATATTTATATTATAATATTTAAAATATCCCTATTAATAACTTAGTTCAAATTATGCATCATCAGTGAGTGAATGAATCATTGATTAACATAAAATATTACTCATACTTAGAGACATGCTATGCATTCTTACACAATTTTCTATAGACTATTTCATTGCACATAATAAGATTAAGGTCAAGGTATGACAAGATAAAATAATGTTTAGGAAATTTGAAATGAAAATTAGACATTGAAGAAAATCTTGAAGTGTATGCCTAATCAATTTTGACCAGTTGTAAAAAAAACTAAGGTGTTTGCTCGTGTGAAGTCTTATAGTCAAAAACATATTTTTGTAAACATTTAAAACAAAAGAAATGACAAAACATATTTTTCATCATTTTGGATTATTTGAAATTTTATTTGTATTTTAGAATAAAACAAACTAAGAATATTATTTTTTTCAAATCAGAGAAATAAACAGAAAATATGTATGAGAAAAATACCATAAGCATTTTAGAAAAAATAGAATGGAAATTGGACCAAAGAAGCTAACGCCTGACGTTCACTTCTAACGACCAAACAAACCACAATTTCCATAGGTTTTGGAAAAAAATTTCTTTGACTTAGACTTGATACATATAGGCCTTCGTATTGTAGAAATTTTAGATAATTTAAAGACGATCAGAAGGCTTTTGAAGCATGTTTTAGGTAGTTTTAAAATGGGTTTTTTATTATTATTGTTTTTTGATTTTTCTAGAAATAAAAAAGGTAACTAAGGTGCAAACATAGATATAAAGATGTATATAAATAGAGAGGAAGAAAGAACGCTTGACATTATCTATAATGCGTAGCCTGGATGCTCGTTTCAACTAATTAGATTCATATAAATTTGCTAACGCTTGACGTTATCTATAACGCGTAGCGTTAGAATTTATAGTTCAATTTGGATAATTTTGATGAAAGGCTGATTCAGGCAAAGTAATATGTGATGAGACACAACAATATTGATAGATTAGTACATAAATTTGTTTTGAGGATAAATAGCTTTTGATGGGTGATGCGCAAATCCTGCACACGCTATAGGCGGTAGCGAGACTGCGATCCGAACGGCAGTGAACCGGTCGTTGTCAAGTAATAATATGAGGAAGTAAATCCCCAAGTATCGAATCTCTCAAGGAACACAGTAAGGTGGAGTTAACGTTCGAGGAAGGACTTGAGATCGAAGTCCTTTGGGTCGGATGAATTGCGGACACGGGGGTTGATTTGGTTTGTGGAAAATAAAGAGAAAAAGCTACAACTACTCCTATGCAATGCCGCTATGTAATGCTTCGCTCGGCGGGATGGAAGACTACGTAGGCCTTGAACGCACTACTTCGTAAGGGAGGATGGACGAGTAGGCAAGCGGATCGAACTATGCATGCCTTGAGCGCGCTGCTTCGTTAGGCGGGATGGAGTACGGGCCGCGATGCCACGCTTCGGTAGGCGGATGGGCGAGTAGGCTAACGGAATGAGGGTCGTAAGCACCTCTTCGCAAAGCACACCACTAACAATTGTTAGGGCGGCACAACACAACGAACAATCCACACCACGGGGCACACCTCAAATGAAAATATAACAAGATTACTAGACATGATTTCATACTAATGTTAACAAGTAAAAATATACTTCATTAAAATGTTGGTTCTAGCTACATATACATCAATAAGAGAAGAATAAGGCAAGAAATCGACCGAATCCGAAGTCTCGTTGTAGATTCACGGTTGGAATCGCCGGGTTGTCAATCCATGTCCAAGCTCGGTCCGCAACTACGTCCGGGGTAGAGAGAGCTGTCACTACTCTCCAATGAGCCCGTCTTCTTTGTGTCACGATCCGGTAGAGGTTGCAAACTTCCTCTTGCTTGATGGCGATGGCGGCTAAACCTTCCTTGGAGCACTTGGATGAAGGAGGAGGCCGAGAGGAAGCTCCGGCTCAAGATTGGCGTGAAGAACAAGCCCGGAGCACCTCCATATGGTGGGCGGCGGTGGAGGGGCGAAATCGGAGCCCTGGAGTGAGAAAACGGCGGAATAAAATCGGGATCCTGACCTAATTCGCGAGCAGGTCATTTTATAGGCGCTGGAATAATCAGTGCGCACGATCAGTGGCGCACGACCGGTGGTCGTGCGCACTAAGATCCTGTGATCGTGCGCCTGACTGGACGGAGCCTGCAAGGGAAGAAAATTATAAAATACAATGTTCGCACGATCAATGGCGCACGACCGGTGGTCGTGCGCACTATCGTCAGTGGTCGTGCGATAAGCCAAACAGAACTCAAGAAATGGCGTTAAGTGCGCACGAGCAGAGGCGCACGACCAGTGGTCTTGCGCGAAGGAGCCAGTGATCGTGCGCAGTGTTCCTGTATAGAATTGTACCGGGAACACCTGCACGACTCCTTCTCCAGCATACGACACCAGTCCTGCCACTGAAACTGGCACTTAACGATGCATGAAAACTACTAGAGATGAAAAACAAGAAACAACACCAAAAACGGGCCTAGAGGTGCACTTAGCAAGGAGTATCAAATATGAGGGAAAACAAGTCTAAAGTGAAGTGCATAAACTAGAAAATCGGCCCAGATGAGTCCATAAATGTGTATATATTTGGGACTCATCACACCCCCAGACTTAACTGTTTGCGCGTCCCGAGCAAACGAATCCGGTGGAGTGTGAAAATGGTCGTTAGCAAAGAAAATTACGCAAGAGAGTACAATGCGAAGTAACAAAAGCATGCAAATAAAAATTTCGTAAAAAGAGATTCTAACTATGCTAACTAATTTACGAAAGTACTAGAGCGTAAATAAAGACTTATCAATACTCAGTTGGTGAATTGTGAAGAATTTGACGATCATGCCCGGTGTGAAAGTAATAAGCCACTAAGGAGGGTGTTGCAAAAGATCGGGGTTTGGGAATAACTCCGCTGAAATCCATCAACGTCGGGAACCATACGCTTGCCCGGTCACACTCTCACCACGGCGCTAGCAACTCCCGAGATAAATCAATAGGACTTTTAGGATTATATTGGGGCTTAGGTTGCGGTATGATAATCAAGGGTAAAAACGAAGGCTACGCAACCAACATGAGTCAACGGAACGCTGCACCAAGCAAAAACAAAAGCAAAGCACGTGTGACACACCCCCAAACTTATTATGAAAACTAGGCGTGCACACGGCCCACTCCACAAATACCAACAGATTTTTTTAAAATGCTCGGGAGGATAACTTTTCAATACACATTTTTTTTAGATTTTTACTTCAATACCATATTTTTCTTTTTCTTTTTCTTATCCTCCGGTTGGTTCAAAATCAGCAAATAGAGTTTACTTCTCCTTCACAACACGACGATTCCAAACGTCACACCAAATCTAGAACATAAGTGCATATAACATATGCTTGGTAGCGATAGTGGGATAAGCTTCAGTCCTTGGTGAATGGAGGAGGAGCTGAACAAAGGGAGTGGTAGGCACAAGTGTTGGGTAGCAAAGGTGAGCGAATAGGATATGGAAAGCAAAGGCTCAAACTAGCCAAAAGGTGGCCTATATCACATTTATCTCCACGAATCGCCCGCACCCATGCTTCAAGAGTCGCTTGGGGCAAGTTCTTATCCCATGAGAAAGGTAAACCTTCCTCCCGACTCGAGCAACACACGACTAGCACTCGTACACACAAAACACCGGGTTATCGTCAATTTCATTCAAATTCACCACTTGAGTATAATAAATCTAAATTTACGCAAAAATACTAAACATAAATTAGATGCATAGAGACAATCTAGTTCTACTCAAGTTCTACCATATCATGCAAAGTGACTAGAACACTACACGAGTCAACATCGCACTCCAAATAATAATTCCTAAGTTAAAAACCTATTTCACATTCCAACCAAAATAGTTTAACCGGAACAACAACAAAAAGATAAGCGCGCACTCAAGTGGGTGAAGTGGTGTGTGAAGCATGAAAACAATGATAATGACAAGGATACAAAAGAAACAAACTTCTAGTATGCAGTGCAACTCGTGCACAGTGAATGACAACATACGCTCCCCCAGACTTAGTCTAAACAATACATCTAGAAATTGGAAGCTAAAAGAGGGGAGGAAGTGTTACCCAATGCTCAGCAAGTGAGCATACCAGAAGGTGCGTGGAAATCTGAAGCAAACCCGCCATTCAGAATTTGCAATGAGTACCTGCAGGGGTGAGCTCCACAAAAACAAAAGAAAAAGACAAACTAAAATAAACTACAGCTAACTAAACATGATTAGAAGAAATAAAAATGCAGGAAAAGTAAGATAACTACTGGGGTTATTGTCCTCCCAGCACGACTTATTCAAATTGAAAACAGTTCTAGCTAATGGGTCTATGAAAAGAGAAGTGCACAGGTAACTATTCTAATATGCGTGTCGGTAGCGGGTACCGATACGGCAACAGAACAGTCACGCCTCTACCCGAATATAAATAATACCTGCTCATCACAGGTAGAGGGAATAAAAAATAAGAAGAGGAGGAATCCTCACTCAACTCACCAAAACTATCCTTGCCCAGCAAGGTATCGTCAACAGCAAGGTGGCAGGAGGAAAAGGCAATGAGTGGAGCTTCCTCTACGGAGGGAGAATAAACCTCCTCGCATGAGAGGATGCTCGCATCATTGACTTGAGCAAACAGCTCCAAGTCCTCCTGAAGTACCTATGAAGATTCAACATGCACAGACTCAGATGAAGGAAGGGGATCAAGAAATAAATAAGGCGAAGAACATAAATCATCGTCAATCGGGGGAGTGATCCCGGTCTCACTCCCATCAGGCTGGGGAAGTAAAATAATGTTTGCATTGTCATCAATGCTACAAGATTCGGCAGGATCAACGGTGGCCAAGCTTAGGATTTGGACTTCCTCCACCGGTGCTGAGGAAAATTCCTCTTCACCTAGAAGGTTGTCCTCCTCCATAAGAGTAGGCACAATACTAAGATCAACCACCTCCTCCTGCGACACATCATCAACAATGTCGTCGGAGACGAGTATAGTATGCACAACAGGGGGAGGAGTAGTGCTCGGATAAAAGTCGAGCACCGATTCCTCACAAAGAATCGAATCCACTAGAGGTGGTGGATGCACATGGAGAATGGGCTCAGCAATGTCGGTGCATAGATCAACCGCACATCCGGTGACCGTATCCATGCCATACCCTTCAAGATGTGAAGGTGACAAAGACACATAATCGGATGTTGAAGGTGTGCCACCAGAGTTAGGAGTTGGGACGATCCGGATATCCGGCTCGTCATCCTCGTCCAATTGGCGAAAATACTCGGCACAGTCCTTCAAGACATGATCAGTGCTCTGACAAAACCGGCACTGCCTAGCAGGCTTCTTTGGCACAACGGGTGCTGAAGCCGAAAAGAAGTATGACGGTAAAGGCTCAGCAGAGTAGCCATAAGACTTACGCGCACCATATGGAGTACCAGACGAAGTCGGTGCTCCATATGCTGGGCTATAAGAATCATGCCTACTATTCTCCGTAGGGCATTCATCACTAGAGTGGGAGGTATCTCTACACCAACGGCAACGGATATTGAGATGTGCCCACATAGTGCGAAGATAAAATGATTCAAAAATAAAAATGCTATTGTGCAAAATACAACACCTAACAAAAATTACTAAAGCAACCTAATTAAAACAGGAAAATGGAATAAAAAGAAATAAAACAAAGAAATGCAATTTACAAATGGAAGGGCTTCTCTCTCAGGTTCTCCCTCTCCAGAAAACTGACACGACTGTGTTCCCCGACAACGGAGCCAAAAACTTGATGCGCAAATCCTGCACACCGCTATAGGCGGTAGCGAGACTGCGATCCGAACGACAGTGAACCGGTCGTTGTCAAGTAATAATATGAGGAATTAAATCCCCAAGTATCGAATCTCTCAAGGAACACAGTTAGGTGGAGTTAACGTTCGAGGAAGGACTTGAGATCGAAGTCCTTTGGGTCGGATGAATTGCGGACACGGGGGTTGATTTGGTTTGTGGAAAATAAAGAGAAAAAGCTACAACTACTCCTATGCAATGCCACTATGCAATGCTTCTCTCGGCGGGATGGAAGACTACGTAGGCCTTGAACGCGCTACTTCGTAAGGGCGGATGGACGAGTAGGCAAGCGGATCGAACTATGCAGGCCTTGAGCGCGCTGCTTTGTTAGGCGGGATGGAGTACGGGCCGCGATGCCACGCTTCGGTAGGCGGATGGGCGAGTAGGCTAACGGAATGAGGGTCGTAAGCACCTCTTCGCAAAGCACACCACTAACAATTGTTAGGGCGGCACAACACAACGAACAATCCACACCACGGGGCACACCTCAAATGAAAATATAACAAGGTTACTAGACATGATTTCATACTAATGTTAACAAGTAAAAATATACTTCATCAAAATGTTGGTTCTAGCTACATACACATCAATAAGAGAAGAATAAGGCAAGAAATCGACCGAATCCGAAGTCTCGTTGTAGATTCACGGTTGGAATCGCCGGGTTGTCAATCCGTGTCCAAGCTCGGTCCGCAACTACGTCCGGGGTAGAGAGAGCTGTCACTACTCTCCAATGAGCCCGTCTTCTTCGTGTCACAATCCGGTAGAGGTTGCAAACTTCCTCTTGCTTGATGGCGATGGCGGCTAAACCGTCCTTGGAGCACTTGGATGAAGGAGGAGGCCAAGAGGAAGCTCCGACTCAAGATTGGCGTGAAGAACAAGCCCGGAGCACCTCCATATGGTGGGCGGCGGTGGAGGGGCGAAATCGGATCCCTGGAGCGAGAAAACGGCGGAATAAAATCGGGATCCCAACCTAATTCGCGAGCAGGTCGTTTTATAGGCGCTGGAATAAACAGTGCGCATGATCAGTGGCGCACGACCGGTGGTCGTGCGCACTAAAATCCTGTGATCGTGCGCCTGACTGGACGGTGCCTGCAAGGGAAGAAAATTATAAAATACAATGTTCGCACGATCAATGGCGCACGACCGGTGGTCGTGCGCACTATCGTCAGTGGTCGTGCGATAAGCCAAACAGAACTCAAGAAATGGCGTTAAGTGCGCACGAGCAGAGGCGCACGACCAGTGGTCGTGCGCGAAGGAGCCAGTGATCGTGCGCAGTGTTCCTGTACAGAATTGTACCGGGAACACCTGCACGACTCCTGCTCCAGCATACGACACCAGTCCTGCCACTGAAACTGGCACTTAACGATGCATGAAAACTACTAGAGATGAAAAACAAGAAACAACACCAAAAATGGGCCTAGAGGTGCACTTAACAAGGAGTATCAAATATGAGTGAAAACAAGTCTAAAGTGAAGTGCATAAACTAGAAAATCGGCCCAGATGAGTCCATAAATGTGTATATATTTGGGACTCATCAATGGGTTTCAATTTGGTATATCTATGACTCCTAGTTCTAGCCTAAGCATGTTGAAACGAGCATCCATGCGAGATTTTGTAAAGATGTCCGCAAGTTGGGATTCCTTGCCTATGAAGCTAACTCTCACTGTTCTTTCTTAATGTGATCCGTAATGAAATGATGACGCACATCTATGTCTTTGGACCATGAATGATGAACGAGATTATTGGTTAGATCTATTGCACTTTTGTTGTCACATTTTATTTGAACATTATTTAGATGTACCCTAAAGTCTTCTAGTGTTTGACTCATCCAAAGGGCTTGTGCACAATAACTTCCTAGTGCTACATATTTGGCCTCGGTGGTGGAGGGGGCAACAAAATTTTATTTCCTACTCGACCAAGCTACTAGTGAGGGGCCTAAGAAGTGATATGTGCCACTTGTTCTTTTACGATCTAATGAGCAGCCCGCATAATCAGAGTCAGAATATACATGCAATATAAATGAATCATTATATGGAAACCATAAGACTAGACTAGATGATCCGATTAAATATCTAAAAATTTGTTTAACCGCTTTCAAATGAGATTCCTTAGGATTAGCTTGAAATCTAGCACATAAGCAAACGACAAACATAATATTGGGTTTAGACGCACTTAGATATAATAATGATCCTATAATTACTCTATATAGTGTTTAATCAATAGAGATTCCAACTTCATCTTTTCCTAATTTTAGAGATGCACTCATAGGAGTGGTGGCTTATTTTAAATTTTCAAATCCAAATCTTTTCAACATATTATGCACATATTTAGATTGATTTATAAATATTCAATCATTTCTTTGTTTGATTTGAAAACCTAGAAAGTATGTGAGTTCTCCAACCAAGCTCAATTCAAATTCTTTTTGCATTACACATACAACTTCATTACATAATTGTTCGTTAGTGGCTCCAAAAATGTTGTCATCTACATAAATTTGTAATATAATTAGATCATTATTAACATGTTTGATAAAAAGTGTATTATTGGCCCTTCCCATTACATAATCATGCTTTAATAAAAATGAAGTTAATATATCGTACCAAGCAAATGGTGCTTCTTTTAAACCATAAAGTGCTTTATCTAATTTGAAAACATTATTTGAGAATTTTTCATTTATGAAACTGGGGGGTTGTTCAATATAAACTTCTTCCTTAATAATTCTGTTCAAAAAAGCACTTTTAACATCCATTTGAAATAGTTTAAATCTTTTGAAACTCGCAAATGCAAGAAAAAATCGAATGGATTCTAAGCGAGCAACAGGTGCAAATGTTTCATCAAAATCTACCCCCATGATTTGTGAATACCCTTGTGCTACTAAGTGAGCTTTGTTCCTAGTAATCCTAGATTCACCATCTAATTTATTTTTGAAAATCCATTTTACGCCTACTACCGGATGATTTGATGGTCTTTCTACAAGGTTCCAAACCTTATTGCGTTCAAGTTTTTCTAATTCTTCATGCATAGCTAAATACCAAAATTCATAATTTTGCGTGGTTGAAATATTTTTTGGTTCGATTACAGAAACAATGCAAAGGTTTGAAAAAGATTCATGTAGGGAAGAACGAGTTGTTATCCCTTTAGATGGCTCTCCAATGACAAGTTCCTTTGGATGATGCTTTGTTAACTTTAGCACTCTAGGAGGTACATACTCCTCTTGTTTGTCCCCCTCTTCCTTGTTCTCCTCATCCTCATTTTCCTCGTCATGTGACTTGTTATCTTCAAGCCCTAATGGGGAGAGGGGTTCCTCGTCATTTCCTGTAGTAGTTTTTTCTACGCAAGGAACAAACTCATCAAATCTAACATGAATAGATTCTTCAACTATTTTTGTTCTTTTGTTATAAAATCTATACGCTCTACTGGTTGAGGAATAGCCCAGAAAAATACCTTCATCACAATTTTCATCCAATTTTGTTAATGAATTCTTTGTATTTAATAAATAACATTTGCAACCAAATACACGAAAATAGGATACATCAGGCTTCTTTTGAAAATACAATTCATAAGGGATTAATTTAAAAGAGGTCGAAACATGACACGATTAATAACATAACGTGATGTGCTAACGACTTCGGCCCAAAATGATCTAGGCAACCCAAATTCAAAGAGCATAGTGCGTGCTAATTCTTGAAGGGTTCTATTTTTCCTCCCCACAACACCATTTTGTTGTGGGGTGCGTGGAGCTGAAAATTCGTGCTTAATTCCTAGATCACTACAAAAAGTGGTAAATTTTTCATTTTCAAATTCTCCCCCATGATCCGAGTGCATGCATTGAATTTTTAGATCAAGTTTATTTTGAATACGTTTATATAATTTTGAGAATTCACAAAACGAGTCAAATTTTGCAGTGAGGAAAATTGTCCAACAATATTTAGAGAAATCGTCAATTAAAACATAAGTATATTTTCTACCACTTAGACTTGATGTGCTCATTGGACCAAAAAGGTCCATATGAATTAGTTGTAAATGTCTACTAGTAGAAATATCATTTTTTACTTTTAAAAGATGTTCTAGAAAATTTTCATTTTTGGCAAGGTGGACAAAGTGAAGATAAATTTGCATTAAGCATAGGTAATACTTTAATTTATTTATCTTTTGCTAGTTTCAAAATAAGTTTAGTGCTAGTGTGTTCAAGATGCCTATGCCATAATTTTAATTCATCATTTTTTGAAATAAGACATTTGATAGATGATTGTGAAAGATCCTGAAAAGTAATCATGTAATCATTATGAGTTCTTGGTGCGGTGAGTATAACTTCATTTGTTATAGGATTTATAATTTTGCAAAGATTTGTTGAAGATTCAAATAAGATATTCAGTCCTTTGTCACATAATTGACTAATAGATATTAGATTGTGATTTAAACCCTCGACATATAAATCATTTGAAATAGAAAAAGAGTCGTTAACAACTACACCACTGCCCATGATCCTTCCCTTGCCATTATCGCCAAACATCACCATCCCTCCTTTCTTCATCATGAGGCTAAGGTACTTTGCTTTATCGCTCGTCATGTGCTTGGAGCAGCCTGAGTCCAAGTACCATATGTCTTTCTTGTCCTTAGCCTGCCAACACACCTAAGAAGATGTTAGTAAAGATTTGGATACCCACGAGGTTCCTCCCATAATATAGGTGGAGGCCTTAGATACCCAGATTTGCTTAAAAGTGTGCTTTCCCTTCTTCCTACAAGAGTCCGTAGTGTGACCAAAAAACAAACAGTTGGCACAAGCAATAAAAGGGGTTGAGACCTTTTTCAAAGAATTTTGTTGACTCTTGCTGGTAGAAGGGGTAATAGATGAATTTTTATAAAAAGAGTTTTGATTTCTAGAACTAGAGCTAACATCAGCATTATGTGTTAACGCTGGGCGGTAGCTTCCCGAGCCATACCCCAGCCCAAACTTTCAGAACCATGGCACTGGTTGCCTAAAATCATGTCCAGTGATTTTTGGCCAACCCCAAATTTTTTTATTGCCATATTGAGATCATTGATTCGATCTTTCAAAGAGGTATTTTTGGTAGTAAGTATTACACATCGATTTGCAAATGATTTCTTTCCTTCCTCAATTTGGAGAAGATAGGTTTTTAATTTTCTTTCTAAGTCCTGTTCTCTTTTACAAGAGTTTTTTGTTCGGAAAGAGCCTGAGAGAGAGTTTCTTCAAGTTCTTGAATTTTTACCAATGAAAGATCACTATCTTGGCAATCTCCATTTTCTTTTCCAAAAGTTTTTATTTCTTGATTCAGTTTTTTATTTTCTTTTAATAAGATTTTATTTTCTATTTTTAAAAGATCAATATCTTTAAGACTTTTATCAAAATATTTGCAAGTTTGAAGAAATTCATCATAGAGTTCATCATAAGTGGGAGGAGGTACCTCAGTGTCGCTTTGGACACTTGTTTCGTCGTTGATGAGATCGTTGCTCCTACCCATGAGGCACATGTTTGCCTCTTCATTGTCGCTTGAGGAAGATCCACTTGACTCCTCTGTGGAAGAATCATCCCATGTAGCAGCCTATAAAACCTTTTTCTTTTCTTTTCCTTTGTGCCTCCTTTCCTTTCACTCTTTCAGGTATTTTGGGCACTGACTCCGGGTGTGTCCAGTCCTTCGGCAATGGTAGCACTCTGACGGTGGCCGCTCATCATCGTCGTCGCTACCTTTTTCTTTTGTAGAGGATGATCCCTTCCTTTTTGCATCTTTCACGAAGTATTTTTGAAAAGAGTTTCTTCTCTCAGGATTCTTCATGAATTTCTTGAAGTTCTTTACAAAAAGGCTTTCTTCATCTTCTTCATCATCATTGGCCTCCTTATTGGACTTTAGAGCCAAAACCCTCTTCTTTGGCTCTATATAGTACTCTTCATGTTGAATCTTGAGTTCTACCTCATGGGTTTTAAGATTTCCAATGTGGTTCTCAATGTGAAGTTGCCTTAGATCATGAGATTCTAATATCGTCGTCACCTTTGGATTGAATTTTGGTGGAAGAGGTCTAATAATCTTCCTCACTAGGTCTCCGTCTGTGAAGGTCTTTCCATGGATTCTTGATGCGTTTACAATTTTTGTAAATCTTGTGTACAGGACGTTGAAATCCTCGTCAGGTTCCATGCAGAACTTTTCATACTCTGATTCCAGTTGAAAAATCGTTGAGTCCTTCACCTGCGAGGTATCTTTTTGAGTAATTTCCAATAAACTCCATATATCATATGTAGTTTTACAAGCACAAACACGATTAAATTCAGATTTATCTGACACACAAAATAATGCGTTCATTGCCTTTGCATTATTTTTACACCTAAGTTTGTCTTGATCATCCCATTGATCTCTAGGTTTTCCAAGCGTAACTTCTCCTACTACGGCGGTAGGAAGAGAATAGCGTTGTTCAAACATTCCCCAAACTTCTATGTCTAAAGTCATTAGAAAACATCGCATCCTAACTCTCTAGTAGCTATAATTGGACCCGGTAAATAATGGTGGTCTACTAATTCCCTGCCCCTCATAAAAAGCGAGATCTTGGTGTGCCATTATTCCTGGTGGTGAAACCATTTTGGAATAACCTGGCTCTGATACCACTTGTTGGATCTTTAGGCGCCCTTAGAGGGGGGGAGGGTGAATAAGGTTTTTTGAAAACTTTAGGATTTTAAGAAAATCTTTTGATATTTTATATGAAGTAAATTTAATTAAAAGTAAAGAGGGAAGACATCAATTTTATTGAATAAGAAAAGACACGATTATCATTTATAAAATTGATTACAAAACTGGATTTCTATGCCGCTAGAAATCAAAGGCGAATATAAAAGACTCTTTGGTTTTCTATACCGACTCTTCTCGCTAAGAACAGGTTGGATTTAGCCGATCTATACCCAGATCCAGCCTCAAGCCGCTCTAGCCCTTCTATCCCCAGAAAGGCCTCGAGCACCCTTAGATCTAACTCTTAGACCTAGTTCCAACAACTGCGATGAATTCCCCCTAAGCTGCAATCAAACCTAGTCGCCAAAAACCACAACAAATTCACTAAACAATCATAAAGGATAAAGGTACAAAAAAATATAAAAGATAAATTAAATACTCCCTATGTAGAATTTTGAAGATGGCAAAGACCCGCTGAATATTGTCGAAGTCGAAGCATGCGTTCTTCGCGTTGGGTTAGCGTTGATCCGATCCTCCTTTGAATTCGTCTCTTCAAATTTAACGGGAGATGTGGTCTGGAAATTTTGGCCCTCAAGAATATTTTAGAGTGCTGGAATAGGGCTCCTTGGCATGGTTGATTGAAGGGAACAAATGCCACCTTTTTATAGGGCAGGAAGCTAACGCCAGCGTTAGAAATAACGCCAGACGTTGACTCTGTATAGAAATAACTTGATGACTCGAATCTCCAAACCAGGAAGGAGATTCTGTATCTTTGGTAAGATTTCATTTTAGTCAACCTTAACGCTGGCGTTGATGCTATTGCCTGGCGTTAAGACACATTCCCAAAATGCTCCTACAATCACGACAACTTCCCTCCATGTCATTTTCATCTTGGTGGGAACGAAAGTCAACGTTGGCATTAAGTCATAATGCCTGACGTTAGAACACATTCTTCTTTTCAACTTGTGAGCAAGTCCAGACCAACATCAACAACCTAGTGTCATATTTGTTCAAACCTGCATGCTAAAAACACAATGACAAACTAGATCAAATACAAGTAGGATTTGTTATTCTCAAACCAAAGGAATGCGAAAAACCGCATTCCAAATAAGGCTGCAGTGTGACCTGAGCAGAAGGCTCCCCATGCATTGTTGTAGGGATGTCAGAAGGCTGTTCACATTCATTCTTAGGAGAACTATGATGCATATAATCATCATTTAGAAATTTTTCCAAAGACCTATTAGAATTTTCCACCTCTTCAACAACTAAATGTCCACTACTTGGACTGTTCTCAGTCTCTACAACTACCACATCCGTTACATCCTCTTTAATAACTTTTGGTTCGCCTCTGGGACTTTCCTCAGCTTCAGCATTATGTACATTTGTCTCAGCCTCCTTGGCAATGATCAGAACTTCTTCAGAGGTCACCTCCTCATGAGGTACTATATCACTGTCAATCACTGCATTATCTTCTCTTAGTGGCTCCCCCTCAACATGAGCATGAGAGTTTTGAGTAACTTGTGGAGGTTGAGCATGTCTTTGAAGGACATCAATTCTTTGTGAGGAGGGTTTACATACTACCTTCTTGGTGAATTTCTTTTCCCATGTACTGATGGTCTTCATATCTATTCTTTTCAGATAATGGAGAGGCTTTGATTCATAGTCATTCAGATGTTGAGGAATGGAGTGCTTTAAGTATAATGAAAGGATTCTGCCAAAGTTGGGGGCCTTCAGGCTTTCTTTGATCTTGACAAACAAGACTTTGCCCCAGTCAGTCTTTTTCTCAAGAATGACTCTGATCATCAACTCAAACATTTCTTTGGAGATTCTATCATGTCACCCAGCTTTGCACAGTTGTATTTTCCCAATGATATCTGATAACAGCTTACCTTGCACATTCATCTTATTCCTTTGAATGCTTCCATAAGGTTTTCCATCAAGGCCACACCATTTATATCCTTCCAAAAAGTACCCAGGACTGACTGATTCTTCTTCTTCATTCTCATCCAGAACAGTTAATTTAAGGGCATTGGTAAGGCCTGTAGCAGTTATCGTTATGTATTCTCTAGACACAGTGGTAAGAATAGCTTTTCCTACCTTGCTGATTTGGGAATTAGCATATATTTCTGAGAGAGCAGTGTGGTAATGTCTGGTCAACTCTGTGAGGACATATTCTAGCTCTAAAGCGTATAATAAAGTAATTACCATGTCAATTTCTTCATCAGCATCATTGAATCCTTCCTTCACTAACTCTCCTCCAGATAGAACTTTCTCATCTAACATTTTTGGCACCATTGCTTGTTGCCGGAAGTCATCGAGATGAATAAGATGAGGTAAGGATTCTAGGATTTTGTGTGTGCGTGCAATTTCTATGCTTTCACATTGTCTAATATATACCATTATGCTTTTGGAAGGTAAAAAGGCGTGTACCTGATGAAATCTTCCAGAATCATTTTGAAAATCTCATAATTGCAGCATAATTATGATGCTTACATGTCCCATGATGTCATCTTGTCGGCCTGATTGGGTTTTTTCATCTAGAATGTCGTCGATATCACATTAATTTTGTCGTCGAGACACTAACAATGCCGTCTTGACCATCAATATGATTTTTCTTTGTCTAAGCCAATTTTCTCTAGAAAACTTTCCACTTATGCCTTAGCCAAACTTTATGTAGTTTCTGTCTTCAAAGCTAAATTGTTAGACTTCTTTAGGGTGGACCTTGCAAAAGATCTAGCCTTTTTACAGTATAAATCAAATCCTACAGTAAGAAAAGTATGCAGTACAACATTCCCAATTTAAAAACTTTGCATCCCTAATTCAATTTTGAATTGATTGAACTTAAACTCATCAAGGGGCTTAGTAAAAATGTCAGCTATCTGCCTGTCTGAACATACTCAAGACAGATGTCCTCCTTTTCCACATGCTCCCTAATGAAGTGATATCTAATTTCAATATGCTTAGTTCTACTATATGCCACCAGATTGTTTAGCAATAGATATGACACTTGAGGAATCACAAAAGAGAGGTGTTCTCTTTATTTGCAAATTGTAATCCTCTAATTGGTGTTGAATCCAAAGAAGTTGTGCACAACAACTACCAGCAGAAATGTATTATGTTTCAGTTGTAGAAATAACAATGCTATTTTGCTTTTTACTACTCCAGGACACAGTCCTTCTCCCCAAGAACTGACAAGTTCCTGAAGTGTTTTTTCTTTCCTCTTTGTACCCAGCAAGGTCTACATCAGAATAACCACACAGCTCAAATTCATCTGACATAGGACACCAGAGTCCTAGATTGGGAGTGCCCTTCAGATATCTCAAAATTCTTTTGGCTGCTGAGTAATGACATTCTTTGGGGTTCACTTGATACCTTACACAGACACATATAACAAAAATGATGTCTGGCCTACTAGCAGTGAGGTAGAGCAATGAGCCAATTATGCTTCTATACATGGACTCATTATAGGGTTCCCCTTCTCATCCTTGTCTAGAGACACATTTGATCCCATTGGAGTTCTCATAGGGGTAGATTTATCCATCCAAATTTCTTTATGATATCCAAGGTAAATTTGGTCTGAGAAATAAAAATTCCTTCCTCAGATTACTTTACTTGAAGACCTAAGAAATATTTAAGCTCTCCCATACTGCTCATTTCAAATTTACTTTGCATGATCTTGGCAAACTTTTTGCAAAGATTCTCATCAGTTGATCCAAATATAATGTCATCAACTTATATTTGAACCACAATGATCTGACCATTCAATTCTCTCAAGAAAAGAGTCTTATCTATTTTCCCTTTTAAGAACTTGTTTTCAAGAAGAAAGGTAGACAATGTCTCATTCCAAGCCCTTGGTGCTTACATCAAGCCATACATGGCTTTCTTTAGAAAGTAGACATAATCATGATGGGTAGGAGAGATAAAACTAGGTGGTTGAGCTACATAGACCTCCTTCTTTAAGTCTCAATTCAGAAATGCTGAAATAACATCCATTTGGTAGACTTTGAAACCCTTGAATGCAGCATATGCTAGAAAAAGTCTGATGGCCTCCAATCTAGCTACAAGAGCAAATGTTTGATCAAAATTTATGCCTTCCTCCTGCCTATATCCCTGGGCTACTAGTCTTGCTTTATTCTTTATGATCACTCCAGCTTCATCCATCTTATTTCTGTAAACCCATTTTATCCCAATGACATTATGCCCTTGTGGCCTTGGGACAAGCTTCCAGACATAACATCTTTTGAATTGGCTGAGCTCTTCTTACATGGACATAACCCAGAATTGGTCTTGATTGGCCTCCTCAAATTTCTTTGGTTCAAGTTGTGATAGAAAACTGAGATGCAAGTTTTCATTCAGAGCATTACTTTTGGTTCTAACTCCATTGTTAAGCACACCAACTATTTGATCTGCTGGACGATTTTTGAGATGGCTTCCTGTTATAGGCAGCACCCTTTGAGGTTCTCCTACTTCAGTAATTTCTTCAGCTGCTGCTTTAGGATTATCATTCTGAGAATTTGTACTTTCAATAGCTTATTCTACTCTTTCTGGAATAGAATTCTGTGGGGAGAGTTCCTCTTTCTCAATAGTCTCCTCTTCTCTAATTTTTAGATTGTCCAGTCCAGCTTCAATTCCTGTACTGCATGAACTAGATAAAGGGTTATGCAACATGCTACTCTCATCAAAAACTATATGAATATATTCTTCAATTATAAGAGCATTCCTATTGAAGACTCTGTAGGCTTTGCTATATCCTACAAAGACACCTTCATAGCTCTTTTCAGAGAATTTGGTAATATAATGCTTATTATTCTTTAGTACATACCATTTACTTCCAAAGATTCTGAAGTAAGCTAGTGTTGGTTTTTTACCTTTAATCAGCTCATAAGGACTCTTGTTATGGTTCTTATTGATGAGTGCTCTATTTTACACATGACATACAATATTGACTGCCTCAGCCCAAAGATATTCTGGGAGTGAGGAGTTACTTAACATGGTCTTACTAGCTTCAATGAGTGTTCTATTTTTCCTCTCAGCCACCCCATTATGTTGGAAAGTTCTGGGAGAAGAAAACTCTTGTAAGATACCTTCTTCTTCACAAAATTTGGTCATTGAACCAGACTGAAATTCAGTATCATGATCACTTTTGATCTTGACCATAGAGCTGTTTATTTCATTACGAATTTGTCTGACAAAATTTTTGAATGTACCTAGGGTATCAGACTTTTGTTTTAAAAAGAACACCCAAGCAAACCTAGAGTGATCATCAACAATAACTAATGTATAGGCCATTCCTCATAAGCCGTGTACTGTCATAGGGCCAAATATGTCCATGTGCAGAAGGTATAAACACCTAGTTGATTGTTTGTCCTGTATGCTTTTAAATGAGTCCATATTTGTTTGCCCATTTGACATGCATGGCAAGGACTAATTTCTAATCAATCCAACTTAGGAACATCCCTTACCAAATTTTCTATAATTAATTTCTTAAGAGACTTGTAATTAATGTGGGCTTGTTGATGCGATTAATTCGGCAAGTGCACCGGTCGCGCAAGTAATAAATGTTGGGAATAGGATCCCCGAGTGTCGGTCTCTTGAGGAATGCAGGTTGGGTGAATGAATTGCGTTGTGTGACAATTGTTACACAAGCGGGAACAAACACAGAAAGTGGGGTTTTGATTTGGTTTCCTACCGTTAACCACAATAAAAGAAATGCGGGTCGAAATCACCGCTTCACAAGGTGAGATGGATGCAACGGCCGCGATGCCGAGCTTCGTGAGACGGATGGACGGTGCGCATGCGAATGAAGTGATCACTAGTGCGGAGAGTGAGGGTCGCAAACACCTCTTCGCAAATCGCCGTTAGCTCTTGCTAACGCGAATCGAACACGATGCGTGCGTGAGTGAGTGAGTGGAGGCGAAACGATTCACAAGCAAATATTGATGAATAGAGAAGAAACAACCATTGCTTTTAAGCTAAACATCAAGATATTCAGGTTTAAATGATTCAAAGAAATACATCAAAAAAAAGGGAAGAAGAAGACAACCAATGGACGAAGACTAGCGGCCGTTCACGACCAGAATAGTAGTTTGTCAAGCTACCTCCGGACTCGGGCGGACTGTGCTTCCGGCGTTGAGAGACTGTCACGACCTCTCCACGTGCTTCCGTCGTCTTCTACCTCAGGATTGCTATCCTTCTCACCAGACAGAAATGGAGACAGCTTGCTTGAGTGCTTGCGGATGGCGGAGAATGCTTCCGGACGATGGAGGAATGCTAAGAATGGCCGGAGACAACTTCCCCTCACGGAGAAGATGAGGTGGAGGAGGCTGGAAGTGGAAAACGGCGGCGTACGGACTGGAAATCGCGCTCCCGGAACCGGATTATCCCTAATTTGCGGATCAGGACATTATATAGGCGCTGGAGAAAATACTGCGCACGGTCATTGGCGCATGACCAGTGGTCGTGCGCGTTGGAGTTCTGTGATTGTGCGCCTGCCTGGGTGGAGCCTGCAAGGTAAGAAATTTATAAAATACCATGTTCGCACGACCAGTGGCGCACGACCGGTGGTCGTGCGCACTGGTCGAAACAGAACTCATAAAATTGATGTTAAGTGCGCACGAACAGCGGCGCACGACCGGTGGTCGTGCACAATATCGTTGGTGGTCGTGCGCCCTGTCCGAGACAGAACTCAAAAAATAGGGTTAAGTGCACACGATCAGCGGCGCACGACCAGTGGTCGTGCACAATAGAAACATTGATCGTGCGCAGTGTTCCTGTACAGAATTGTACCGGGAACACCCTCACGACTCCTGTTCCAGCACAACCACGAAACGGGCCTAGAGGTGCACTTAGCATGGAGTGTCAAATATGAGTGAAAACATGTCTAAAGTGAAGTGCATAGACTAGAAAATTGGCCCAGATGAGTCCATAAATGTGTATATATTTGGGACTCATCACACCCCCAGACTTAACTGTTTGCGCGTCCCGAGCAAACCATCTCTCGCGGACAGGAAAAACATAAGCTGGCGAAGAAATTATCAAGCGGAGTACCATGGGAAGTCGCATGCTCATGTGTGTAGAAATATAGTAGATAAAATTTCTAATTATACATATTAGTTTATAATTTTCTAGGAGCGTAGATATATATTACGTTTACTCAAAAAGTGAATCACGGTGAATCATAAGGTCGTGCATAGGAAGAAAGTAAACTGAACGCTGAGGCGAGCATTGCCAAAGATCGGGGCTCGGGACAACTCCATTGAAATCCATCAATGTCGGTGACCATAAGCTTGCCCGTTCGCACTCTCTCCACGGCACTGGTATGACTCAAATGCGTGAATCAATAGGACTTTAGGTTTGAGATGAGGCTTGGGTTTAGGTGCGGTAAACAAAGATAAACGTGACGGCTCAGACACTAAACCCAAATGAGCTAGCACAGAGAACTATCCTCATCACCACACAAACATGCGGGTACACTACACCCCCAGACTTGGACATAACAACCTGGGTGCGTGCACCGCCTACTCCCAAACTTATACTTATACAAATGAATTTTTCATTCAAACTCATATCTTTTTCTTTTCTTCGCACTTCTTTTCTCTTTCTCATTTTTTCTTTTCTTTTCTTATCATTTTCAGCAAATAAACAATAAGACACAACCCACAACTTCACAAACATATCACCACATCAACAACCCAACTTATGAAAATACTAAACAGCTAAAGCTCAGATTTGGGTGTGCGACTAGGATTGGCTTTTGGGCTTTGGTGCGATAAAAGTGAGGCTGAATCAAAGAACAGGTAGGCACAACTGGGCTAACGAGGATATATCGATAGGAAAGGGTGTAAAGGCTCAACCGGGCCAAAATGATGGCCTATATCACATTCACGCAATTGACTAACCGTATACCCATGCTTCAAGAATCGCTTGGGGCAAGTTCTAGCCACCGAGAAAGATAATCCTTCCCCCCCGACTCGGGCAATACGAGACTAATGAACGTCTACACACACTCCTATGCTACCGTTTGATTCACGCCGGATTCACCAAATTTTGAGTAAAGTAAACAATATTTACACTAGTAGAAAAATATAAACTAAAAGCATAAAAAGAAATTGAATCTACACGAATTCCTACGAGACATGAGCACTCGACTAGGAGCACTACAGGAGTCAATATTTTACTCCGCCTCATAATCCTAAGCCAGCACAATGATTTTCCAAATCACACAAAAAGACAAATTCAACTCGCGACGTGCCAACGGCTAAGCGCGCTCAAGTTGGTGCTGTGGTGTGCAATGAAAATAAACAAAACATTTTAAATGAAATCTTCTGGCATGCGGTTGCAACTCGTGCGCAAAGTGGATAACAACGTGCTCTCCCCAGACTTAATCTCAACATCACATCACAAAAACTGAAAGCTAGGGGGAAGAAGTGTTACCCAATGCTCAGAATTGAGCATACCAGACGATTGGCGTTAAATTCGCGAGCAATCCGCAGCTTCCGCCATCACACAGAACAAAGCACACCTGCAAACGGCACAACTAAAAGCAGCAAAAATATATAAAAACTGAAATGAAACATGTTATAAAAACAGAAATCAGCAAATCTGGGTTGTCTCCCAGCAGCGCTTTTATTTTATGTCCTTAAGCTGGACCAAATACCTGTATTATAATTGTTTAAAGGGTGCAGAAATTAAATAAAAAGTGCATGAAAAAGAGAGTTTCACAAAATAAGAGATAAAAAGAAAATCAGCTATAAGCGCTTTTATGATGCCCGTCTCCCAATGTCACCAACTAACACTCCTTGTTTATAATGGCGCCATCGTATAACTTCAGTCGATGCCCGTTGACCTTAAATTTGTCTCCCTTATCCCCTGATATTTCGATGGCACCAAAGGGAGAGACATCGGTCACCGAGAAAGGACCGCTCCACCTCGATTTTAACTTTCCTGGAAAGAGGCGGAGACGTGAGTTGTAAAGCAGCACTTGGTCCCCAATTTTGAACTCCTTCAGGATGATGTGTCGATCATGCCATTTTTTTTGTTTTCTCTTTGTAGATGCGATCGTTTTCATAAGCGAAATGCCAGAGCTCTTCTAATTCGTTGAGTTGGGAACGACGCACCTCGGCCGCGACTCCAATGTCCATGTTCAACAGTTTGGTTGCCCATAATGCTTTATGCTCCAGCTCCACAGGGAGGTGGCATGCCTTGCCATAGACTAGTTGAAACGGAGTCATGCCAATAGGTGTTTTGAAAGCGGTCCGGTAAGCCCATAATGCGTCGTCGACCTTTTTAGACCACTCCTTCCTATTTGAATGTATCGATTTCTCGATTATTCGCTTGAGCTCGCGGTTGGATACTTCTACTTGTCCACATGTTTGGGGGTGGTACGCTAATGAGATCTTATGATGGACCCCAAATTTTTTCATGAGTTGCACAAACTGCTTATTACAAAAATGACTACCGCCGTCGCTGATAATAGTTCTCGGCGTCCCAAACCTGGAGAAGATATTCTTGTGGATAAAGTGTAGCAATGTGCTGGCGTCATTCGTGGCAACCGCCTCGGCTTCCACCCATTTTGAGACATAGTCAACTGCCACAATGATATAATGCTTACCATGAGACATGGGGAAAGGACCCATAAAGTCTATCCCCCAGACATCAAATGGTTCGCAAACCAGCATGTTATTGAGGGGCATCTCGTCACGCCGGGAGATATTTCCGGTCCTTTGGCATTCGTCACACTTGGTGACATAGGCATGGGCGTCCCTGAAGATGGTTGGCCAAAATAATCCGCATTGCAAGAATTTTTGTGCTGTTCGAACGGCCCCGAAATGCCCGCCAGCTTCTCTGTCATGGCAGTGTTGTAGTATAGACTGACACTCGGCTTCAGGAATGCAGCGCCTGATAATTCCATCGCTGCATGTGTGGAATAAGAGCGGGTCTTCCCAAAAATAGTATTTTGAGTCAGAGGCAAGCTTCCGTCTTTGCTGAGGGGACAGATTCGGAGAGAAGGTTTTACAAGCCAAGTAGCTAGCGATATCAGCGTACCATGGGGCTGTTGGAGGGGGCATAGTGATTGCGAATAATTTTTCATCCGGAAAATAATCGTTCGTTTCCTCCACAAAGCTGTTGGGAGTGTCAGCCGTCATGTCGTACTCCAAACGCGAAAGATGATCAGCTATCACGTTCTCCACCCCTTTCTTGTCTTTGATTTCCAAATTTTATTCCTGCAAAAGTAAAATCCAACAAATCAGACGCGATTTGGATTCTTTTTTGCTGAAAAGATACCTGAGTGCAGCGTGGTCCGTGTACACGATTACTTCGGAAAGCACCAAGTATGAGTGAAATTTTTCAAAGGCGAAGACCACGGCTAGCATTTCTTTCTCCGTGGTGGTATAGTTTGCTTGCGCGCTGTTAAGAGTTCGACTGGCATACGCAATGGTGTGAAAAGTCTTGTCTTTCTTTTGACCGAGTACAACACCCACAGCCACATCACTTGCGTCACACATGATAATAAAGGGTAAATTCCAGTCGGGTGCCACCAAAATTGGAGCCGAGATGAGTTGTCCCCGTAAAGTTTCAAAGGCCTGCATGCATGCATCGTCGAATTTGAAGGGGACGTCCTTAACAAGCAAGCGAGATAAAGGCTTTGAAATGGATGAAAAGTCCTTAATAAACCTTCGATAGAATCCCACATGACCAAGAAAACTTCGGATACCTTTCACTGACGTAGGTGGAGGGAGGTTTCTGATAACACTTACCTTCGCTTGATCCACCTCGAGCCCTTGGCAGGAAACCTTATGCCCCAACACAATTCCTTCGCGCACCATAAAGTGGCATTTATCCCAGTTCAAGACAAGATTGGTGTCCTCACACCGCTTCAAAGTCTTGGCCAAATTCGCGAGGCAAGTATCGAAGCTGCTGCCAAATAAAGTAAAGTCATCCATGAAAACTTTGAGGAAGTCTCCCACCATGTCAGCGAAAATAGCGAGCATACAGCGCTGGAAAGTTGCGGGGGCATTACACAGTCTGAATGGCATTCTCTTGAACGCGAAGGTACCGGAAGGACATGTAAATGTTGTTTTGTCTTGATCAGACGGGTCTATTAAGATTTGATTGTAACCTGAGTACCCATCCAAGAAACAGTAGTAGTCCTGCCCGCTAACTTTTCTAACATCTGATCAATGAAGGGGAGTGGGAAATGGTCCTTGCGTGTAACATCATTCAGCTTGCGGTAATCGATGCAGACTCTCCACCCGGTGATCATTCGGGTAGGTAGCAACTCGTTATTTTCATTGGCAACAACGGTGATCCCTCCCTTTTTCGGTACCACCTGAACTGGGCTGACCCATTTGCTGTTGCTGATTGGGTAAATGATGCCAGCGTCTAAGAGCTTTATCACTTCTGCCTTCACTACCTCTTGCATTTTCGGGTTCAAACGCCTTTGGGGCTGTGCTGTGGGTTTGTACTGATCTTCAAGGAGGATCTTATGCATGCAGACCGTGGGGCTGATTCCCTTAATGTCTGCAAGAGAGCGTCCGAAGACTTTATGGTACCTTCTCAGCACACCCACCAATGCGGTTTCGTTGGCGGCGGAAAGAGCTGCGGAAATAATCATTGGATGCGTGGCATTTTCTCCAAGAAAAACGTACTTTAGAGAATCCGGTAGTTGTTTGAGAGCCGGATAAATGTTTGGATCAGCAGAATTGCTGGATGGCTCTTTGATTGAATGCGAAACATCGGTCTGGTTCGAATGTGCACTGTCATTGCCCACGTCCTCGCGCCACCAACACATCTCGCTGTCATCCTAACCCACATCGATCTGGCCATCGAATTCTTCAAGCGGCTCTGCCGGTTTGCATTCCGTGATTTCGAAGAGTTGCGACGGGTTGTGGACGTTGAAGGATATAGCATCCTCCCCCAATCTGAGCGTGAGCTCCCCCTGCTCCACATTAATGATAGCACGAGCTGTAGCGAGAAAGGGCCGCCCCAAGATAATGGGTACTTTAGTATCAACCTTCATGTCGAGGATGACAAAATCGGCTGGAAAAGCGAGACCGTTTACTACTATTGTGAGGTCCTCGATAATTCCTGACGATTTCTTGATCGACCGATCAGCTAGCTGTAGCATTACCTGGGTCGGCTTCAAGGTCCCTGCACCTAGTTCACGAAAGATAGAGAGCGACATCAAGTTGATTGATGCTCCCAAATCACAGAGCGCCTGGCTGAAACGGTGATGACCGATCCTGCAAGGAATAGTAAAGCTGCCCGGATCTTTGCACTTTGTGGGCATATTGGAGATGATGACGGAGCACTCCTCAGTGAGATCGATAGTCTTGAGATCCTCCAACAGTTTCTGCTTCGAAATCAAGTCTTTCAAGAACTTGGAGTAGCCCGGCATTTGAGAAATGGCTTCAATCAGTGGTATGCTCACTTGCACTCCTTTCATTATTTCCAAGAATTTGCGGAATTGCTTCTCGGATTTCTCGTTTCGCAACCTGTGGGGGAATGGGGGGTGAACAACACTTCTCGAGGGTTGTGCCTCGCTTACGGGGTCCGGCTCAATATGAATCTGAGTCTGCTTCTCGGCCATGTCTGCATTGCACTTGTCAGTGGAGCTCACAAGTGGTTCCTGTCGATGAAGATTGTCAACACCTCTACCGCTTCTCAATCGCATGGTATTCACAGACTCCGGATGCTGACTTGCAAGCCCAGAAACGACGTTGGTAAGAGTCCCTATAGTAGAGTGAAGCTGTTGAATTGCTGCTGATTGGTCATTCATTTTATTCAGCATCCCGACCACCAAGGTTGCTAACTGTTCCGTTTGCCCTGACGGCACATGATCCGCTGCTCCGTTGAATGTCACTGCATTAATTTGAGCAGTATTGGGGGGAAGAATGACATGACTCCAGTGCTGGCTGGTGTGAACTATATTCACGACCACTTCCCACGCATCCTTCCCCGATTTATTAAACAGGGCCCCTCCGGCTGCCATATCGAATAACAGACGGAATTTGTCCAGCACGCCGAAATAAAAAATCTGAATCAAAAAGACTTCTGATAGATCTTCACGGTAGCATCCCCTATGCAGGGATTGAAAACACTCCCAAGCATCAACTAACGTCTCCTCCTTTCCCTGACCGAAGGTTATGAGTTCCCTGTACTTGTCCAAAACTCGGGTACGGTGTTGAAACTCATGCAAAAATCTCCCTTCGAGCTGCTTCCATGTGGTCGCCTCTCTTTTCTGGACATCCCAATACCAACTTTTGGCTTTATTATGTAGGGAAAATGAAGATGCCAGGATCTTTTGCAGGTCGTTTTCAACTCCACTGAATATACATGTATAATAAATTTCTAAGAAGTCCTGCACGTGTTGTACCGCATCTTCATGCTTATCCCCACTGAACTTGCAATTCCTAGTCATATACTCAATGATGTCGGAGGAAATCCCCACTGAACTTGCAAACGCCTCTTCGCAAATCGCCGTTAGCTCTTGCTAACGCGAATCAAACACGATGCGTGCGTGAGTGAGTGAGTGGAGGCGAAACGATTCACAAGCAAATATTGATGAATAGAGAAGAAACAACCATTGCATTTAAGCTAAACATCAAGATATTCAGGTTTAAATGATTCAAAGAAATACATCAAAAAAAAGGGAAGAAGAAGACAACCAATGGACGAAGACTAGCGGACGTTCACGGCCGAAATGGTAGTTTGTCAAGCTACCTCCAGACTTGGGCGGACTGTGCTTCCGGCGTTGAGAGTCTGTCACGACCTCTCCACGTGCTTCCGTCGTCTTCTACCTCAGGATTGCTATCCTTCTCATCGGACAGAAATGGAGACAGCTTGCTTGAGTGCTTGCGGATGGCGGAGAATGCTTCCGGACGATGGAGGAATGCTTAGAATGGCCGGAGACAACTTCCCCTCGCGGAGAAGATGAGGTGGAGGTGGCTGGAAGTGGAAAACAGCGGCATACGGACTGGAAATCGCGCTCCCAGAATCGGATTATCCCTAATTTGCGGATCAGGACATTATATAGGCGCTGGCGAAAATACTGCGCACGGTCATTGGCGCACGACCAGTGGTCGTACGCGCTGGAGTTCTGTGATCGTGCGCCTGCCTGTGTGGAGCCTGCAAGGTAAGAAATTTATATAATACCATGTTCGCACGACCAGTGGCGCACGACAGGTGGTCGTGCGCACTATCGTAGGTGGTCGTGCGCACTGGTCGAAACAGAACTCATAAAATTGATGTTAAGTGCGCACGAATAGCGGCGCACGACCGGTGGTCGTGCGCAATATCGTTGGTGGTCATGCGCACTATCCGAGACAGAACTCAAAAAATAGGGTTAAGTGCACACGATCAGCGGCGCACGACCAGTGGTCGTGCACAATAGAAATAGTGATCGTGCGCAGTGTTCCTGTACAGAATTGTACCGAGAACACCCGCACGACTCCTGTTCCAACACAACCACGAATCCAGCAACTGAAAGTGGCACTTAACAATCCATGAAAACTACTAAAAATGATGAACATGGAATAACACCAAAAACGGGCCTAGAGGTGCACTTAGCACGGAGTGTCAAATATGAGTGAAAACATGTCTAAAGTGAAGTGCATAGACTAGAAAATCGGCCCAGATGAGTCCATAAATGTGTATATATTTGGGACTCATCACTTGTCTCTTGTGCCACTTTACAAAAGCAGACACTCCATCATTTGCTACAAGATATACAAGTTCATTCTTCCTAATGCAAATAAAATTCAAGCAATAAATATTGCCACTCCTAGTGCTTGTTAGAATAAATTCACCTTTCTTAGAATCCATGATCAGGCACTCATCCTTGTGGAAGGCAACAGTATATCCCAGGTCACATAGTTGACTTATGCTTATAAGGTTATGCTGTAACCCTTCAACATAAGCTACCTTTGTGATGGTGATACTACCATTAGTGATCTTACCATAGCCTTTGACTACACCTCTTTGAGATCCTCAAAATTTGACTTTGGGTCCATCCTTTACAGGTGTAAACTCGTTCAAGAGGCTTCTAGTTCCAGTCATGTGCTTGGAACAACATCTGTCTAAATACCATAAGGAGTCTTGGTGGTTTTCGGACATACCTACAAGATAGCCACACTTCCTTAGGAACCCATGCTTTCTTGGGTCCGAGGTGCTTGTTAGACAAAGATCTAAATGGGAAATTAACAACTTGCTTTCTAATTCTCATGTAGGGATCATTCTGGACAGTTGGATTGAACCAACAATCTAAGGTAAAATGCCCTTGATAGGTAAAATTTAGAGAGTGCGATGCAGGAAAAGCTTTTGTTGATGAGGATATAATTTGGCGGGCATTTTTGAGGCGTCTCGCGAGTACTCCTACTTTGAGAAACTAACAAGTATCCTACTTCGAGAGGTAGAAGTAATTGTCTTTCCTTCTTTCGAAATATCGATGATTATGCCGCATCGACGATGCCGAAAACTTTTAAAAAGAGAGAAAAAAGGAAATGGAAAGGAAAAGCTTTCTGCAGAGTTTTTGTATCGTTTGTCCAAACTAATCATTCGATAAAGGTAAGTATACCTTATCACATATAATATAGGATATTTTTAGAAAATTATCAAGGTCGTATTTATATCTGGGTCTGTTGAGTACTTCTACTTTGAGAAAATGGGCTATTGTTCCATCGAAAGATTGCGTGAATTAAGACTAACTAAAACTGAAACAAAATTACAGAAAATGAAATTGCATAATTAAAATAGGAAATGAAATTGCATAGTTAAAAGACAGAAGTGCAATCTCTGCTCAAGTGGTTAGACGGGAAATAAATGCATGAGCGAGTTCTACTTAAACGGATAGATGGGAAATAAATGCGTGAGCGAGTTCTATCCAAATAGATAGACGGGAAATAAATACATTGCAATAAGTTGAAGCTAAACTATTCAAGAAAATTGCATAAGCTATTAAAAATTAAAACTAAAACCAAAACAGAAATAAACAAAACAGAAATGAACAAAAATAGAAAAAAAGAAAACAGAAAAAAACAAAAAAAGAAATTGCTTTGAAACGAAAATAAACGAAAACCTAACATTCGACTCTAATCTTTACTGCATCAAGGAAGAAAAGAACAAAAATTACAGAGGCGAATAAATTTGAACCAAAGCGAAAAAATATTACAACAATAAATAAACTTAGCTAATGAATGGAAAAATGGCAGAATTGAAATGAAACTAGAAAGCAGAAAATACAGGAATTGAAATTACTAAAATGAAACTAAGTTATGAATTGAAAGTACAGGAAAAAATTGAAACTAAGTTATGAATTGAAATTACAGGACAGAAATGCACGAAATAAAAACTAAATTTAGGCTTCATTTGGGAGAGCGGCTGCGGTTGTAAAAGGAGCTGTTGTAAATGCAGGTTTGTAAATGGAGTTGTTGGAAACTGGTTGCTAGAAATGGAGTTATGTTTGGGTAGTTAGTGTTTGCAGAGTTGTTTAGAACAGAGAACCATTTGGCAAAACAACGGTGACATTTTATAAATATATTTTATTATATAAATTTTTTAATTATTTATATATCGTTAAATTTTTTAATTACTTTTTTAATATTATTAAATGTTACTGTTTATACTATATTATATAAACAGTAAAATTAATTAATCCTCCGCCTCCACCGTGCCTCCGCCCGCTGCCTCCGCCCTACCTCCGGCATGCCTGCCAATGTTTTTTTCAATTTCTCGATGGCGGTGACCTCCAAATGGAGGAGTAGGAGGAGGTGCTGGAGCTTGGCGGAGGCAAAGCCAGAGGTGGAGGAGTGTGATACGGTGGTAGCGGGTTTATGAAGTAGAAATATGGATCGAGCATCTTCCATCCCTGAGTGGAGGTGCCTTGTAACATACCCTGCTTCGTATTGATGGCAACGAGGATGATGCGGTCGGTGAGCTCGGCGAACAGCGCACTGAATCGCAGCCGGAAGGGCTCGCGATAGGTGGTGCCCTCGGGGCAGATGACGAACAACGTGCTGAACGGAGAACTGGAGGTCGGGGTTGGCTCCTGTGTGGGTTCTTCCTCCTCCTAAAATACCACAAACTGGAGGTGGGGGCTGGCGGTTGTATTCGGCGGAATTCCATAAGGAGCTAAACACGCGCTATTCGAATGGGAGGCGGAAAAACAAATGCATTACGGGACCGACAGTTCCGTTTTGATGAAACGAGTGGAGTTAAAAGCCTTACCAAATGAAGCCTTATTTATTGCCATAATGAAAGGATTACAAGAAATAAAATTACAAGAAATAAAATTGCAACATTGAAAAAAAGCAAAACATAAAAAAGAAATTACAAAAAGAAAAGTACCAAAATAGAAAGACATAAGAAGTAAATACAAAAAAAGTGGGAAAGGATTGTGGAAGATCACCCAAAAGAGCAATCTAAGAGGAGAAATAAGTGAGGTGGTAGGACTCTATTTATAGAGAAATCTTAGCTTGTTGGGGAAGCTGGGCCTGTGGTTAGAATTTTCAGGAAGCTTCTGGAAGCAGCTGGAAGGTGATCTGAGAAGCTGAGAGGCTGAGTAGCTGAGAAGCTGAGAGGGCTGTTCTGAGAGGGATGAGAGGGCTCTGCTGAGTGGGATGTGCTGAGAGGGCTGAGAGGCTGAGTAGCTGAGTAGTTGAGAGGGCTGTGTTGAGAGGATTGAGAGGCTGGGTAGCTGAGTAGCTGAGAGGGCTGTGTAGCTGAGTAACTGAGAAGCAAATTAAATCTAGACAAAATTTTGCGCTGGCTTGGTTTCGATCCTGCGCCTTGCCGAAGTTAACCAGACCACACCCATGGAGCCAAACGCTCATTTCTATATGACAAGGAAACATTTTATTTATATTATAAATATTTACAGAATTTTTATATTAATACATATTAACTTTAATAACTTAAAATATAGATTTTTAATAACTTAATACATATATATATATATATTAATAAAATATACACACTAAATAAAATAGATATAAATACTTTCAAACATTCATAGTCAAATAAATACATTCACATATATCTATATATTAACTCTTTATAGATTATATTTTCATATAGTTAATTTTATTAATATATATTTAACTTATTTATAGTTTATATTTACATATATAGATAAAGTTTTTATTTAATAAATATTTACATATAATTTTAAATACTTTACATATAAATATTTACATATATTTTTAAATACTATATATATATATATACATATATATTTAAATACTTTATATATACATATATATTTAAATAATCTATATATATGCATATATATTTAAATACTTTATATATATACATATATATTTAAATACTTTAATATTTCCATTTTACATAAAAATATATAAATATATATAAATTAGCTAAAACAAATCATTTGTTCAATAATTTACACAAAATATGTACAATATTACTTAAAACTATGCTAAAAACTATACTAAAATACATATAATTTTGTATTCATCAAATACCCCCACACTTAAGCTTTTGTTATTCCAGAGCAAAAGTAAGAGATACCTATAAGACATTAATAAAATTTCTAATTTACTAAAATTTTATTTAATCAAAAGTATGTTTGAAATAAATTTTAGGGAATTAAAAAGGTAAGTCCTGTATTATAATAATAATTTAAAAAGAGCGAAAAATTTTTAGCCAACAAGACTTCTAAAGCTTGCTAAATAGCGACGTAATAATTGCAATTACTAGCACCATGATAAGAATAGAATTATAAAAACTTTAACTTTTTAAAGAAATTTTTAAGAATAAATAAAACCTACTAATTATGCTTTCCCAAAATTTTTAATTTATATTTAGGTTTCAATTTTATTGGCTAAGGGATAGGGGAAAACTTGGTAAGAGAAGAGATTTTCGATTTGGGGGTGATGAATTTTATCCTCTCACCCCACTCAAATTTTTTTCTTTTAAATATGATTAGGGAATGAAATCTTATTCCCATAATTTTTTTTCTCTTCAAAAATTATCCCAAATGTAAATGTTTAGGGGACGAAAATCTTATTCACATGCCATATAATATTTTAATAAAATCGGGTGCCTATGTTTACGGAATGAAATCTTATTCCCATTGACATTAGATCTTTTACAAAAATACCAAGTAAATGGGATAAGGGGTAAGCAAGAAATTTCTAGAGTTTATAAATTAAGAAAATTTTGAGAGCAAATTTTAGTAGCTTATAATATTCCTAAAGTTTCACAAGTTTGAAGTAGAAATAATTAAAATCTAAGGATGGTTTGCCAATATAATACAAAAAGAAGATATTTAGGATAAACTTAAAGTAGTGCTAAAAAGTTTGTTCTCAAATTAATTTAAAATCATAACATGTTCCTTATTACTAAAATTCCAAAAATTTAAATCTACAAATTATGATAAAAATAAAAGATGTACCAAATAAAAGGTAATAAAAATGCTTTTAAATAAGCTTAACCTACCTTTGAAAATAACAAAAACTAAGTAGGGGTTTTATTTTATTTTTGGATATTTAGCTAAGTTTTTTTTGTCATTTTTGTTGGATTTTGATTTTGTTATAAATATACACATTAATACTTAACAAAAAAGAGAAAAGAAGGAAAGAAGAAAAAAGAAAGAAAAAAAAGAAGAATGTAAAAAATACAAATATGATTTTTTTGGGTTTTTCTAAATTTTTTTCATCAAAATTTTTTTCATCATAAATTTTTTTGAAATTTGCTTTATCATATATAAGTTTTTTTTGGTTTTTGCTAAGTTTTTTTTTTTGGTTTTTCTTAAAAAAACATTATATCTTAAAAGTACATATATAAGTTTTTTTGGTTTTTTCTAAGATAATTTTTGAAATTTTTTTTTTCAAATATGCATATTTACATACATATTAATACTTAAGAAAAATAAAAAAAAACTTAAGATTAAAAAAACAAAACTACGAAAAGAAATGCAAAACATCTAATTTTTGTTTTTTCTAATTTTTGATTTTTCCTAAAATAAAAGAGAGGGGGAAAAATTACAAAAGAGGAGAAAACACCCCATACTTAAAAATCAACATTGTCCCTAATGTTGAAATTAAGTATGGGGAACATAAATATATATACAAAAGCATGAAAAAGAGGAAAAATAAAAGACAAAAAAGAAAATAGTAGGGGAACGGGCACGCCCCTGATTTTGAGATGGGGTGACTGTATGTACACCTGCAAAATACGTTAAAACACAATAATAAAATAATATAACTTTAAAACATTTAAATAAGGTAAGAATTTTTATGTTCGATATTTGAAAATTTAAGGAAAGTTTACAAAACATAAATTTTATATACATAATAAAGATATACAAAAATAACTAAAATAAATCAAAACAAAGAAAAATATTTTTGGTCATTTTATAAGTTTTATAATTTTTTTTCTTGTAACTTAAGAAAAGATATAACAAACTTTATTTATATATACAAAAATTAAACAAAATAAAACAAAGCAAGTAAAACAAAAGAAAAGAAAGAAAGAATTTTTTTTTGTGTGGTCTTTTTAAAGTTTTTCATTTATTGTGATTTTTTGGATTTCTTAAAGTTTATAAAAATAAGGAATGAAATATTTTAGGTGTTTTTGAGTTTTTTTTTTGAATTTTTATTATATATATATATTTTGGTTTTTAAAGGAAAAGAAAAAGATTAAGATAAAATCAATAGCATTTTCTCTTTTCAAAATATCAACAAAAATCCCCGGCAACGACACCAAAAACTTAATAGGTAAAATTTAGAGAGTGCGCAACAGGGAAAACTTTTGTTGATGAGGATAGAATTCGGCGGGCGTTTTCGACGCATCTCGCGAGTACTCCTACTTCGAGAAACTAACCATTATCCTACTTCAAGAGATAGAAGTAATGGTCTTTTCTTCTTTAAAAATATCGATGATTACGCGCGACGACGGCGCCGAAAACTTTTAAAAAGGAAATGAAAAGGAAAAGCTTTCTGCATAGTTTTTGTATCATTTATCCAAAATACGCATTCGATAAAGGCAAGTATACCTTATCGTGTATAGTATAGGATAATTTTAGAAAATTATCAAGGTCGTATTTAGATTCGGGTCTGTCGAGTACTTCTACTTCGAGAAAATGGGCCATTGTTCTATCGAATGATTGGGCGAAACTAACTAAAACTGAAACGAAATTACAGAAAATGAAATTGCATAATTAAAATAAGAAATGAAATTGCATAATTAAAAGATAGAAGTGCACTCTCTGCGCAATTGGGTAGAAGTGAAATAAATGCATGAGCGGGTTCTACCCAAACGGATAGACGGGAAATAAATGCGTGAGCGAGTTCTACCCAAACAGATAGACGGGAAATAAATGCATTGCAATAAGTTGAAGCTACACTATTCAAGAAAATTGCATAATCTATTAAAAATTTAAACTAAAACCAAAACAGAAATAAATGAAAATAGAAATTAACGAAAACAAAAATAACGAAAAAAGAAAATAATGGAAATATAAACCACTTTGAAATGAAAATAAATGAAAACATTACATTCAACTCTAATCTTTACCGCGTTAAGGAAGAAAAGAACGAAAATTACGGAGGCGAATAAATTCGAACCAAAGAAAAAAAAACAATGTTACAACAATAAATATATTTAGCTAAAGAGCGGAAATTGAAATTAAACTAGAAAGCAGAAAATGCAGGAATTGAAATTACTGAAAATGAATCCAAGTTATGAATTGAAATTACAGGATAGAATTGAAACTAAGTTATGAATTGAAATTACAGGATATAAATGCACAAAATAAAAGCTAAATTTATTTATTGCCATAATGAAAGGATTACAAGAAATAAAATTATAATATTAAAAAAAAACAAAACATAAAAAAGAAATTACAAGAATAAAAATTCAAAAATTACATAGGCATAAAAAGAAAATACTAAAAAAGTGGAAAACGATGGCGGAAGATCACCCAAAAGGGCAATCCAAGAGGAGAAATAAGTGAGGGGGTAGTGTTTAATTTTTGAAGTGAAAGTGGAGTGTCCGGGCGGTCTTAATATGGAGACCGCAGAGACCGCGCGAACTGTTGATCTGGTATGGCGATCTGGCTTGAGATCGCGCATCTTTGGTGTTGGCGAGCTGTTGACGGTTGACGGTTGTGCCCAAGTGTTCCTGTTATGGTTTAGACCGGGCGGTCTTGTACTGGAGGTCATTTCGACGGTCTGGTACTACAGTCTGCATGAGTTTGTTCTGGCGGACAGTTGTGGTATGTCAGGATGTTCATATGGCTCCGATCTTATAAGAGTTCGGGCAGGTTGTATGAGCTTGGTTCTGGCGGTCTACTCTTGATCGGTCAGATGCTCATGTCTGTTCTTATAAGAGACCGAGCAGTCTGTCGGGTTGTTCCTGACAAGTTGTATTTCTTGGACTGCTTTGCTTAAGTGAAATAAGGTTTATAGAGACCACGCGGTTTGGTTCTGGAGACCACGTTCTTCAATAAGGAAGGTGACCAAATCATTCTGTGGTGCTGACGACATCCATTTGTTTGCCTATAAATAGAGGGGTAGGGGTAGCCATTCACAATGTAAGAACTGTAAGAACCTAGTGTGGATTGATTGTGCCGGTCTCAACTTTGAGGTCACGTGGTTTGAAGTTTATTGATTGGTTTGTTGTGTTCACAAGATAGCGTCTAGCGGTCTCCGTCAGTATTCTTCTTTCTTTCCTGCTTTGAATAAACTAGCTCGCTAGCATTCTGTCTGGGCGAACTGTGTTTGGAGGTTCTTGGTCTGTTGCAGCAGACTCAGTTGATCAGGCGACCTTAAGCAGTCAGGCAGTCTTAAGTTGCGATCTTACAGCAGTGAGTAGTTCTTCATCTCGTGTTCACGGGTTACTTCTGTGATCATGAGACCGTGCGGTCTGGGCGATTAAGAAGTGCGAACAACCTTGTTTTTCAACGGTTCAATAAGGAGTAGGTTGTGCGTGTTGGAGCCTATGTTCCGCATCTCTTGGTTTGAGAATAACAAATACCGTATTGTATTTGATCTTGTATTTTGTGTGTTTAGAGTATGCAGGAACTATATGTACAATTCTCCATAGGCATAAAACAGATTGGAGATGATTCTCTGGAATATGTGCTAACGCTCGCGTTAGTAGTTAACGCCCAGCGTTAGCAACCGCTGAGACAAAAACCGCTGAGAAGGAAGCTGCGTTCGACGAATGGAACCTGCGTTCGACGAACTCTGAAGGCGCTCGACAAAATCTGAAGGAAGCTACTGTTGGAACATGGTCTTCCGCATCTCCTAAGTTTGAGAATAACAAATCCTATGTGTATTTGATCTTGTGTGTTTAAGTGTGCAGGAAATCAAAGTCCACATGACTCAAGGATGGTTGTCCCCAAAATTGAGGCCAGAATTCCAACATGGCCACTAGCCCCGGCGGTAGCGATAGCGCCCGGCGCTAGCGATGATTAGCACGATTCCGGCTGTGTTTTTAGAAAGAGCTAACACCAGGCGGTAGCGGATTGCGCTGGCGGTAGCATGGCGCATAAGAGGCATAGAGCAAAATGTTACCGCGGATTGAAGATCCTGCCGCGCAAAATGTTTCTTAATCGGGGATAGCGCCGGCGGTAGCTACTAGCGCTGGCGGTAGCATGGCGCACAAAAGGCATAGAGCAAAACGTTGCCGCGGATGAGAGATCCTGCCGCGCAAATTGTTTCCTAATCCGGGCTAGCGCCGGCGGTAGCGCTTGGGTTATAAAAGGACCCCCTCTCCTCTTGTTTTCGAAGACACCCATTGCATACACCTCAGAGAGAGAGTACTAGAATTCTAGAGGCTTGTCTTAGTCGAAATTTGAGGTCCCAGCGAAGCTCTGCCAATTTCTGAAGGAGAATTCCATCACGCCGAATCCAGACGAAGTCCGCTTCAACAAACGCTGATTCTACAGCGAATCTTCGTCTCCTACTTCAGAAGTTCATCTTAAGGGAGGTTTTGTTATTTTATTTCTCTTTCTTTATTGTAAACGGTAGTGAAATCGCCTCGTGTTGGCGACTAGGTCTGGGGTAGACTTAGGGCTGAAATTCTCCTCGTGTTGGCGACTAGATCTAGGCTAGTTCTAGGGGGTGCTCGAGGCCACATCCGGGGAAGGATTGGCTAGAGCGGCTTGAGGCCGAATCCGGGGAGGATAAGGCTAGGGCCACCGGTTCGTGGGGAAGCGAGTCGGGATAGAAAACAAAAAGAGCCTTTTTATTATTTGGTGCGATTAGTTCGGCAAGTGCACCGGTCGCGGAAGTAATAAATGTTGGGAATAGGATCCCCGAGTGTCGGTCTCTTGAGGAATGCAGGTTGGGTGAACGAATTGCGTTGTGTGACAATTGTTACACAAGCGGGAACAAACACAGAAAGTGGGGTTTTGATTTGGTTTCCTACTGTTAACAACAATAAAAGAAATGCGGGTCGAAATCACCGCTTCACTAGGTGAGATGGATGCAACGGCCGCGATGCCAAGCTTCTTGAGACGGATGGATGGTGTGCATGTGAATGAAATGATCACTAGTGCGGAGAGTGAGGGTCGCAAACACCTCTTCGCAAATCGCCGTTAGCTCTTACTAACGCGAATCGAACACGATGCGTGCGTGAGTGAGTGAGTGGAGGCGAAACGATTCACAAGCAAATATTGATGAATAGAGAAGAAGCAACCGTTGCATTTAAGCTAAACATCAAGATATTCAGGTTTAAATGATTCAAAGAAATACATCAAAAAAAAGGGAAGAAGAAGACAACCAATGGACGAAGACTAGCGGCCGTTCACGGCCGGAATGGTAGTTTGTCAAGCTACCTCCAGACTCGGGCGGACTGTGCTTCCGGCGTTGAGAGACTGTCACGACCTCTCCACGTGCTTCCGTCGTCTTCTACCTCAGGATTGCTATCCTTCTCACCGGACAGAAATGGAGACAGCTTGCTTGAGTGCTTGCGGATGGCGGAGAATGCTTCCGGACGATGGAGGAATGCTTAGAATGGCCGGAGACAACTTCCCCTCACGGAGAAGATGAGGTGGAGGTGGCTGGAAGTGGAAAACGGCAGCGTACGGATTGGAAATCGCGCTCCCGGAACCGGATTATCCCTAATTTGCGGATCAGGACATTATATAGGCGTTGGCGAAAATACTGCGCACGATCATTGGCGCACGACCAGTGGTCGTGCGCGCTGGAGTTCTGTGATCGTGCGCCTGCCTGGGTGGAGCCTGCAAGGTAAGAAATTTATAAAATACCATGTTCGCACGACCAGTGGTGCACGACCGGTGGTCGTGTGCACTATCGTAGGTGGTCATGCGCACTGGTCGAAACAGAACTCATAAAATTGATGTTAAGTGCGCACGAACAGCGGCGCACGACCGGTGGTCGTGCGCAATATCGTTGGTGGTCGTGCGCACTGTCCGAGACAGAACTCAAAAAGTAGGGTTAAGTGCACACGATCAGCGGCGCACGACCAGTGGTCGTGCACAATAGAAACAGTGATCGTGCACAGTGTTCCTGTACAGAATTGTACCGGGAACACCCGCACGACTCCTGTTCCAGCACAACCACGAATCCAGCCACTGAAAGTGGCACTTAACAATCCATGAAAACTACTAAAAATGAAGAACATGAAATAACACCAAAAATGGGCCTAGAGGTGCACTTAGCATGGAGTGTCAAATATGAGTGAAAACATGTCTAAAGTGAAGTGCATAGACTAGAAAATCGGCCCAGATGGTCCATAATTGTATATATATTTGGGACTCATCACACCCCCAGACTTAACTGTTTGCGCGTCCCGAGCAAACCATCTCTCGCGGACAGGAAAAACATAAGCTGGCGAAGAAATTATCATGCGGAGTACCATGCGAAGTTGCATGCTCATGTGCGTAGAAATATAGTAGATAAAATTTCTAATTATACATATTAGTTTATAATTTTCTAGGAGCGTAGATATATATTACGTTTACTCAAAAAGTGAATCACGGTGAATTAAAAGGTCGTACATAGGAAGAAAGTAAACTGAACGCTGAGGCGAGCATTGCCAAAGATCAGGGCTCAGGACAACTCCATTGAAATCCATCAATGTCGGTGACCATAAGCTTGCCCATTTGCACTCTCTCCACGGCACTGGTATGACTCAAATGCATGAATCAATTGGACTTTAGGTTTGAGATGAGGCTTGGGTTTAGGTGCGGTAAACAAAGATAAACGCGACGGCTCAGACACTAAACCCAAATGAGCTAGCACAAAAAACTATCCTCATCACCACACAAACATGTGGTTACACTACACCCCCAGACTTGGACTTAACAACCTGGGTGCGTGCACCGCCTACTCCCAAACTTATACTTATACAAATGAATTTTTCGTTCAAACTCATATCTTTTTCTTTTCTTCTCACTTCTTTTCTCTTTCTCATTTTTTTTTCTTTTCTTATCATTTTCAGCAAAAAAACAATAAGACACAACCACAACTTCACAAACATATAATCACATCAACAACCCAACTTATGAAAATACTAAACAGCTAAAGCTCAGATTTGGGTGTGCGACTAGGATTGGCTTTTGGGCTTTGGTGCGATAAAAGTGAGGCTGAATCAAATAATGGGTAGGCACAATTGGGCTAACGAGGATATATCGATAGGAAAGGGTGTAAAGGCTCAACTGGGCCAAAATGATGGCCTATATCACATTCACGCAATTGACTAACCGTATACCCATGCTTCAAGAATCGCTTGGGGCAAGTTCTAGCCACCGAGAAAGATAATCCTTCCCCCCGACTCGGGCAATACGAGACTAATGAACGTCTACACACATTCCTATGCTACCATTTGATTCACGCTGGATTCACCAAATTTTTGAGCAAAGTAAACAATATTTACACTAGTAGAAAAATATAAACTAAAAGCATAAAAAGAAATTGAATCTACACGAATTCCTACGAGACATGAGCACTCGACTAGGAGCACTACAGGAGTCAACATTTTACTCCGCCTCATAATCCTAAGCCAGCACAATGATTTTCCAAATCACACAAAAAGACAAATTCAACTCGCGACGTGCCAACGGCTAAGCGCGCTCAAGTGGTTGCTGTGGTGTGCAATGAAAATAAACAAAACATTTTAAATGAAATCTTCTGGCATGCGGTTGCAACTCGTGCGCAAAGTGGATAACAACATGCTCTCCCCCAGACTTAATCTCAACATCACATCACAAAAACTGAAAGCTAGGGGGAAGAAGTGTTACCCAATGCTCAGAATTGAGCATACCAGACGATTGGCTTTAAATTCGTGAGCAATCCGTAGCTTCCCCCATCACACAGAACAAAGCACACCTGCAAACGGCACAACTAAAAGCAGCAAAAATATATACAAACTGAATTGAAACATGTTACAAAAATAGAAATCAGCAAATCTGGGTTGTCTCCCAGCAGCGCTTTTATTTTATGTCCTTAAGCTGGACCAAATACCTGTATTATAATTGTTTAAAGGGTACAGAAATTAAATAAAAAGTGCATGAAAAAGAGAGTTTCACAAAATAAGAGATAAAAAGAAATTCAGCTGTAGGCGCTTTTATGGTGCCCGTCTCCCGTAGCTTGAAGGCAGGAGGTGAAGGCTTTAGGGCCAACACTAGTGTCACCCAGTGTTCCCCTAACCTCCGCCCTCCTGCCACGAAGAGCGGCAGAGCGCGCATCGCGCAGACGCTTCTCTTGTTTAAGTTTAGCGACAGTCGGAGACTGCCAACGTTGAATGTTTTCAGATTCTCCCAACTTAGTAGTGGGTGGCGTCACTTCCGTCGCCGCAGTGACGACCAGATCAGCCCAAGAGATGGAACGCTTAACTAGTTTATTACATGATTCAATGCAAGAGAATCATGGGATGTCATCCCGAATCAAGTTCAGCTCAATATGTTTAGGACCGCTGTCCTCCTCCCTCTTGAAATCATAGTCTCTCCGAGGATCTACTTTTTCCTCTCCGCTTGACTGGTACTCTTCCTTTTCTCCTTCAGATGATCCATCAGATGATCCATTATCTTTCTTATCCCCTGCACCACTCAATGATTCATCAAAAATAAAAGGAGGGGGGCAAATGGATTTTTCAGTTATAGTCTTGGGGCAGGTGGGCATAGGTACCTTATTGGGTAGGAGGACACAACCCGCAGAAAAATCAAGGGTGGCACCGCTCTCTTTCAAGAACGGTACACCCAAGATAGGGATGGAGTGATTCTCCCGGGGTCCTAACACTTGAAAATCAGCAACCACCATTGTCCCCTCAACTATAACCTCTACATTTTTAACTTCCCCTTCCGATTGTATGATGGTGCCATTTGCGAGCACAAGAGATTTCCGGTCCTCCGTGTTAATTTCAAGTTGCAATTTATCAACGACTTGCAAAGCAATGACGTTGCGGAGGAGCCGGAATCACACAAAGCCTTAGTTTCAATTTTATTAATGGAACAGGAGATTACTAACTCACGCGGCTGACCCACTTCCGCATCACCAAGACTCTTCCCTTGGTCTATTGGGTTTTTTTCGGTGTTACTAGGAAGAGTCCCATGCGACCGCTCGGTGAGCACTTGGGCCAATTGGCCCAGCTGTGTTTCCAAGTTCTGCATGGATGCGGTTTGGTTAACCATGTTTGAGTTAGCCGCTTGCATAAATTTTTCCATCATCTCCTCCAAGTTACTCTTTTTGGGAGCTGGGGGACCTTGGTTATATTCCGGGTGAGGTGGCCTTGTTTGGCTCCCGGAGGCGTAGGCATCGTTTTGATGCTGCCCCGGTGCCCATCGTTGGCCAGATGCGTTGGGGTTCCATGAGAAGTTTGGGTGACTTCTCACTCCCGGATGATACCAGTTATTAAACGGCACCCCCTTATGTTGATTACCAACAAAATTAACAGATTCATTTAAAGAAAGGTGCGAGAAGTCACCTGATAGATCATTGCCCGAGCATTCATATGCGTGGTGTCCGCCGCCTCTACATCCTCCACACGTAATAACAGCAGCCGGTGCGGATGCAGGCGGAAACGAGTCGACCACGAAGAGACCACGGGCGCTTCTTGGTGCATTTATCCCGGCAGCCCAAAATGTGCTGTGGGAGGCGGTGTCTCGCAGAATTCGAAGAGCCTCTTCTGGAGTATGGTTCATTAGAGTACCACCCACAGCAGCATCGATCATTGCCCAGTAGTTGGGCTCGATCGCGAAGTAGAATGTCTCTACCACGTTCCAAGGTTGGAGCTCGTGGCTCAGACAGCGGCGGAGAAGATCATTAAGGCGCTCCCACGCCTCGACAAGGGTCTCTTGGTCAGCTTAGCAAAAAGTGGCGATCTCCCGCCGCAGGCTCACAATTTTATCAACAGGGTGGAATTTGGCCAGAAACATGGATGCGAGAGCATCCCAAGTCGCAGCGGTCCCAGGAGGAATGGAAGGAGCCACACCTTGGCCTTGTCGCGAAGTGAGAAGGGGAACAGTCGCAGCTTGACTGTATCGTCAGGAATCCCAGCGTAGCGGAAAGTTCCGCAGATATCAGAAAACTCTGCCAGGTGCAGGTGCGGATCTTCACTGGCCATCCCGGAAAACTGAGCATTGTTCCGGATGATGTTCAAGATCGCAGGTTTGATCTCAAACTGATTGTTCATAATGTTGGGACCGAACCCAGGATACACACTCCCAGCTGTCGGAGTGGTATAATCTCTCATCGTTCGGGGTCGAGGCCTAACTACCTCTTGCTCATCTCCAGGATGGTGCTGCTCCACGTTGGGCACTCTTGGTTCAACGTCATCTGGGTCTACATTATCACCCATTGCCGCCTGTACGGCTGCTGCGCGCCTTTGTGCGCGAGCGGTCCGTTCGATCTCGGGTTCAAAGGGTACAAGTTCCCCCGCGGCTTGTCTCTGCATGCACAATCTCAACCAAAAGAAAACAAAACAAAGAAAATAAAAAACAACTGCTCTTGTAACAGAATTTCACAACTCAAAACATTACATGCCTGAACATTCCCCGGCAACGGCGCCAAAAACTTGGTGCGATTAGTTCGGCAAGTGCACCGGTCGCGCAAGTAATAAATGTTGGGAATAGGATCCCCGAGTGTCGGTCTCTTGAGGAATGCAGGTTGGGTGAACGAATTGCATTGTGTGACAATTGTTACACAAGCGGGAACAAACACAGAAAGTGGGGTTTTGATTTGGTTTCCTACTGTTAACAACAATAAAAGAAATGCGGGTCGAAATCACCGCTTCACTAGGTGAGATGGATGCAACGGCCGCGATGCCGAGCTTCGTGAGACGGATGGACGGTGCGCATGCGAATGAAATGATCACTAGTGCAGAGAGTGAGGATCGCAAACACCTCTTCGCAAATCGCCGTTAGCTCTTACTAACGCGAATCGAACACGATGCGTGCGTGAGTGGAGGCGAAACGATTCACAAGCAAATATTGATGAATAGAGAAGAAGCAACTGTTGCATTTAAGCTAAACATCAAGATATTCAGGTTTAAATGATTCAAAGAAATACATCAAAAAAAGGGAAGAAGAAGACAACCAATGGACGAAGACTAGCGGCCGTTCACGGCCGGAATGGTAGTTTGTCAAGCTACCTCCGGACTCGGGCGGACTGTGCTTCCGGCGTTGAGAGACTGTCACGACCTCTCCACGTGCTTCCGTCGTCTTCTACCTCAGGATTGCTATCCTTCTCACCGGACAGAAATGGAGACAACTTGCTTGAGTGCTTGCGGATGGCGGAGAATGCTTCCGGACGATGGAGGAATGCTTAGAATGGCCGGAGACAACTTCCCCTCGCGGAGAAGATGAGGTGAAGGTGGCTGGAAGTGGAAAACGGCGACGTACGGACTGGAAATCCCGCTCCCGGAACTGGATTATCCCTAATTTGCGGATCAGGACATTATATAGGCGCTGGCGAAAATACTGCGCACGGTCATTGGCGCACGACCAGTGGTCGTGCGTGCTGGAGTTCTGTGATCGTGCGCCTGCCTGGGTGGAGCCTGCAAGGTAAGAAATTTATAAAATACCATGTTCGCACGACCAGTGGCGCACAACCGGTGGTCGTGCGCACTATCGTAGGTGGTCGTGCGCACTGGTCGAAACAGAACTCATAAAATTGATGTTAAGTGCGCACGAACAGTGGCACACGACCGGTGGTCGTGCGCAATATCGTTGGTGGTCGTGCGCACTGTCCGAGACAGAACTCAAAAAATAGGGTTAAGTGCACACGATCATCGGCGCATGACTAGTGGTCGTGCGCAATAGAAACAGTGATCGTGCGCAGTGTTCCTGTATAGAATTGTACCGGGAACACCCGCACGACTCCTGTTCCAGCACAACCACGAATCCAGCCACTGAAAGTGGCACTTAACAATCCATGAAAACTACTAAAAATGAAGAACATGAAATAACACCAAAAACGGGCCTAGAGGTGCACTTAGCATGGAGCGTCAAATATGAGTGAAAACATGTCTAAAGTGAAGTGCATAGACTAGAAAATCGGCCCAGATGAGTCCATAAATATGTATATATTTGGGACTCATCATTATTCGCCCCCGATCTCTAGCGTCATTGAGATCAAGTTTTGTAAAACTTATTTAACATTAATAAAGCTTGTCTCTCTTTATTGTTTTACTTGATTTCTCATTGTATTAATCTTGCAATATTTCAAAGTTTAATAAATATAATCCAAAGTTTTTGAAAACCCTTATTCACCCCCCCCCTCTAAGGGCGCCGACCGATCCAACAGCTAGGTTTGACGAACGAGGAGTTCCGTTCGTCAAAATTTCCTGCGCTCGACGAACTTGCGCTCGACAAGCTACGTTCGACGAACGAGGAGTTCTGTTCGACGTAATTTCCTACGCTTGACGAACTTGTGCTCAACAAGCTGCGTTCGACGAACGAGGAGTTCCGTTTGATGAAATTTCCTGTGCTCGACGAAGCTGTGCTCGACAAGCTGTGTTCGACGAACGAGGAGTTCCGTTCGACGAACTCAGCCTGTGCTCGACGACATTGAGCCCGACAACTGTGTTCGACGAACTTGAAGTTCCGTTCGACGAAATTGATTCAGCTCGATGAAAGTTTGTTCTACCACGATCCCGATGGTTTGCACGATCTGACGGTTGTGGTTTTCCGTTCGACGAAGGCGTGTTCGATGAAATAAGTCTCGTTCGACGAAATTGGTTCAGTCACGCTCCCGACTTTATGAACAATGTCAGCAACTGCCGTACACGAATCACTAACGCTGGGCGGTAGTCTTAACGCGCGCGTTTGCTTCCGAGGCTACTTAATGTACAACCCCTCTCATTCTCAAGATAAGAGATGATTCCATAATTCTGATACTTTGGAGAGAGGTTCGTGTACATCAATTAAGAGATCTCCGTTGGGCTAACATGAAGATCTAAAGAAGATTTTGAAGGAGAAGGTCTACAACGCATATTCCATACGAAGGACGATCGTTTCAAGAACGCCAACATCTACATCAACTTCGTCTTCACCTTCAAAATTTCTTGGGGAGTTTCTCTTTACTTATCCTGTAATCTTTTATTTTTCCTTTTGTATTTTGTGTGGAGAAATCATTCGGTGAGAACGTCGGATTCCGGGAAGGACCTTGTGGGTAAATTCGCCTTGTGTTGGCGACTAGGTCCTTGTGAGGCTTAAGGGTAATTCGTCGCCTTGTGCGTGGCGACTAGGTCGAGGTTAGATCTAGGAAGTGGCTAGAGGCCTTATCTGGGGATAGATTGGCTATAGCCAACCGGTCCTTGGGAGAAGGACCAGTGAAACAACAAAAAGTGTTTTTACATATTTTTGCCTTGATTTCTGCGTTATAGAAATTAAACATTTGTGTATTCAATTTATTATGAAATAAAATCATGTCTTTTAATGTTCTATTCAATTGATTTTATTTCCTCTTCAAGAATGTTTTAATTTCTATTTTCATCAAAGTATTAAAATTAACATTTGTATAATTATCTTTAAAATACAATAATTATTTTCATTATCTCTGATTTTCTGGAATTGTATTTCATTTGAGATTTCATAAGTAAAATCACTGTGGCAATCTTTTTGTTCTGAGGAATATTCTTTGGAGAGATAACGCCCAGCGTTAGGACTTAAAGCCAGGCGTTAGCAACAGTCAACAAAAAGTTTTGTTTTAATTATTTAAAAAGGAATCTTCATTACAATCCTATCTGGAATATTAAAAATATATTTTTCTATAAAATATTCTGAAACATCAGTCTCAAACTCTGATAAATTTAATAAAGATCTAAATTCCATAAAACCCTTATTCACCCCCCTCTAAGGGCGCTATAAGATCCAACACGTGGTATCAAAGCGTAGGTTATTCTAATACGGCTTCACAATCGGGAATAATGGCGCTTCATGATCTTGCATCTTCTAGAGGGGATAATTTTTATGAAAATGAAAAATCATTATGTCCACCATTATTTATGGGTGAAAATTATAATGGGTGGAGAATACTTATGGAAAAATTTCTTAAATCCTTGGATATTGAAGTTTGGAATATTACAATTAAAATGCCCCCAAATATTTTAAATAAAAATGAAATGTTTTTAAATGCCAAATCAATGAATAGTCTATATTGTGCATTAGATCAAAATATTTTCAAACTTATTTATACACTTCCTAATGCTAATGAAGTTTGGAAATTTCTTGAGAATTTTTATAGTCTTCCTTCCGCAGATGATGAATATGAGCAATTCCTTATGGATCCAAGAGAAGAAGACAATGTCACAATATTGGATTCAATTGATGGCAACACATCAAGCAAAAGAGAAGATGGAAATTCAACTATGGAAGGGGAATGTGAAGAAAATGTCAAAGGAACCCTTGGTTCAAATCTTGTCTCATCCCATAGCAATGTAAGAAATTCGAAGTCCTCTCTCTTTGTAAGAAATTCTATTTCTACACTACACATGCTTAATATTGCTAAACGTAGAATTAAAAATTTGAAAAATGCTAATTTCAAACTACGTTTAGAAAATAAAACTTTAAAAGCAAATGCAAAAGTAGAATCAAGTATTGATGTGTTAAATTCTCATTCATGCTCTTTTAAAAATGATAAACCCTGTTTTGATTATAATTCTTTTAAAGAAGAACTCAAGGTTTTAAAAAAGGGTCTTTTAAATTCAAAAGAGCATAATTAAAAATTGCTAAAAGAAAATGATAATTTAACAGAGAAACTAGAATCATTAAAAATGTTTATTTAAAATTTTTCATATAATAAAAAATCTTTTATTTCTAGTTTATCAAATTATCAAAAGTCTAAAAGCTTAACTTCATATTATAAGAGTATGTCTATAAGAAAGAGTGGAAATGAAAATCATCAAAATAAGAACCAATCCTTTCAAACATATTGTAACCCACTCTTTCAACATTCAATTCATAAGAAAGACCATCACTCTTATAAACTCTCAAAGAATCCCTATAATAAAATTCATTATGATTATCAATATCAATGTATTTTGAAAAATAATTTGAATAAACATAAATCCCAAATGAATTATTTTTCAAACAACTATCATTCCAAAAAGATGTCAAATAATCATAATATGAATTTAAAAGATAAACAACCAGAGTATGAATGGAGGCCCAAAATTAAAAATGAAACACTAACTCCACTTGTAAAGGCCCATTCATCACTATCTCTCCAAAAGCCGACATGGGTACCCAAAGGAACCATCACACTTGGTCCCCTTTGGATACCTAAATCTCTCATTCACTAGGAATCATTATATTGCATGAAGTAGAAATTAATTAAAAATGAAATATCATTACTCTACTTCATGATATGCTTAATTGCTTTTTCTTTTGTTTATTTTTTATTTTTGAGCCAACTTGTTTATGATCACTTTATGTATCATGAGATATGACTTTCATTTTAAGCCTAATGTTCAACAAATCAAATTGAATTAAATTAAACATAAAGTCATATTTTTTAAGTGATCTATCTTTTCTTTTTATATGTTTTATCCTTTTTAAATCCATTGCCTATAAATGTCTTATATTATCATTATAAATTAAATGCTAATTTTGCTAAATGATATTATCAAGACTAATGAAATTACTTTCAATATTGGATTTAAATGGTATTTTAGGGGTCTTAGGCTAAAATATTAAATGCGCAACTAATTACATATTTGTCTACTTTCTTTGTTGCATATGATAGCCCTTATAATTAAAATCAAAAAGAAAATTTACAAAAATGATGAATATGTTTTCACAATCACCACCATGATCTATTAATATCCTATGTTAAAAATTTGTTATAATCATATATCATAATTCATGATCAATCAAGACATCTTAAATCAACTATTTCTATCAACCTTAGGAATTATGAAATATATGATTGCAATTGGTATTATAGTTTCATATCTTGTTTTGTGTGTGTGATGTGCATCTCTATTGTTTGCATGTATCTCATTATCTTTAGACCTATGAATTAACTTGATATCAACAAAATGAAATCAAATAGAATTGTCACTTCTTTCTAGGTCTATGAAAATTCAAAACTCTATGTTTGAATACATGCAATTCAATTATATATTTGTCCATCTTTACATAGCTTTGCACCATGTTGTCCTAACTCATCATACTAGCATCATCACGTACCATAGATAGAAATTAATGTCCATGCTAGTAATATCTTGCAATGCTAAAGTAAATTATATTACTAAAGTGTAAAAATCATAATTTCCTTTGTAGTTATTTGCATGAATAAAAATTTTCTAAATGGATTTAAAATCAACAATCATCGATATAATTGTAAATCCAAAACTAATCATGCAATTATACCATAGTTTAAATATTTAAGGCTTACACACTTAGTATGTCCATAATCATTAAACCTATGACTTGTGTCTCACAATAGAGAGGGCGTAGGATTGTGTGCATTAGAGACCTAACCTCTAAGTCATGTCTTGTCCTTAACCGGGGAGGGTTCCAATAGGGCCTTGCAAGGCACTGAGGGGAAAGAGTGCTAGGTTGACCATCATCTTTTGTATGCATATGGGATTAACACCCCAACCTACGACATGTGTGCAGCTCCTCATGCCCATCCGTCACTTAGTATGGGGCTAGAGTGTAGTCATGTAGTTAAGGTATCTTGATCTTAGATATACTTATATTATATTCATTGCATGAATATTATCTCACTCCTTATTCTAAAATCATGCATATTTGTTTTTGTTCTAACATTGCATCTTGTGTTTGCATATTTTATTACTTTGAGCTTTAATGATTTTACCAAACACAAGTATTTGAAAAATCACTAAAAACATGCTAAAAGAGCCTTCAAATCTAATCAATATACTCTGAAATTTCATCTGAAGGAAGGTCTCTTTATAATACAAATGAATCATAAAAAAGATTTTTCAAAACATCAAAATTTAGTGTTCTGTTTTGGCGTTAAGAAGTTAACGCTTGGCGTTAGCTCCTTTGCTCCAAAATATACTTTTTTGTTTTGAATTATTTCTGGTATTATTTAAATATTTTGTGTGTGTTTTATTTCTCTGTTTGTAAAAAGTTTTCTATCTTATTATTTCCTTTAAAACAAAATTTTATTTCTTTTAAAAAAAAATATATGTATTTTCTCATGCATTATTTTTGTTTATTTCTCTGGCATAGAATATCATTTACTGAAAGGGCTATTAAAGACTTCTATGTTTTCCATAGAATATATATAAAAAAAAACAAATACAAAATTACAAAACAATTTCAAAGAACAAAAATATGTTTTTCTTTATGTGTGTTTATTGTTTTGTGCATATATCATACAAAATCCAATTTTTTTTAAAAACTGATTGTTATTCATTGCCATTATCAAGGATGATTAATTATATCAATTAAAGATTAAATACAATGTTTAATTTAACTTTCAAGTTTCTTAAAAAAACATTGTTTTGTATTTATCATGCCTTGAATATTATCTTGTTATGTGCAATGAAATTGATTGTAGATAAACATGTGTGGAAACGCTTAGCATGCCTCTAAGTATGAGTAATGTATTATGTTTATAATGATTCATTCACTCACTTATTTTTGATAACTACATGTGTTTACAATCTTATTCGTACATGATTGTGTAGTGTAATAACATAAATGATTAAAATGCATAAATAGATTACCTACACAACATTGAATTGGTTATTACAATTCTTTATCTTTTATGCACTTATTGTTTAGAGAAATGTGGTTTAAAAATGCTATGTTTGCAAAACAAGTGAATTCGGAGTCCTTAGTCACTAAACTAAAAAGCAAATAATCAATGACAAGGAAAACTCCACCAAGCACTACTCACCCTCCTGATAAGTCTTAATGAGAATTATGAGGTTGAGCACCTTGACTAAGAATTGTAAAGTGTCTTGTAGCAAACAATTTATACACCACTTCTCTTTAGTACACCGGATCAAAAAAATTGAAAATAAAGCTAAAAAGTATAAAAGTGATCCACCAAGCACTACTTTGCACCATGATAAGTCTTAATATGCATTGTGTGTGCAGAGCACCTTGGTAGTTGTACTATTTATTCATGTGCATTGAAATATTGTGGAAGTAATAGTATTTGTGTATTTTAATGTTGTGTTATTTCATTATATATGTCATATGTTTTTGATTGATTCACTTGTATTATCAAAACATTACTTTGTACACATCATTATCTTTCATAAAACTTCTACTCATGAGAATTGGATCCTAATGCTCATCTACTCAAATCTCTACAAACTTAAGTAAATGCACTAGATAACAAAGCATGATCGCTACAATGTTTATGTTTACTTGAAATACAAATTTTATTACATTGTAGTTTGTGTATCTTTTCTTGATATTATGAAATCATGCTTGCAATATTATCTTAATGGAATAGCATCTCTTCAATCTTTAACTCAAACATCTACTTTTCAAATTTAAAACTCATTATCCTTTGTATGATTTTATCTTCTAAAAACGATGTTTATGTTTAAGAGTGCTTATTCTTCTGCTATGTTTATCACTTATGCTCATTCATGTCTATTATTTTTAACACCATGGTTTCAACAAGTGGTATCTTAAAATAAGAATGCTTACTTTATCATTTCTGTTATGTTGCTTACTACTTTATGTTACATCATGCTTATATTTTTCGTTCTTAACAAGTAGTATTTAACAAACTTTTGATTGCATCTTATTTTTCTTCTCGACATAAAATATATTACTCCTTATTATACATACTCACTCCTAAACCCTCTTTTGATTCTACCAAAAGGGGAGATTAAATTGCATAAATCTAATATTTAGGGGGAGTGCATTATAATAATATTAAACTAAAAAAAGGGGTATATTTGTAGGGGGAGTAATCATATAGGAGGTGCATACACTATCATATGCTCGATCATGAAAATCCTTCAATAAGTGGTTCCTTATCTATCTTAGAAGATATACACTCATCCCTACCCACTTTTGTTAATAACAAAGGGGGAATAGAAATTGAGAAATCTAGTAAAATAGATATTTAAGGGGAGTAAATTTTTAGTGAACACTTATGTACGGGGAGGACTTCATATAGAAAAAGTATGCATTATTGCTATCAAATCTATCTTGCTTTTAACTTGTTATTCTTGCATATATTATTACCTCACTTATCTATAAACACAAATGGTTTTAAGTTCACTAATTTCTCATACAGGTATTTGTTATTATCAAAAGGGGGAGATTGTTGGAGCCCATGTTCCGCATCTCTTGGTTTGAGAATAACAAATACCGTATTGTATTTGATCTTGTATTTTGTGTGTTTAGAGTATGCAGGAACTATAGGTACAATACTCTATAGGCATAAAACAGATTGGAGATGATTCTCTGGAATATGTGCTAACGCTCGCGTTAGTAGTTAACGCCCAGCGTTAGCAAATGCTGAGAAGAAAACCGCTGAGATGAAAACCGCTGAGAAGGAAACTGCGTTCGACGAATGGAACCTGCGTTTGACGAACTCTGAAGGCGCTCGACGAAATCTGAAGGAAGCTGCATTCGACGAACGAGGAGTTCCGTTCGTCGAAATTTCCCGCGCTCGACGAACTTGCGCTCGACAAGCTGCGTTCGACGAACGAGGAGTTCCGTTCGACAAAATTTCCTGCGCTCGACGAACATGCGTTCGACAATCTGCGTTCGACAAATGAGGAGTTCCGTTCGATGAAATTTCCTGCGCTCGATGAACCTGCGCTCGACAAGCTGCGTTCGATGAACGAGGAGTTCCGTTCGACGAACTCAGCCTGCGCTCGATGACATTGCGCCCGACAACTGCGTTCGACGAACTTGAAGTTTCGTTCGACAAAATTGATTCTGTTTGATGAAAGTTTGTTCTGCCACGATCCTAGCGGTTTGCACGATCTGACGGTTGCGGTTTTCTGTTTGATGAAGGGTGCGTTCGACGAAATAAGTCCCATTCGACGAAATTGGTTCTGTTACGCTCCCGACTTTATGCACGACGTTAGCTACTGTCGTACACGAATCACTAATGTCGGGCGGTAGCCTTAACGCGCGCGTTAGCTTCTGAGGCTACTTAATGTACAACCCCTCTCATTCTTAAGAGAAGAGATGATTCCAGAATTCTGATACTTTGGAGAGAGGTTCGTCTACAGTAATTAAGAGATCTCCCTTGGGCTAACATGAAGATCTAAAGAAGATTTTGAAGGAGAAGGTCTACAATGCATATTCCATACGAAGGATGATAGTTTCAAGAACGCCAACATCTACATCAACTTCGTCTTCACCTTCAAAATTTCTTGGGGAATTTCTCTTTACTTATCCTCTAATCTTTTATTTTTCCTTTTGTATTTTGTGTGGAGAAATCGGTCGGTGAGAACGTTAGATTTCAGGAAGGATTCTGTGGATAAATTCGCCTTGTGTTGGCGACTAGGTCCTTATGAGGCTTAGGGGGTAATTCGCCGCCTTGTGCATGGCGACTAGGTCGAGGGTAGATCTAGGGGGTGGCTAGAGGCCTTATCTGGGTATAGATAGGCTATTGCCAACCGGTCCTTGGGAGAAGGACCGGTGAAACAACAAAAAGTGTTTTTACATATTTTCTCCTTGATTTCTAGCGTTATTGAAATTAAACATTTGTGCATTCAATTTATTATGAAATAAAATCATGCCTTTTAATGTTCTATTCAATTGATTTTATTTCCTCTTCAAGAATGTTTTAATTTCTATTTTCATCAAAGTATTAAAATTAACATTTGTCTAATTATCTTTGAAATACAATAATTATTTTCATTATCTCTGATTTTCTGGAATTGTATTTCATTTGAGATTTCATAAGTAAAATCACTGTGGCAGTCTTTTTGTTCTGAGGAATATTCTCTGGAGAGCTAACGCCCAGCGTTTGGACTTAACGCCAGGCGTTAGCAACAATCAACAAAAAGTTTTGTTTCAATTATTTAAAAAGGAATCTTCATTACAATCCTATCTGGAATATTAAAATATATTTTTCTATAAAATATTCTGAAACTTCAGTCTCAAACTCTGATAAATTTATTTAAGATCTAAATTCCACAAAACCCTTATTCACCCCCACTCTAAGGGCGCTATAAGATCCAATAGTGCGGTCTGTGATTGGCATTTTGGCAGAGTTCAGGTCAGCGATCTGTTCTGTTCACGTGGTCTCAGGGAAGCCGACGATCTTGCTTGGTTCAAGCGGTCTGGGCAGTCTTAGTGTTCTAGCTGTTGCTGTGTTGCTTGTTCTTCTCATCTAAGTGTTTCTCTTATAAATCATGTCTCGCCATGTATGCAACGCATTGTAAAAAATATAGTTAATTTGAATAAAGATCTTCTTGCCTTTATTGTCACGGGTTAACTGTTTTTTGAATTGAATTGAAGTCTTCCGTTGTTGTCTTCGATCCATTCTCCAAAATTTTAACATGGCATCAGAGCTAGGTTTGAGGCAGTGATCAACCACAAAATCTTACTTCAGTCTCTGAAAGGTTGTTAACCTATGTGATAGCAATGGAAGGAGGTTATACAAGAGGCCTTGGAATTAAGCTCCTTATGCAGACTAACTTCAAGAAGTGGAAGTCGTGCATGGAGAGCTATCTTCTTGGCGAAGATTTATGGGAGGTAGTCGGAGGAGATGCGAGACAAGCAGTTATTCCTGCTGAAGGGAATGCCGAACAAGTGAAGGCCTGTAAGAGAACAAATGTTAAGGCAGAGTTCACTCTCAAGCGTGCTGTCATTCCAGAGCTGTTTGACCACATAATTGGATGTCGGTCAGCTGCTGAGATTTGGACAGTCTTGGATGGCTTGTTCAACAAGAAGAACGTAGCTCGACTATAGTTTCTTGAAAATGAGTTGGCAAAAGCAACTCAAGGGGATTTGTCCATTTCAACTTTCTTCTTGAAGATGAAGAACCTCTGCGCGGAGATATTAGCTTTGGACCCGAATGAACCTATTTTAGAAGCAAGGTTGAAGAGGCACATAATCCGCGGCTTGCAGAGGGATTATGTGGCCTTTGTTACCTCTGTTTAAGGTTGGGCCAATCAACCATCGTTGCTAGAGCTGGAGAACTTGCTTGTTTCGCAAGAGAGCTTGGAAAAATAGATGGCTGGGATATCTGTCTCTGGGGGAGAAAGCGAGGTTCTATACTCAGGCAAGAAGAAGAGATGGGACAAGAAGAAGAAGTCATCTATTAGCGATGGTCCATCTTCTTCATATCAGCAGGATAGGAGGCATGCTCCTAAGTCTGATGGGAAGAAGAAGGAAGGGCCGAGATGTTACAGGTGCAACAAGCTTGGTCACTTCAAGAGAGACTATAAAGTCAATCTTCAGGCAAGGCATGCTGCAGGTAAGGAGGAGGCTGGTTCCAATACTGAAGGTAGTTGGGGTGGTGGAGGTGCTTTCATGATGGGAACTTGTGCCCGGGCATTGGCTTCCATTAACTATCAAGATGATTGGATAGTGGACTCTGGGTGTGGTCATCACCTCACCAGGGATGAGTTGAAGTTTTCCTTGTTGCAAGCATACTCAGGTAATGATGCTATCATTACTACTTATGATACTATACATGCAGTTGAGAAGGAGGGTGTAGTTTCTTTGAATGGAGATAGAGGTCCACACACATTGAAGAGTGTCTATCATGTTCCAGGGATGAAGAAAAATCTCTTCTCGGTGACCAATGCTGTTGATGCTGGCTATCACGTTCTGTTTAGCCCAACAAAAGTGAAATTTCTTCGGAATGTGTCAGCGGTGAACGCAGAAGTCACTCATGTTGGAAAGCGAATAAAGGACTTGTTTGTGTTATCAACAAGTTCCTATGTTGATAAGATGAGGGCTAATGATAGCGCTGCTATCTAGCATGGAAGACTTATACATGTTAGGATGGATAAGTTGAAAGCTATGGCAGGAAGAGGCCTTGTGAGAGGTCTTCCTAGTTTGTCATCTTTCGGTGAAGGTCACATTTATGCAGGTTGTCAATATGGTAAACCTCAACATCTTCCATTCGAAAAATCACAAAGCAGATGCAAGGCACCATTGGAGTGTATTCATGGTGATCTGTTTGGACCTACCGCAACTGCCAGTCTTGGAGGTAGAAGGTATATGCTAGTCTTGATTGATGACTTCACTAGATATACTTGGGTATATTTTCTGAAGGAGAAGTCAAAAGCCTTTGAAAAAATTGTGGAGTTCAAGGAGCTGGTGTAAGGTCGGCTTAATCCGCGGATCAAGAAGTTCAGAACCGACAATGGAGGGGAGTTCACATCAAATGCATTCTTTAACTTCTGCAGGAAGCATGGCATCCGGAAAGAGCATTCTTGTGCTCAGACTCCACAATAGAATAGAGTTGCAGAGCGGAAGATCCATCATCTGATGGAGACCTACAAATGTTGGCTTCATGCCAAGAGTATCCCAAAGTCTTTCTGAGCAGAGAGAATGTCTTGTACAACTTATGTCATTAATCAGATGCCTCTAAGTACTATCAACATGAAGACCCCTCATGAGTTGATGTTCAAGGAAAAGCCTTCGGTGGAACACCTTCGAGTGTTCGCATCTACCTACTACGTGCATGTCCCAAATGCTCTTAGAACGGAGCTAGATGCGAAAGCAAGGAGGCTAGTCTTCTTCGGTTATGATGACCGGAAGAAGGGCTGGAGATGCATGGATCCAGAGACACGGAGAGCTGTGGTCTCAAGGATGTGGTATTTGATGAGGTTACATCATACCAGGGTAGCTCTTCTATTGAGTTACAAGATAGCAGGTTGGATGGTGGACTTGAAGAAGCTACTAAGGAAGTTCTGGTGGAGTTGCCTGTTTCTCCAGGTGCTCCAGGTGTTTCTAGGTCAGAGCCAGGTGCTTCAGGTTTTGGAAGCAGGGGGAGCGATGCTACAAGTATGCCTGAAAGGAGAGCTAGTTCAGAACAGGTAGCTGAAGAGGTGGTTCAGAGTAAAGCTTTAAGGAGGTCCAAAAGGACTATCATTCCACGAGATCAGTATACAGGGGGAAATTTGGTGAGCTTCATCTCATGTTTATTTGTAGGTCCCCTACATGAGAGAGAGCCATCTTGCTTTGAAAACACCATTGGAATCAAGGAGTGGGAAGGAGACATGGATGAAGAGATGTCTTCCCTTAGGAAGAATGATACTTGGGACTTAGTGCCTAAGGTTGAGGGTGTTACTCCTGTGACTTGCAAGTGAATTTTCAAGTTGAAGAAGAAGGCTGATGGTAACATTGAGCGGTACAAGGCTCACCTTGTATCTCTAGGTTTCTCTCAGAAGTATGGGGATGATTATAAAGAAACTTTCAGCCCTGTTGCCAAGATGACTTCGGTTCAGGTGGTGATCGCGTTGACAACTTGCCAAGGATGGAAGATTTGGCAACTTAACGTTAAGAATGCTTTATTATACGACGAGATTGACAAGGATATCTTCATGGATCAATCACCTAGTTATGTTTCCGAAGAGCACCCAAGGTATGTGTGTAAGCTCAAGAAGGCTCTTTACGGCTTGAAACAGGCGCCTCAGGCGTGGTATGGTAAGATCGCAAAATAACTCCAGTTCTGTGGTTACTTTGCATTTGATTTAGATTCAAGTTTATTCATAAAGAAGACGGGGGAGCTTCAGGTCTTCGTGTTGCTATATGTTGACGATATGATCATCACAGGAAATTCTGAAGTGGAGGTAGCTAGACTTTATGCTGAGTTAGCTATCCGATTTGAGATGAAGGACTTGGGTGAGCTCCACCATTTCCTTGGACTCAAAGTGGAGAGGAAAGAGGATGATATACTTCTATCCTAGAAAGGCTATGCAGATCTAATTGTGAAGCGATTTGGTATGGAAGGGGGGAAGAGAAGCTCTACTCCACTAGAGGTTGGTGTTCATCTTCGACGTGATGAGGGGAAGGTTCTTTCTGATCCTTTGGTGTTTCGGGCTTTGGTCGGAAGTCTGATATACTTAACGATCACAAGGCCAGATATCTCTTATGCAGTGGGCCGTGTGAGTCAGTTTACGACAGAGCCTCAGAAACCTCATCTGTTGGCGGCTAGGACCATTCTGAAGTACGTAAAGTCCACCTATGATTTGGGTCTCTTCTATGGGAAGGACCCGGGCTTCTTCTTGCATGGATACATGGATGCTGATTATAGAGGAGATTCAGATGATCGAAGATCGACCTGTAGATATGTATTTATGATAGGCTCTACAACTATATCATGGTGCAACCAGAAGCAGGATTCTATGTCTATCTCTACCACGAAAGCGAAATACAAAGCTTCGGCTTCGGAAGCTCAGGAAGCCATCTGGCTTAGGATGCTTGTGGAGGACATTCATAAGGAGGTGAGAGGTCATACTCTGCTTTGGGGTGACAATGAGAGTGGCCTCAAACTAGTGAATAATCCAGTTTGTCATGCACAAACCAAGCACATAGAGATTCAACATCATTTCATTTGGGAGGTGTTGGAGGGATCTCTTATTGTTGAGCATGTGCAGAGCAAGGATAATGTCGCAGACATCTTTACGAAGATGTTGTCGAAGGGTCCGTTTGATCGGTTGTGGAGTCTACTTGGGTTGACTTTCACTTCCCACTTCAAGGGGAGTGTTAAATTTTTTGAAGTGGAAGTGGAGTGTCCGGGCGGTCTGAATATGGAGACCGCAGAGACCGCGCAGACTGGTGATTTGGTATGTCGATCTGACTTAAGATTGCACATCTCTGGTGTTGGCGAGCTATTGAGGGTTATCGTTAGTGCCCAAGTGTTCCTGTTCTAGTTTAGACCGGGAGGTCTTGTACTGGAGGTTATTCTTGGCAAGCTGTCTTTCTTGGACAGCTTTGCTTAAGTGAAATAAGGTCTTATAGAGACCTCGCAGTCTGGTTTTGGAAACCGCGTGCTTCAATAAGGAAGGTGACCATATCCCTCTGTGGCGGTGAGGACATCCGTTCGTTTGCCTATAAATAGAGGGGCATGGGTAGCCATTCGCAATGCAAGAACTATAAGAACCTAGTGTGGATTGATTGTGCTGGTCTCAACTTTGAGGTCACACGGTTTGAAGTTTATTGATTGGTTTGTTGTGTTCGCAGGATTGCGACCAATGGTCTTCGTCAGTATTCTTCTTTCTTTCCTGCTTTGAATAAACCCGCTCGCCAGCATTCTGTCTGGGCGAACTGTGTTTGGAGGTTCTTGGTCTGTTGCAGCAGACTCAGTTGATCATGCGACCTTAAGTGGTCAGGCAGTCTTGAGTTGCAGTCTTGCAATAGTGAGCAGTTCTTCAGCTCGTGTTCGCGGGTTACTTCTGTGATCTTGAGACCATGAGGTATGGATGATCAAGAAGTGCGAACAACCTTGTTTTTCAGCAGTTCAATAAGGAGCAGGTTGTGCGGTCTATGATTGGCATTTTGGCAGAGTTTAGGTCAACGATCTATTCTGTTCACGCGGTCTCAGGGAAGCCGATGATCTTGCTGAGTTCAAGCGGTTTGGGAGGTCTTAGTGTTCTAGCCGCCAGATGCTTGCTGTGTTGCTTGTTCTTCTCATCTAAGTGTTTCTCTTATAAATCATGTCTCACCATATATGCAACACATTGTAAAAAAGATAGTCAATTTGAATAAAGATCTTCTTGCCTTCATTGTCACTGGTTAACTATTTTTTGAATTGAATTGAAGTCTTCCGCTGTTGTCTTCGATCCATTCTCTGAAATTTTACATGCAGACCTCTATTTATAGAAAAATATTGGCATGATGGGGAAGCTGGGTCTGCGATTAGAATTTTTTGGAAGCTTCTGGAAGCATTTGGAAGGTGAGCTGAGAAGCTGAGAGGCTTAGTAGCTGAGAGGGCTGAGGGGGCTGTGTTGAGAAGGCTGAGAGGTTGAGTAGCTGAGTAGCTAAGAGGGCTGTGATGAGAGGGCTGAGAGGGCTGTGCTGAGAGGGCTGAGAGGCTGAGTAGCTGAGAGGGCTGTGTAGCTGAGAAGCGAATTAAATCCAGGCCTGGTTTCGATCCCACACCTTGCTGAAGTTAACCAGACCACACCCACTGAGCCAAGCGCTCATTTCTATATGATAAGGAAACATTTTATTTATATTATAATATTTACTGAATTTTTATATTAATACATATTAACTTTAATAACTTAAAATGCAGATTTTTAATATCTTAATACATAAATATATATATATATATTAATAAAATATACACACTAAATAAAATAGATATAAATACATTAAAACATTCACACTCAAATAAATATATTCACACACACACACACACACACACACACACACACACACACACACACACACACACACACACACACACACACACACACACGCACGCACGAACGCACGCACACACACACGCATGCACGCACGCACGCACGCACACACACGCACACACACACACACACACACACACACACATATATTTTAACTCTTTATAGATTATATTTTCATATAGTTAATTTTATTAATATATATTTAACTTATTTATAGTTTATATTTACATATATAGATAATGTTTTTATTTAATAAATATTTACATATAATTTTAAATACATTACATATATATTTATATATATTTTTAAATACTTTATATATATACATATATATTTAAATACTTTATATATACATATATATTTAAATACTTTATATATATATATATTTAAATACTTTATATATACATATATATTCAAATACTTTAATAGTTCCTTTTTACATAAAATATATAAATATATTTAAATTAGCTAAACAAATCATTTGTTCAATAATTTACATGAAATATGTACAATATTACTTACAACTATGCTAAAAATTATACTAAAATAAGTAAAATTTACTATTCATCAGCCCTACTTTCCCACAACACCAATATTCAAATCTAGTATATCTAGATTTTCTTGTTGTGCTTGATCTTGCTGGGTTAAGCTGTTGCTTGGTAACTAACCCTCCCTTCTTGGGAGCTGAAGAATTCCCCCCACCATGAGAATTTCTGGTGGCTTTTACAGGAAGACTCTTTTGAGGTGCAGATAGTGCACTCTTCCCAAGGAAAGTCTGCCTTTTGCTCAGCCAAGTAGAAGGGAGATTAAGACCACTCCCAGTCTTCTTGCTCTCTTTGCATCCATAGATGCTGCTGTGATCATAGTAATTTGTAGGTATGATCACCTTTCTGAAGATTGTCTTTCCTTGGGGAGATTTCTCACTGTCCTCACCTTGAACATATCCTAAACCTTTTTTGTTGGTTTGAGAAAAGCCATCAATAAAGGGAATAACAGTTTGTGGCTTGGAGTAACTAGCCATAATATTCCTTTCCACTAGGAGCTTATCCTCCAGCTCTTTGATTATGTTATTCTTATGCTTAATAACCTCAATTAAAGTGCTAGTGCTAGTGTATACATTGATAATTTGGTCTTTTCTTGAGTAAGTTCATTAACTTTCTCAAGAAACTCATCACTCTTGTCATTCAATGAGGTAATCTGAGCTAATTGAGCCTTACAGAGAGCTTTTGCCATCTTAAGTGCCTCAAGCAGGGCACCACATTTCTCAATGTATTCAGAGTCAGCTTCTCTTACTGTTGAAGAGGAGCAGGCATCTGAATCTGTGTCAGAAATGGTTGGAGAGGCTTTAGGTATTACCTGGTTGTGATGGGATTCATCACAATTTCTTTCATCTGAGAAATCCATAGCTTCTATATGACTATCTAATTCTGATGAGGATGACTCAGTGTCACTGTCACTGAATGTTCTCACTTTCTTGGCTACAAAACTTTTCTGCACCTTCTTGATCTTTGAGTGCTTCCTGTCTTCACTTTTCCCTTTTCTCTTGTATGGACACTCAGCTATAATGTGTCCAGGCTTCTTGCAACTGTAACAAATAATATTAGAAGAAGTATGTTTGTTTGATTTTGAATTATACCTGTCTGATTTGTGTCTGCTCCCAGATTTGTCTTCCTTCCTTGAACTAGAGGGAGAAGCTTCCTGCCTTCTATTCCCTCTTCTTCTGTTTCTCAGCAGTGTCTTGAATTGCTTGGTGAACTGGGAGAGTTCTCCATCTGAGAGATCAGAACTGGAATTGCTGATGATCTCATCTTCTGAGATGCAAGCATGCACCACAGTCTTGTGCTTTCTTGAAGTGTCAGCTTTGAAGGCCACTGCCCTCTCTCTACTGGAACCCTTGGAGTTCTCCTCTTTAGATCTTCTGGTATTCATCTGCAGCTCATATGATAGGAGTTTGCCATATAGCTAGCTGCTGAGGCTCCATGTTTCCTAGATTACCAACTTCTCTGATGGCACAAAGCTTCATGTCCCATTCCTTGTTCTGGGGTCTTAGGAACTTATCATTTAGCTCATAATTGGTGAACTGTCTTTCATAAGTTCTGAGCCCATTAACAATCCTGAAAAACTTTTCATAGCAGGTAGCTATGTTGTCCTTCTTGTCTTGCCTGAAGGATTCATACTCCTGATTAGGAAGGGATTTTCTGTCATCCCTAACTTCTCCTGTTCCTTCTATGCAGACAACTAAGGAATCCCACATTTCTTTTGTTGTTTTGCAATGGATCAAGTTCAGGAATGTGGAGTCATCAATTGAATTCACAATTATATTTTTGGCTCTCTTATCTATGGTGACCAAGGCTACTTCATCCTTAGTGAACTGAGACAAGGTCTTAGGAACAGAGACTGCAGTTGGGTCTACAGGAATAGTCATGGGGACATAGCATCACTCTTCTACAACCATGTAGACTCTAGGATCCGAGGCTTCCATATACAATTTGATCCTTTGCTTCCAAATGGGGAAATTTTCTTTTGTGTAGATGGGCAGCTTCATTGAGCTCATTTCCTTATGATGCTCACCAACCATTGTATGTGCTAACAAACCAATAAAACTTATAGATCTTGTTCTAAGTTGTTAAGCCTTTGAACTCAACCTACCTCTGATACCAATTGAAGATTTGGGTTGGACTAAAATACATCTAGAGGGGGGGGGGGTGATTAGGTGTTTTTTGAGTTATTTAATGCTTTTAAAAATTACATAGCACATCACACAAGCATCACAGAGATTTATAGTGGTTCCCTTTAAGACAATGTGTCAAGAGGTAGTCCATTGTCCCTCCCACCTATCTAGTAGTGTGCTAGACTAGACAGCTTCTCCAAAAATAACTCAGATCCACACAGGATCCTACCTCATCCCTCACACAGAAAAGCTTACCCTCAGGTTACAAAAACCCTATAAATAACTCAGACTTTACAAGTCCGACCAACACTTAGATCTTCACCAAGCTCCTACCAAGCTCAGGCTCACTTAGAACCCTACAGAATGAGAAAGTTATTTTGTTGTTGTAGAAGAGAAGGCTTTTTGCTGAATGGTCTTCTTCTTCTAGCATATGTAACCTCAAAGATCTTTTGGATTACTAAAGCTTTCTTGAGAATCATCTTCTGAAAATTCCAGATTATCTTTTCTAATCAAGGAAGATGATTCTTTCTTTGAACTTCACAGCACAACAATGGAGATTTCTTATTCAGAACTTTTCTCCTTTCTGATTGTAAGTGTGAGAGTAAGAGTAAGTGAATCAAGAACTGTCAAAAATTTATATATTTATATTCCTCTGCACTTTTTGCATAAAAGCCCTTATTAATTTTCTTCATAAGTAAATGACAAGTAATGGAATATAATCTGAAATGGCAGAATTAAATACCTTAAATGCCTTGCCGCTTTTGGAACTTGCATAATTTGGAAGTATTTTATAAACTTCTTTAATTGTTGTGTAAGGGATAGATCTGAAGAGAATATATCATTAATTATTTCTTGATTAGTGCACAAGATAGGCGACATGTATATTCCCTGTATATCAATTTCTAAGAAAGATATGTGCAATAAATGTAGCAATGCCTCTGTCAAGACGATAAACTTCCTTCAAGCCAATATCGTCTTGATCATCAAGACGATACGTAGTCTTCAAGTGAATATCGTCTTGATTATCTAGATGATATAAAGTCTTCAAGCTGATATCGTCGACATGCTCCTTTCTTCAAGACTTAACATAATCTTCTACACGCTATGGCTTCTTCTAGACGATATCGTCTAGATGTTTCTTTCTACATGACTTTTCTTTAATCTTCAAGTTGATAAGGCTTCTTCAAGACGATATTGTCGAGATATTGTTTGCACGATTTGACTTAGCTTTCTCAGCGATAAAGCTTCTTCAAGATGATATCATCGAGGCTGTCTCAACGATATGCTTTCTGTCTCAATGATTTATCTTCTAAGGATTAAGCCGATATTTGACTTAGTAATTTTTTACTTCTATTATAGTCTTGATACTAAGAATATAGTCTTGATATATCTGTCACATCATAAACTAAAACACAATATCAAAAACAACTTTGCTTATCTATACTTGCGTTCCTTCTTCAAATCTAGGAATATTGAGGGCACAATACCCAACACTCTCTAATGAAATGGTACCTAATTTCAATATATTTTGTTCTGCTGTGGGAGACTGGATTCTTTGCTATAGATATAGAACTTGAAGAATCACAGTAGAGAGATGTCTTCTTAATGTGAACATCATAGTCTTTCAATTGATGTTGTATCCATAGTAATTGTGCACAACAGCTTCCAGCAGAGATACATTCTGATTCTGCAGTAGAAATAACAACACTAGTTTGCTTTTTACTACTCCATGAGATTATTCTTCTGCCTAGAAATTGACATGTCCCAGAAGTGCTTTTTCTATCTTCCTTCCAACCTGCAAAATTTGCATATGAAAATCTTGTTAGCTCAAAATCACTTCTTCTAGGGTACCATAGACCAAGATTGTGTGTACCCTTTAGGTATCGTTGAATCTTTTTAGTAGAGATGTAATGAGATTCCTTGGAGTTCACTTGATATCTGGCATAGACATATGTAGAAAACATAATATCTGGTCTACTAGCAGTGAGGTAGAGTAGGGAGCCAATGATGCATCTGTACATGGTCTCATCAAAAGGTTTCCCTTCCTCAGCCTTGTCCAGAGATACATTTGTTCCCATTAGAGTCCTCATTGAGGTTGCACTCTCCATGCCAAATTTCTTAATGAGCTCTTTGGTAAACTTTGTTAGAAAAATGAAGATTCATTCCTCAGATTGCTTAACCTAAAGACCCCAAAAGTACTTTAGGTCTCCCATACTACTCATTTCAAACTTCCCTTGCATAAGTTTATCAAACCATTTACAGAGGTTGTCATATATAGAGCCAAAGATTATTTCATCAACATATATTTGAACCAACAAAATCTTGCCTTTGATTTCCCTAAGAAATAGTGTTTTATCTATCTTTCCTCTTGAAAATTTGTTTTCAAGGAGGAAGGTTGACAAGGTCTCATACCAAGCTCTAGGTGCAAGATTTAGACCATAAAATGATTTCTTAAGAAAATAAACATGATCAGGGTAAGTTGAGTTGAAAAAACCTAGAGGTTGTTCTACATAAACCTCTTCCTTCAAATCACCACTGAGAAAGGCAGATTTCACATCCATCTGGTAGACTTTAAATACTTTGTGGGTTGCATAAGCAAGGAAGAGCCTAATTACCTCTAGCCTTGCCACATCTGCAAAGGTTTGATCATAATCAATTCCTTCTTCCCGTCTGTATCCTTTAGCAACCAATCTGGCCTTGTTCTTGATAATGACCCCTTGCTCATCTAGTTTGTTTCTGAATTCCCACTCAGTTTCAATTATGTTGTGTCCTTATGGTTTTGGAACAAGTTTCCAAACCTCGCATCTCTTGAATTGATTTAATTCTTCTTGCATAGTTAAGATCCAGAATGGATCTTTGTTGGCATCTTCAAACTTCTTTGGTTCTTCTTGTGAGAGGAAGCTCAGGAATAATGCTTCATTCATTGAGCTGCTTCTAGTTTGTACTCCTTGGTTGATATTGACAATAATTTGGTCAGGTGGGTGGTCTCTTTGAAACTTGATGGCAGTGGCCAGTCTTCTATTTTCTGCTAGAATTTCTTCCGCTAGGGGTTCTACTTTTTGTACCTCAGTTGGTTGATTGTCTTCATCTGCAGAATCATTATCTTGATTTTCTACTCCCCCTACATCTATTCCCACTGAGTGTGAGGAGGGGGATTCCTTTTCCTCTTCCGAGATTGGTATCTTCAATTCCTTAAGCTTAGAGCTAGAGCCTGTGACAGAAATTCTAGAAGGCTCTTTAAGTATCTTGCTGGATTCATCAAATACTACATTAATAGATTCTTCAATAGTTTGGGAATGAATTATATATATCATATAAGCTCTGCTATGATGACTATATCTAACAAAGATGCTTTCAAAGCATTTCTTAGCAAACTTTGTCAAATGATGCTTCCCATTGTTTAAGACATAACACTTACTTCCAAAAATCTTGAAGTAGGCCAAGGTTGGCTTCCTACCTTTCAAGTGTTCATAGGGAGTCTTATTGTGATTTTTGTTGATTAGTGTTCTATTTTGCACTTGACAAGCTTTATTGACTGCCTCAGCCCAAAAATATTCTGGTAGTGAGGAGTCACTCAACATTGATCTACTTGCCTCAACAAGTGTTCTATTCTTTCTCTCAATAACTCCATTTTGTTGTGGAGTTCTTGGAGAGGAAAACTCCCGTGAAATACCTAGACTCTCACCAAACTTTGTCATTTCTCCAAATTGAAATTCTGTTCCATGATCAATTCTGATTTTGACCACTAAGCAGTTAAGTTCATTCTGAATTTGTTTGACAAATGTAGTAAAGACTTCTAGGGTATCTGACTTTTGTTAAAGAAAGAAGACCCATGCAAATCTAGAGTAATCATCCACAATCACAAATGTCTAGGACTTGCCCTTATACTGTGAATTGACATTGGGCCAAATATGTCCATGTGAAATATGTATAAACATCTAGTGGAATCCTTCAAACCAATTGACTTGAAGGAGACGTTTGTTTGCTTCCCCATTTGGAAAGCTTGACAAGGACCTTCTTGTGCACAATTCCACTTAGGAACATCTCTAGCCAAGTTTTCTGAAAGGAGCTTATTAATGGATTTGCAAATTTGGTATCGGTCAAAAATCTCTGGACATGATTTTAGGGAACCATTCTTATGGTTTTGGAAAACTTGGACTCGGATATCAAAGTGGTAGCTACCTCCCGACGCTAGCCAGTAACGCCGACAATATCCCCTCATATAAAAAATCTTATGTTTATTCTGAAAAACAAACTTCTTCCAGTGAGAGCAATGTAAAATTCTAGAAAAGGGTCTCAACTCCCTTTATATCGTGTGCAAATTGTCATAGGTTTCGACACATGTCTAGCTCTTGTAGGAAAATTAAACATGGATCTCTAAAGCAAATTTGGGTACCTAAGGCATCCACTTATTATATGGGTGGTACCTCTTGGGTATCCAAATATTTACTCTCATTTTCTTTCTAGATTTGCAGGCAGGCTAAGGATACAGAGGACGTATGGTACTTGGACTCAGGCTGCTCCAAGCACATGATGGGCAACAAAGCAAAGTTCCTTAGCCCACAAAAGAAGAAGTGAGGGATCGTTACTTTTGGAGATAACGGTAAAGGAAGGATCATGGGAGTCAGTACAGTGGGTAACGAATCCTTTACTATCTCTAATGTTCTTTATGTAAAAGGTCTAAAACATAATTTAATATCTATTAGTCAATTGTGTGATAAAGGATTAGATATTTTAATTGTTGGAACATGGTCTTCCACATCTCCTAGGTTTGAGAATAACAAATCCTATGTGTATTTGATCTTGTGTATTTAAGTGTGCAGGAAACAATGCCATATAACTTAATGATAACATAAGAAGGTTGCTACCAAGTTTGAAGCCAAAACTACAACATGCCCACTAGCGCCGACGATAGTGGATATCGCAGGCGCTAGAACAAATTAGAGCAATTCCGGGAGGCAGTTATAGAATGCGCTAGCGCCGGCAGTAGCGGCTTGCGCAGATGGTAGCTTGATGCACAAGAGGAATCTCGGATGGCTTATCTTGGAATGAAAGATTCTCACGCACAGGATATTTCCTAAACTGAGATAGCGTCAGCGGTAGGTATAGCGCAGGCAGTAGCTCAAAGGCTATAAAAAGGACTCCTTGGCTCCGTCTTCTTCATCATCTCACACCCCTAAATTCTAGAGCTTCGTGCCACATCATACGATGGATCAATGGAAATATAGAGAATAAATATACAAGCTTGCACAGAAGAAAGCTCCTCTTATGATGGATCAATGGAATGCACATCTAGTGAAAGTAAATAAGAAATCTTATCTTTGGAAGAGGATTGCCAAGAAAAAGCCAAAGGAACTTTAAGTTCAAATCTTGCCTCTTCTGATTGCACTGCAAGCAAAACTAGTTCCTCTCTTTTCATTACAAAATCAGTTTCCTCATTTCACATGCTTAAAATAGCTAAACGAAAAGTTAAAAAGTTAAAAGAGGCAAATTCAAAATTATGCATGGAAAATAAATATTTAAAATCAAATGCAAAAATTATTGATTTGCAAAATTCTGATCTAAATTCTTCTCAAGAAAACTCTTCTCCTTATTTTGATTGTAATGATATTAAAGAAAAATTCAAGGATCTTGAAAAAGGACTTTTAATTTCAAAAGAGCATAATGAAAAATAGGTAAATGAAAATAATATTTTATCTAATAAACTAAAATCATTAAAATATTTGTGCAAAAATTTACAAGTAATAAAAAATCTTTTATTTCTAGTTTATCATCAATCATGTATAAAACTTCTACTAATATTTTAAGATATATTAAACATACGCCTAGTAGAATGTTTAATCATACAAGCATAATGAATTCTAACCCTCATTATGTATCTCCCAAACTAAATTCAAATGTGTAAAAATTTCCTATGAAAAATAATTTCAAAAGTCATTATTATTTTAAGCCTATGTTTAATGAAAATGGAAATTTGATGCATAATTATAACACTAAACCTAAGTATGAGTGGAGACCCAAAATTAAAGATGAAACATTAACTCCTCTTAAAAGGGTTCATTCATTCTCATCTCCCCAAAAGTTATCTCGTTATATTTGGGAACCCAAAGGAACCTCCACACTTGATCCCCTTTGGACATCTAAAACTCTTATTCATTAGGTATCATCAAATGCATGAAGTAGAATCTTTTCAAAATAAAATATATAAATTTCTACTTCAGCATATGCTTCAATACCTTTTTTCTTTTTCATTTTGTTTTCTTATTTTGTAAAGCTATCATGTCATGGTCATCTTATATATTATTGGAAATATGATTTTATCTCTTAAAGCTTAATAAGTCAAATCGATCAAAATTCAAAGTCATATTTTATTTTGATGACCTATCTATCATTTCTTAAATTCATTACCTATAAATATCTTATATTATCCATATAAATCTAATTCTAAATTTGTTATGAGATATTTATCTAGATTAATGAAATCATGAACTTCAATTTTTCTCTTACGGAAAATTTTGAGTCTATAAAGTTTAGATATTAAGTATGGGTAGCAACCAATAACACTTAAATATCTTGAGAAATGGAGATTTGGGATGTCACCCCATCACATCTCCTAGTACTGGTGCGAACCCCTCACAGGGTAGACCTCGGGAAGTCCAAGATCAATATTAAGAGTTCAAATTTTAAAACAAAATTTTCTTTCAAAATATAAAAAGAAAATCTGTATCGACTTTCTTGTTAATTTCAAGCACGGTTTAATCAATCATTTAGACCTTCTAAAATGTTGGAATTCATCCTTTCAAACTACTTTAAACATTTTTTTTATCATGCTTTGATATATTTAAACACATGTGCATTAATTTGTATTACAAAAGTTGTGTAGAACCAAGCTTAGCATGCCTCTAAGTATGAGTAAATGTTTTATGATTGATAATGATATTTATTCACTCACTTATTTTGGCAAAGTCTACATGTGTTTTTATTCTAAGAATGTTTGCTTGTGTATTAATTAAAATTGAATTGCAAAATGAATTAAAATTGCATAAGTTTCTTACCTACACTACATTTATTTACACTCTTAAAAATTAAGAAAAGTGTTTATGCTTTCAAAATTTCATTGGTTTGCAAAACAAGTGTATTTGGAGAACTTTGTACAAAAAATAATCATGAAATAAATCGACAAAGATAACTCCACCAAGCACAACTTGAACCTCCTGATAAGCCTTAATAAGCATTGTGAGGTTGAGCACCTTGGAAAGAAAGATAAAGTGTGTGATCTCCCAAGCACTACTTTGTACCATGATAAGTCTTAATGAGAATTGTGTGTGCAGAGCACCTTGGTAGTTGTACATTTTTTTGATGTGCATTGAAGTGCGTGGAAGTAAAATTATTTGTGTTTTATTGTGCACTTTACTCTCCATATGTCTTGTATTTCTTGATTAAATCATTTGTTTACTTTCTTCAAAATACACTTATGTGCACATCATTACCTCCCATAATACTTCTTCTCATGAGTATTGGATCCTAATTCTAATTCTATACTACTCTTTATTTATAAATGCATTAGATAGCATAGTATGCTCTCTACAATGTTTGGTATGTCTTGAATTTGTGAATTAAAATTAAATTTTAATAGTCTCTTTTTGATATCTTTCTTTCATGCCTGGTTAACTTATTGTAAAACTTAAAGATTTTTAAAGAAAATGATTTACAAAAACATCTTCTCATTTTGGAAATTAACTCATATTTCTTCTTATGAATCGTCATGATTACAAAAGATGTTTCTTGCATCTCTATAAGTCTTCCACAATATTACCTTATAACTTTTACCTTGCGCTTTCATGCTTATTTAAAGTCTTTTCTTTTGGAGTGTATCATCACTTGAATGTCAAACTTCCATTTTCTTCAACAAGTGGTAGACTTGCTTGGTAATGTTTATATTGGTTATTCTAACATGCATATTAATTTAATGCTAAAAAACTCTTATCTTTTTGAAAATCCTTTTTATGCTAAAACTCCTTATCATTTCATTTCCTCTAAAAGCTCGATCATGCCTTATCTTTTTATCAAAATCCTCATTCTATGTCTTTTGCTTCCTTAACCCATCTTTGCTAATAACAAAAGGGGGAGGGGGGGGGGGGGGGGGGGGGGGGGGGGGGGGGGGGGGGGGGGGGAGAACTAACATGATAAATAATGAACATTATCAAATGGGGAGAACTAACATGATTAATGATTAAGAAGATAGCCTACATATAAGGGGATCATTCATATTGGGGGAGCATGCATTTAGGGGGAGCACTTTTGAATACCAAAGTCAACAATTATCCCAATTCATCACTCACACACACAAAAGTAGGTTTCGTCATGCTTTATATATTAATGCTTTGATTTATCGTTAATAGATTTGTTATTATCAAAAGGGGGAAATTGTTGGAACATAGTATTCCGCATCTCCTAGGTTTAAGAATAACAAATCCTATGTGTATTTGATCTTGTGTGTTTATGTGTGCAGGAAACAATGCCATATGACTTAATGATAACATAGGAAGGTTTCCCCCAAGTTTGAAGCCAAAACTCCAACATGCCCACTTGCGCTGACGGTAGTGGATAGCGTAGGCGCTAGACCTGATTAGAGCAATTCCGGGAGGCAGTTATAGAAAGCGCTAGCGCCGGCGGTAGCGGCAAGCACACACGGTAGCTCGATGCACAAGAGGAATCTCGGATGGCTTGCCTTGGAATGATAGATTCTCACACACATGATATTTCATAAACTGAGATAGCACCGATGGTAGGGATAGCGTAGGCGGTAACTCAAAGACTATACAAAGGACCCCTTGGCTCCATCTTCTTCATCCTTTCACACCCCTAAGTTCCAGATCCTCATGCCACATCATATATAGGAAGTTTTAGAGAGATACTCCCATAAATCCATGAAGACTTAAGGAGATCATTGAAGAAGATTTCAACATGCTTCATCATCGTGATGAAAGACCACATCAACTATGATCATACTCTGCTAGTCTTCATCTACTTCTTTTAAGAGATCCACATAGGGAGTTTTTACATTGTTGTTTCATATCTTTACTCTTTTGTACTCATGTAGTGAATTCGCCTCGTGTCGGCGACTAGGTATGGGTAGGACTTAGGGCAGAAATTTGCCTCTTATTGGCGACTAGGCCTAGAGTGTAGATCTAAGGGGTACTCGAGGCCATACCCGGGGGAGGATTGGCTAGAGTGTCCTGTGGCTGGATTCGGGGGAGGATAGGCTAAAGCCACCAGTTCGTAGAGATACGAGTCGGGATAGAAAACAAAAAGGAAACTTTTTACTCTTTTTGCGAAATGTTAGGTATTAAGCATGAGTTCTCTACTCCACACACACCTCAACAAAATGGTGTTGTAGAAAAAAAGAATAGGACAATTCAAGAAGTAGCACGTACTATGCTATCTGAGTATAAATTACCTAAGTCTTTTTGGTCCGAAGCTTTAAGCACATCATGTTATGTAATGAATTGAGTCATGCTTCGTCGATCTTTAAATATCACACACTATGAACTATATTATCAAAATAAACCTAACGTATCATATTGTAAACACTTGGGTTGTAAATGCTTTATTCTCAATACAAAAGATGCCTTAGGGAAGTTTGATGAAAAATGCGATGAAGGAATATTTCTTGGAAACTCTTCAACTAGTAAAGCTTATAGAATATTTAACAAAAGAATGAGTAAGGTTGAAGAGTCTATTAATGTAAAATTTGATGAATTTATTCCTTGTGTAGATAAGCTTCCTACAGGTACAAATGATGAACCCATGCCAACTTTAGAGCACGACGAAGAGGAACCTTCCAAAGAGGAGGAGGAGGCCAAGGAAGATGAATATATGCCTCCAAGCATCTTAAACTTCTCAAAGAATCATCCAAAGGAGCTAGTTATTGGGGAACCATCTGTTAGGGTAAGAACTCGATCTTCTCTTCATCAAACTTTTTTGAATATTTGCTTTGTTTCCGAAATTGAACCAAAAAATGTTTCAATCGCGTTAAATGATAAATTTTGGTTTCTGGCTATGAATGAAGAGTTAGATCAATTTGAAAGAAATAAAGTCTAGAAACTAGTAGAACATCCATCTAATCATCCCGTTGTTGGAGTAATATGGATTTTTAAAAATAAATTAGATGGTGAATCTAGAATTACAAGGAATAAAGCTCGCTTAGTCGCTCAAGTTTTTTCTCAAATCGAGGGGGTAGATTTTGATGAAACTTTTGCACCCATTGTTCGCTTAGAATCTATACGATTTTTTTAGCCTTTGCGAGTTTTAAAAGAATAAAATTATTTTAAATGGATGTTAAAAGTGCTTTTCTAAACGGGTTTATAAAAGAAGAAGTATATGTAGAACAACCCCCCGGTTTTATAAATGAAAAATTTCCAAATCATGTTTATAAATTAGAAAAAGCGCTTTACAGTTTAAAACACGCGCCCCGTGCATGGTTTGAAAGACTTACATCATTTTTGCTAAAGTACGGTTATGTCATGGGAAGTGCCGACAACACACTCTTCATTAAGCATAATAATAATGATTTAATTATTTTACAAATATATGTTTGTTTGCCCGGAAAATCCGCGTCCTCACTTCTCAGTCAGAATCGGCCTTCCCAGCGGTCTCAAATTTATGAAACCATCCAGACCGGTTCGTTTTGCTCAGCCGGTAGCTTCTGCCTCGGCGGTCTCAAATCTGCAAGACTGCATGGATCGCTCCTCGCCAGTTCCAAAATCTGCTCAAGTGTCAAGCGGTCAAGTTTCGGCCAGACCGCAAGACCGAGCGGTCTGATCTCCTTTCTCCTTTTTTGTTATTTGCACCCCCTCTCTCTGCCTAGGCTCTCCTATATCCCGGGCAGCCCGTAATTTTTGGATCTGCCCGTTCGGGTAGCCTCTGCGTCTATAAATAGAGGGGTAGGGGTACCTGAAAAGGGACTTTTGGACTTCGAGCCCCAGCTTACAACTTGTGTAAGCGGTCTCGAAATCTGTCATTTTTCCACCTTGCATCCTGCTCTGTTTCTAGTCCCACTTGTTTCGCTCTCCAGAGGTTTATACGAGTAGATTTTCTCTTCTCATTTTTCCTCTCTCTCATCTCTCGTCTTAAGTAACCTGCACTCCAGTTCCCCCCAACCTTCTCTTAGTGTGAGTTTTGGAGGTACATTTTTTTGTACCAACAGAACGAACACGCGACCTTCAGATCGGAGTGTCTAGGTGAATTCTACAGATTTCGAGATGGCAGACCACATGATACGAGTTTGCCGGTCTTCTAGTGGTCGACCTCCCATCGACTCTTATCCTCTGGATGCCCTTGAGCGTCGTTTCGAGTTGCGTGTTGAGCAGGCTCTCCGGGAGGCCGCTCGAGCTCGACAAGAGGTTGCCCAAACTCAGCAGGAAATCACTCGATCTCAGCAGGAGACCGCTCGCGATCGTCAGGAGATCGTTCAAGCCCAGCAGGAGAACGCCAAGCAGATGGAGACCATGGGTCAAGTTTTGGCGGCGATCTCCCAGAGGATTCTACCCCAACCCGGTCAGGCCGCCACACCTGACCGCATGGCCAGCGATCATCCCTCGGACCACGCGACCCCTCAGCCTGCGGCTCCTCTGCGGTCTCAGCAGGAGGAGTTCGCAGCCCACCAAGGTTCTTTCAGGGCAACAGCTCAGGGGCCTCCAGCCCGGACCCTGAATTTCCAAGAGGATTATACTTATCCTCAGGCCCCTGCTGCTCCTCTCTCCACTCCTTTTCCTCCTCCTTTTACTGCTCCTTTCCCTGCTTCGTTTTCTGATCCTACAGGTGAAGTTGAGGCGGAGGAGCCATCGCCTTTCTCTGATAGAATTCGTTGGGAAGCAATTCCCCACGGCTTCAGAGAACCCTGTCTCCCCACGTTCATTGGGGAGAGTGACCCGGTTTCGCATCTCCAGGTCTTTGAGTCAGTTGTTTCTCTTAGGACCATTTCGGATGTAGTGAGGTGCAAACTGCTAATCACCTCCTTTGATGGGCCTACCATGGAGTGATTTTACAAGCTTCCCTCCCAGTCCATCTCGAGTTTTTTCGTCCTGAGGCATGAACTCCTTCTGAGGTTTGCGACAACAAAGAAAAGGAAGAGTGGTCCTACGGCCCTCTTCAAGATCAAGCAGGGGGACAATGAGGCGACGTTTCGCTTCATTGATCATTTTCAAAAGGAGATTCTCGGGATCAGAGATGTTGAACCTGCTCTATACATGGCTGCATTGATCAATGGTTTGCAGGAAAGCCCGCTTAAGTTCGAAGTTACTACCAGGGAGCCTAGCACTTACCAAGAGCTGATCAGCATAGCAAGTCGCTACATAGAAGGGGAAATCAACAACCCCGCCTATGTCTCTAATCTAACTAGCAGGTCTGTCCAGAAGGGCTCCGCGGGATTCTATCCGGCTCCGCCGTCATCCAAATTGAACCAAGAGTTCCCTCCTCCCGCTCCAAAAAGGGGAAGGAACTTTCGCAACAATCATTTCAACCAGGGGAATCAACCTTTCAAGCCTAAAGGCCCCCTGATGCCAACCCCTGCCGCTCCAGCTCCGCAAGTCACTCTAGTCCATCCGATCCAGTACGTTCAGCCCCCTCTCCTGACTACCCAGCCATTCTACAATGATTCCCAAGAATCCTTCACAGATCTTGGGGTTTCTATGAATGAGTTGGTTCAGATTCTTCAGAAGCAGCCTTTCTTCAGAAAGCCTGCCCCACTCAACTCCGACCCTAAGTCTCGGAATCCGGCTCTTTACTGTGATTATCACAGGGAAAGAGGCCATCTGACCGAAGATTGCAGAGCCCTCCGCGTGTTAGTGGAAAAGCTCTTGAAGGAGGGAAAGCTCCGCGACCTCCTCCAGAAGAGTGATCCCTCCAAAGCTTCAACCTCCAAGAGCAAGGAGGTAGTTGAAGTTCAGTGGGAGTGTGAGGAAGTTGATGATGTTGGCCAGTGAGTGCGTGGATGCAGACGATGATGGTGCTCTGGGCAACCTTTTCTGCATCCACGGGGGTGCAGGGCCAGAGTCTTCAAGGAAGGCAAGCTTGAAAAGAGTGTATCGTTCAGAGGTTGCTACTACCTCCTCTGCCCCGGTCCAGGGAACCGTCACTTTCAGAGAGGAGGACCTCTCTCCGACCGCCAATCCTTTTGACGATGCAGTCATCGTCAAAGCAGTGATAGAAAACTATACTGTGGAGAAAATTCTGATTGATACTGGGAGTTCGGTTAATGTACTCTTCAAGCCCGCTTTCGAAGCCTTGAAGACGGGAAAGCCTCTTCTTTCCACTGAGGGACCCCTCTATGGTTTCTCAGGGGAGAAGAAGGAAGTTGGAGGGAGTCAATACACTCTCAGTAATTGTGGCTAGCATCATCAAGCTTGTGAAGTTTATAGTCATTGATGCTCCTAGCAGCTACAACGCAATTTTTGGGAGGCCCATTTTGAATGGGTATCAGGCAGTCATTTCTACCTACCACCAGGCGGTGAAGTTTGCTCTGAATGGCAAGCAACATCGTATTAGGAGCGATCTGAAGAAGTCTAGGGAATGCTACGTCAAGACGGTCAACATGATCATATCTTCTTCTTCCCAGATGGCTGAAGCAGCTTCAGTACCTCAAGTTCCAAACCTAGTTCCAGTTGTGGAGGAAGCTGAAGAAGAAGATGCAAGAGATGGAGTTCGCTTGGAACCTGCCCAAGCAACTCAAGCCGTTCCCATCAGCCAGGAAGATGAGAGCAAGAGCCTCTCCATCAACGCTAAATTGTCTGAAGCTGACAAGGGTCAGCTAATCTCTTGCCTCTTGAAGAACCTGGATGTTTTTGCTTGGTCAGCGGATGACATGCCAGGAGTTGATCCCAATGTCGCCTGCTACCACCTCAACATCGATCCCAACTCCATCCCTATCAAGCAAAAGAAGAGAGCTGTTTCAACGACCCTTGCCCAGCCCATCAGAGAGGAAGTTGAAAAGCTGCTGAAGGCCAAGTTTGTTCAAGAAATTCAGTACCCTGAATGGGTATCAAATGTTGTAATGGTCAAGAAATCTGGTGGGAAGTGGAGGAGGTGTGTTGACTTCACGAAACTCAATAAAGCTTGCCCTAAAGATTGCTACCTCTTGCCTCGGATAGATTCTATAGTAGATTCTGCAGTTGGCTATTCTTTCATGAATTTCTTAGATGCGTTCTCAGGCTATCATCAAATTAGAATGCACAAGCCCGATATTCCACACACTTCGTTTATCACAAATGACGGTTGTTTTTGTTATCTTGTGATGCCCTTTGGGCTTAAAAATGCTGGGCAACGTATCAAAAGATGATGGATACGGTTTTTATAAGCCAAAAAGGAAGAAATCTTGAAGTTTATGTGGATGACCTCTTAATAAAAAGCAAATCGTTTTCATCGCACGTAAATGATCTCTCGGAAAAGTTTGCAACCATCCGAACCATTAACATGAGATTGAATCCTTTGAAGTGCATATTTGGGGCAAGAAAGGGAAAGTTCCTTGGTCATCTCCTCACTCCGGGAGGGCTGGAGCCTAATCCAGATAAGGTAAAAGCTATCTTGGAAATGTCACCTCCTAAGTCCCCTAAGGAAGTTCAGCAGTTAGGGGGAAGGATGGCAGGTTTGAGCCGCTTTATCTCTCGCTCGGGAGATAAAAGTGCTCCTTTCTTTAAGACCCTCCGCGGAGGGGCTAAGTTCGAATGGACACAGGAATGTGATAATGCCTTTAATGAGTTGAAAAAACAATTGACATCAACTCCTCTACTCCAAATCCCAAGGGAGGGAGAAGATCTTTTTCTGTACTTGGGAGTTGGCTCCGATGCTGTCAGTTCTGTATTAGTTCGAGAAGAGAAGAAAAAGAAATTCCCAGTTTACTATGTGAGTAAAATCCTGAAGAATGCAGAGACACGTTATCCGATCCTCGAGAAGTTATCCCTAATGCTTGTAACCTCAGCAAGGAGGTTAAGGCCCTACTTCCAAGCTCATTCGATTCAGGTGGTCACCGATCTTTCCTTGAAGAATGTCCTAGAAAAGCCAGAGCATTCGGGAAGGTTAGCTAAATGGGTAATAGAGCTCAGCGAATTTGATATCTCTTATGTTCCAAGGGTAGCGATCAAAGCTCAGGTTCTAGCAAAAATCATGGTGGATGCCAACGAGACCTTGTCGGAGAAGGAAGTTGGAACACCTCTTCCTTGCACAATTTTTGTGGACGGAGCTTCGGGGAAAAACTCATCTGGGGCAGAAGTCATCTTGATCAATCCGAATGGAGTCAGATTGGATCAAGCCTTGAAGTTATACTTCACAACAACTAACAATCAAGCAGATTATGAGGCTTTATTGGCTGGTCTCAGATTTGCTAGGGAATTTGGCATTGAGGACGTCCAGGTCAGAACAGACTCTTTGGTGATGGCATCACAGGTTAACGGAACTTGTGAGACCCGAGATCATATACTGAAAAAATATCTGTCCCTGGTGAAAGGTGAGATAGGAAGGTTCAAAAGCTTTTCCATTCAGCATATCCCGAGAGAAAAGAATATGGAAGCAAATGAATTGGTAAAGTTCGGTCTTCTTTCGGGAGGAACTACCTCGGAGTTATTTCACCCTACAATCGAGGAAGGAGAGATTATGGAGATAGACCAACTTCCAGAATGGATGAATCCATTGGTTCTTTATCTCTCAACCGGAAAGCTTCATTCGACAATAAAAGATAGGAAAAGGTTTCAATTGAAAGCAGCTCACTACTATCTTGTTGCAGGAGTACTTTACAGGAAAACTTTCCTATCACCTCTAGCCCGGTGCGTCTCGGAGGAAGAAATCCCAATTGTCCTTCAGGAAGTTCATTCAGGAGAGTGTGGAAGCCACTCTGGAGCTCGGACATTAGAAAAAAGAATTCTAAGACAAGGGTATTTTTGGCCGCAAATGAGGAAGGATGCAGAAAAGTTTGCCAAAAAATGTGTCCAATGCCAAAAGTTTGCTCCCCTTCAGAATCAACCGGCTCAACAACTTAAGTCCATAGCAACCCCATGGATGTTTGCAGTTTGGGGGATGGATTTGGTTGGACCTTTTCCCATGGCAAGTAGGCAACACCGATATATTATAGTCATGATTGACTATTTCAGCAAGTGGATCGAAGCAAAAGCGTTGGCTAAAATCATTACTCAGGTCGTGAGAAATTTTATATGGGGGGAGATCGTATGCAGGAATGGTATTCGGATGGCAATTATAACTGATAATGGTTCTCAATTTAATAATCCGCAGCTCATAGACTTTTGTGGCCAGATTGGTACTGAGTTGCGTTTTGCTTCTGTGCATCATCCTAGAAGTAACGGGCAAGTAGAGGCTGCCAATAAACTCATAATTAATCTCTTGAAGAAAAAGGTGGAAAACCTCCGGGGAAATTGGGTGGAGCAATTATCTTCAGTGTTAAGGGCTTTGAGAACGACTCCTACCTCAGCTACTGGAGAAACTCCTTTCAAGCTATCACATGGTTCAGAGGCTCTAATTCCTGTTGAATTCGAGGTTAAAAGTCCAAGGGTGCTATTATCTCAACAAAATCAGGATGACTGGATGGAAGAGAACGATGAAGAACTGAAATGCAGCCTTAATCTTATCGAAGAGCTAAGAGATACGACAACAATCAGGCAGGAAGAAGTGAAAAGAAGGGTTGCGAGATTATTTGATAAAAATGTCAGAATTTAAGAGTTCGCTGTTGGAGATCTAGTTTTGAAAAAGGTAGATATGGCGGCAAGATCTGGCTCGATGGGAAAGCTTAATCCAAATTGGATAGGGCCGTTCGTGGTAAAAGAAGTGCTCAAGAACGGCGCATACCATCTCCAAACTTATGAAGGAGAAGAACTACCTCACACTTGGAGTGGAGATTATCTTATGCGCTTCTTTTCTTAAATACTTATAGCAAATTCCTTTTGCTATTAGTTCCTCTTTTAAAACATGATAGTGGTGTTTCTCTTCTTTTTATTGATATATATGATAAGAGAAAGGAACTAAGAACAAATTGTTATTAAGGCTTGAATCCTGCCATAGAGACATCAACGGATTCTACTTCATCCTCCTTGACTTGAAGCTCGAGATGTAAATCTGCCAGGACCACAGGTAGCGGGGAGTTTTTGCATCTGTGTAGCAGTAGCTCGCCAAGCTCATGCGACAGATGGTTAGAATGCCTGGTCCTCACTAACATCTGTCACAACTCAGAACCAGGGGAGGTCGGGTTGAATGTTCAACTCTGTTATGCATCATGAGAGGACATTGTTACAGTCTAAATGATCTTCCAGGGAAAGCAATGTCGGTACAGCCTCCGCGGCATGACCACACCTACCCTATGGATCATTTTTTGTCTGTAACTCTTGAATACTCATTGGTTTGTGGATAGCCATGGTTCGGTCAGAAACATCTAAGATAGCAGTTTAAACCCTTAAGGGGCGGTCTGAAAATTATGGGACTGCCAGTTTTTTGGCTTCTATGCTTTCATCAAACTCCAAATATGTTGAGACCGCCAGTTTGATCTCCTCTAGGACTTGGATGTTTGAGATTGCTGGTTGAGTTCTCCATCTCTTCAGTGGTTTTCTGCGATCTCCAAATATGTTGAAGCCGCCAGTTTGATCTCCTCCAGGACTTGGATGTTTGAGATTGCTAGTTGAGTGCTCCATCTCTTCAGTGGTTTTCTGCGATCTCCAAATATGTTGAGACCGCCAGTTTGATCTCCTCCAGGACTTGGATGTTTGAGATTGCTGGTTGAGTTCTCCATCTCTTCAGTGGTTTTCTGCGATCTCCAAATATGTTGAGACCGCCAGTTTGATCTCCTCCAGGACTTGGATGTTTGAGATTGCTGGTTGAGTGCTCCATTTCTTCAGTGGTTTTCTGCGATCTCCAAATATGTTGAGACCTCCAGTTTGATCTCCTCCAGGACTTGGATGTTTGAGATTGCTGGTTGAGTTCTCCATTTCATTTTAGAAGTTGGTCTTTTAAGCGATCTTAAATATGATTCAGATATAATGGAATGTTCAAGAAAAGTTCTAGACAGAGCTCTAAGGCATTCGAAAAACTCGGAGATCTTGTATATTGTATGCGGCCTGGAAAATATAAGACCACGCGATATCTGATCAATGTTATCTTGATTTCAGAAGCAAACTGACATTATAGAGACCGCCATTTGTGATCGCTATGGAAAGGATGTCTCAAAATTCAACTTATGGGCTATCAGTCAACCATTATCACGACTCCTATGAAGCGATCTCCTAAATTGAAAGATCACAGTTTTTATATCTGCTCAGAGTTATTCGGGCTTTTTTATCATGGTCAGCGGTACCTCTTTATTGTACGGTCTGAAAAGGTGAGATCGCCTCTCTTCAAATTATCAGCCTACCGTATTAAGATCGGCAAAAGTCCAAGGCATTGAGATCGAATGCCAATTCTATTTCATTGTAAGAGATCGCAGAGATATATTCAATATCAAAAGTGAAACACCAAAACCAAGTAATCATTCATTAAAAGAAAGAAGATATAGCAATTCAACTTTTAGTATTCGTTCAAAATGTCGAGGTACATCAGACCGACCGGTCTCAAAAATAGTAATAAAAGTTACAAAAATTATTTATTTTTTCTTTGATCTCTTGGGCGACCGCTCGTCTGAAGAAGTCGAAGCGGCCTCGTCAGATGACTTCTCCGATTTCTCTTCTTGAACTTTTGATCCAGAGCCCGAAGCCGCCCCGAACTCGTGTCATTGCCCGCCACATATTGGCTACCACTCTGCTGGTCCGTATCAATGTTTTCGATATCTGCATCTTCCTCGGCGGTCTCATCTGCGGTCACTGATTGTTCAGCAATTTTCCTTGCTGCATCTGGGAAAAGATCAGCAAAGGTTTTATCTTTAAATTCTTCAGTAAGACCGCCGCGATTACGAATCTCATCGATCACTTGATCGGTGGTCTCCTTCACATGATGCATCATAACCTTCTGGAATTCAGGGTTATGAAGATCATAAGCCATTTCTCTAGCTCGCTGTTGAAAAAACATATTCAGATCGCGCGGTCATAACAGGCAAGTATGAAATGGTATGAAAAGATTGACTTACGTGCAGGTCTTCGATCTCCTGCAGAGCGCCTCGAAGAGACCGCCCCATGTGGTGATTTAAGACCGTGCTCCTAACGGCTGCTTGAGCGCAGATGTGAGGTAGCATGTCGGTCTCAATATCATACACCTCAGCGGTATTCTTCTTCCCATATAGGGCCGCAGTGACCGCAGTAGCATGGCGAGTTAATTTGCCACTCCAAAGTGGGAGATCGGTGGAAACCTTCACGCTGTTTCCCTTAGCACCCCATCTGAGAAGAGGTTTGTCTTTTGTGTCTTGTTGACTTCTCATAAAGCCATAGAGAATAAACGGCTTGGCAGCGGTCTGAGTAATGTCACCGGTCTCAGTAGTCTGGCGGTCTCCCTCCCTTCTTAATCTTTTTTCCCTTTGGGTGAGAACATCTTCCGTTGGGGATACCGGATCTCTTGTTGGGACCGCAAAAGAGGCTGAAAATACAAAAAAATAATAAAAGGAAAAATGTGAAAAAGATATAGAAGATCGCTAAAAAGATACTCACTTTCCTCCGGGCGAATTTCAGCGACCTCGGGCCAGATCGCCAAGTAGTGGACAAGATCCAGCCGTTTTCCTGCCAGAAATTCCAGAATTTTTAGTTCTTCCTTTAAGATCGTCTTATTTTTCTGGAAAATCCTATCAGGTCGAGTGGAAGGTTGGCTCTTGAGACCGCCAAGATCGCCTTCGAATACAAGGAACCTTTCCGTCCAGAAGGAAACCTTGTTGGGGAGGTTAAGGACTTTGATTCCTTCGTTAGAGAAATATACTAATCCTTTAAACTTTTCTTTCTTCTGACCCTCTTGTAAGATCTTTGCAGTGAAGGATGCACGAAATAATGTCATAGAAAATTTTATCTTTTCCGATCTCAAGTAATTAATAAAAACATTAATAAGACCGATTGAGTTCGGCGGCAGCTGAGCGAGCACCAACCCATAATAATCCATTATCTCCAAAAATTCCCAGGGGAGAGGGATTTTCAGTCCGTGGTCGAAATGGTCAATGGGGATAATAAACTTATTCTCCTCCCCAAAATTGAGCCCTTCGACCTCGATAGGCGGTCTCATGACGATCTGGGTTTGGATCAGGTGTTTATTCAGAAAGTCGATTAACTCATCTTTGGAAAGGTGAGAGGGCTTGTGATCTGCAAGAAAATGCTAGCAGCAGAAGCTCGCGCGGACACCATGATTCGAGATCGCTGTGACCAGTGCTTTGGACGCATACAAGAGATATAAAATAATGGCGCTTAAAGACGGCTATTTATAGAAAGCAAGGGATGATTGCATCATGATTGAGCCTTTCGAGACCGCCCAGTAAATTCATCCAGACCGCACGCACCTGCGTAACAGTTTAAAGAAGGCGCAGACTTTTCTTTGGTCTCAATAAAGAGAGACCGTAGCATCTCAGGTCAGGTAATATAAAAATAAGCAGCACATAATAGCAGAAATCATCGCAAACAAAATAAGGATCGCAGAAAGCAGAAATCAAACACATCACACAATAATTGTTCAGGTATCATATTACAAGACCGCATGAAATAAAAGGATTAATGCTTATTTTGAGGTCGCTTCCTCCCCACAAAGGCTGCAATATCTTGCATTTCGTTGATGGCACTAAAGACCGACGCGAGATTTTGGTTAGCAAACATTGCAGCCCTGTGGATCCTGGACATCTCTTTGTCAAAAGCTTCCATAGGGATGACCATAATCTCAGACGACGGTCTTGATTCTGGGTGATCACCAGGTGGCCCCAACCTCATCGACATTTTGGAGGATCCGCCTCTCAGGGTAGCGATCTCAGAGGATAGAGCAGCGACTTTTCCTTTATAATACTCAGCATCCTTTTCAGCTTTTCGGAGTGCCTGAGTGAGTTCGCTAATTTGCTGACTGCTATCTCCGCGAGATGCGCGAAGCTCCTATTCGAGACCGCGAATCTGTCCATGATAAGCTCGCTCCCGAACCAACATGGACCGAACATCCTCAAACACTAGGCTAAGGATGCGGTCAAGAAAACGTCAAGGTTAGACCAATTATCAAAAGCTCGAAAAATCATTAGGGTTTGCATGGAATAAGTACATGGAAAGGAATCAAGACTGCAGTAATGTAAGACATTTTCAATATTAACTACGACCGCGGGTTCTGCGGTCAGCAAGGGGCGGTCTGATCCCCTTAAACGTTCAAGGTTCATTCTTTCCAATTCCTTCTTTTGCGACCTTTCCCCTTCTTTTCTTCTTCTATTTAATTTCGCATTACTAACAAGGATATCATCAGTTTCAATGACGACGATCTCATGCTTTCTTTTTGGAGATTCAGGTCGAACCACTGGTAAAGGAAGAAATTCTAGCGACCTGGTCACCGTCTTCGCCTTACCAGTTCGCAAGGCAGAGACCGCTTCCGCTCAATCTTTTGCCGCCCGATTCAGCTTCTCCTCTTGAGAAGCAGAAAGGTTTGGCTGACCGCTCAAGAGTGAGGCTTTCTCCTTGGCGATTTGCCGGCTCTTCTCCTTTGCTTTTCGGTCAGCAACCTTCTTCTTCTTTTTCCTCTTCTTCTTTTCACCGGTCAGCGAGACCGCCTCCACCTCCTCCTGAAGCTCCGCAGCGGCCAGGGCGACCTCCTTTTCCTTCTCCTTTTCCTTCTCTTCTCTCTCTCCTTTCTTTCTTTTTGCTTCTTCTGCTCGTCAGCGAGCTGAGCTGCCTTTTCTCTCTCCTCCTCCTCTTTCCTTTGCTCGGCAGCAAGCAGAGCCGCCTGCTTCTCCTTCTCTTCTATCTCTTTCTCTTCTCTTTTCTTCCTCTCCTCCTCCTTCCTTTGCTCGGCAGCAAGCAGAGCCGCCTGCTTCTCCTTCTCTTCTCTCTCTTTCTCTTCTCTTTTCTTCCTCTCCTCCTCCTTCCTTTGCTCGGCAGCAAGCAGAGCCGCCTGCTTCTCCTTCTCTCTCTTTCTCTTCTCTTCTTTTCCTCTCCTCCTCCTTCCTCTGCTCGGCAGCGAGCAGAGTCGCTTTCTCCTCTTCTTCTCTCTTCTCTTTTTGTTCTCTTTCCTTTTTCTCCTTTTCCTCTCGTTCTCTCCTTTCTTTCTCCTCTCTCAGCTTGATCTTTGCGGCTGCGATCTCTTTCTCCTTCTCCGCGATCTCTCTTTCAGCGGCAGCCACCCTAAGGTTTTCAGCCTCGAAGGGATCAAGCACCTGGAATGACGAACAAGAAAAATCGTTAGAAGAATCTTCATCAAGGTAGGCATTTAGTTCATAGTCTGCCTCCCTTGAAAAATTGGAGACCGCAGAAGGGAAAAAGAGACCGGTCGCATTATCAACCTTTGAAAAATCAACCGAAGAGTCTCGTGGACCGCCATTCTCAGGGAGTGTGATCGCCTCTGGGATGATCACATCTTTTGACCCAACACCTTTTGAACTTTTTTGCACTATGGTCAGAAGGGTCTGAATTTTTCCTCTTACTTGTTTTCTCAGCATCCTGGACATCATCGATCTTCTGCCTAAGCTTTTTTGCCTCAGCCTTCTTTTCCCGCATCCCGGCTAAGATAATTTCTGTAGAGGCGGTCTTGCCCGGCTGAACGGTGGTCTGACCAAGAGCTTCCACAGTCTGCCGATAATTGAAAGAAATGGAAAGATTAGGAAAAATCAATTCGGGCTCTGAAGAGTCAGATGATAGATTAGCTGCAATATTGGGAAGCGAGACTGAATTTTTTGGTGAGGCCGACGCTTTCAGCAGGGAAGCTCGCGCGGTCTCCTTCGATGCGCTTGACTTCACTACAGTTTTCTCAACCTTCACCGCTGTCTTCAAGCTGGCAACCTTCTTCTTTTTGGAGGAACCCTCTTTTGAGGCCGAATGGCCCAGAACAGACATCAAAGATGACATTGTAGTGGTCAATCCTATCTAGTTTTTATGTGACCGCTTATAAGCTAATAATGTTTGCTTTTTAGGAAATAATGATTTCTCAAGCCCAGGGAGCGGTATTTATAGCCCAGGGCGCATTTATGACGGTCGCAGTCTCAGCGGTCAAAGATAACATTTTCGAAGTTCCAGCGCAACTTAAAAATGTGTGGGGATTATGTTTGCCCGGAAAATCCGCGACCTCACTTCTCAGTCAGAATCAGCCTTCCCAGCGGTCTCAAATTTATGAGACCGTCCAGACCGGTTCTTTTTGCTCAACCGGTAGCTTCTGCCTCGGCGGTCTCAAATCTGCAAGACCGCACGGATCACTCTTCACCAGTTCCAAAATCTGCTCAAGTGTCAAGCGGTCATGTTTCGGTCAGACCGCAAGATCGGGCAGTCTGATCTCCTTTCTCCTTTTTTGTTATTTGCACCCCCTCTCTCTGCCCAGGCTCTCCTGTATCCCGGGCAGCCCATAATTTTTGGATCTGCCCGTTCGGGCAGCCTCCGCATCTATAAATAGAGGGGTAGGGGTACCTGAAAAAGGGACTTTTGACTTCGAGCCCCAGCTTACAACCTGTGTAAGCGGTCTCAAAATCTGTCATTTTCTACCTCGCATCCTGCTCTGTTTCTAGTCCCACTTGTTTCGCTCTCCAGAGGTTTATACGAGTAGATTTTATCTTCTCATTTTTTCCTCTCTCTCATCTCTCATCTTAAGTAACCTGCACTCCACAACCCCCCCAACCTTCTCTTAGTGTGAGTTTTGGAGGTACATTTTTTGGTACCAACAATGTTGATGATATAATTTTTGGATCCACTAATGAAGAGTTGTGTAATGATGTAGTCTTAGTAATGAAAAATGAATTTGAAATGAGCCTTCTAGGAGGACTCTATTATTTTCTTGGTTTTCAAATTTCACAACAAAATGATGGTACTTTTATTTGCCAAACAAAATATGTTCATGCTATGCTTAAACAGTTTGGATTTGAAAATCTTAAACAAGCTTTTACAGCTATGAGTGCTTCATTAAAACTGGGAGAAGACTAATCTAGAATTTCTATCGATCAAACTTTATATAGAGGTATGATCAAATATCTTCTTTACTTAAGTGCATCTAGACCATATATAATGTTTGATGTATGTTTATATGCTCGCTTCTAAGCCAATCCAAAAGAATCTCATTTAAAAGCGGTTAAACATATTTATAGATACCTATTAGGGTCATCTAGATTAGGATTATGGTACCCGCACAATGATTCATTTACGTTACACGGCTATTCCGATTCAAATTATGCCGGATGTTCACTAGATCGAAAAAGCATAGCGGTGCCTGTCACTTTTTAGGACCCTCATTAGTTGCATGGTCTAGTAAGAAACAATCTTTGGTTGCACTCTCCACCACGGAGGCCGAATACATCACTCTTGGGAGTTGTGTGCACAAGCTTTATGGATGAGCCAAACTATAGAGGATTTTGGTTTTCATCTCAAAAATATTGATCTCAAATGTGACAACAAAAGTGCCATAGATCTTACAAATAATCCAGTACACCACTCTAGAATCAAACACATAGACGTTTGCCATCACTTCATTAGGGATCATATTAAGAAAGAGCATGTAAAAGTAAGTTTCATTGGTACGGACTCCCAACATTCTAACATTTTCACTAAACCTCTTCCCAATGCAAGATTTTGATTGATAAGACTAGAATTAGGTGTCCTAGATCTCTCGTGTTAAGTCACATTCAAAAACACAATCGTTTCGTCCACTTTTTCACTATCTAAACATCTCCAAACCTTTGAAATTTCTGCATGAAACTAATCTTTAGACACTTATTCAAGATAAAAAAAATAGAATTTTTAAAATCTTAATATTTTGCTTGCTATTTGTCGTGCTAGCGCTGGTGCTAGCTCGTCTATCTGATTTTCTGTGTTTTTAAATTTTTGCAAAATCACCAAAAATATGTTCTTTTATATGTACTACATATTTTTGCATTTCTGCGACTAATTGATTTTTGAAAAATTAAAATAAAAAAATTACAAAAGCCAAATTGCAAAAAAATATATTTTATTCTCTTCCTTTCTTTGGTTATTTGTTTGTTTTCTTCCTCGATATGCAGAGAATCAAATACAAAATTATAAAACAAAAAAAACTTACCAAAAAGTTATTTTTGAACTTAACTTTTTCTATTTACATGTATCTTGCAAAAGGGAGATTTGGGGTGTCACCCCATCACATCTCCTAGTACCGGTGCAAAACCCTTACAGGGTAGACCTCGGGAAGTCCAAGATCAATTATAAGAGTTAAAATCTTAATCATTTAACAATAAAATTCTTGTTCAAAATATAAAAAAACTGTATGGACTTTCTTATTAATATCAAGCATGGTTTAATCTATCATTTAGACCTTCAACAATGTTGAAATTCATCTTTTCAAACTACTTTGAACATTGTTTTGCTTCCTATCATGCTTTGATATATCTAAACACATGTGCATCAATTGTATTGAAAAAGTTTTTTGTAGAATCAAGCTTAACATGCCTCTAAGTATGAGTAAATGTTTTATGATTGATAATGATATTTCTTCACTCACTTATTTTGCAAAGTCTACATGAGCTTTTAATCTAAGAATTCTTGCTTATGTATTATAATTGTACAATGAATTAAAATTGCACAAGTATCTTACCTACACTACATTTATTTTCACTCTTATAAATTAAGAAAAGTGGTTGTGCTTTCAAAATTAAATTAGTTTGCAAAATAAGTGTATTCGGAGAACTTTGTACAAATAAAAAACAATCATGAAATAAATTGACAAAGATAACTCCACCAAGCACCACTTGAACCTCCTAACAAGTCTTAATAAGCATTATGAGGTTGATTACCTTGGAAAGAATAGTAAAGTGTCTTGTGCAAACCTTAGTTTTTTTTACACCACTTATTCTTAAGTACACCAGATCATAAAAATATCAATATTGAAAAATAAAGTGTGTGGTCCCCTAAGCACTACTTTGCACCCCGATAAATCTTAATGAGTATTGTGTGTGAAAAGCACCTTGATAGTTGTACATTTTTGTGCATTGAAGTGTGTGGAAGTAATATTGTTTGTGTTTTGTTGTGCATTTTACTCTCTGTATGCCTTGTATTTCTTGATTAAATCATTTGTTTACTTTCTTAAAAAAATACACTTATGTACACATCATTATCTTTCATAACACTTCTTCTAATGAGTATTGGATCCTAATGCTAATTCTATACTACTCTTTATATATAAATGCACTAGATAACCTAGAATGCTCTCTACAATGTTTGGTATGTCTTGAATTTTTGAATTAAAATAACATTGTAGTAGTCTCTTTCTGATATCTTTCAAAATGATCTAGATTTAAAATTAAAATGCCTTCGCTCAGATCATGGAGGAGAAATTGAAAAGGAAAATTTTAACTCTTTTTGTGAAATGTTAGGTATTAAGCGTGAGTTCTCTACTCCATGTACACCTCAACAAAACGGTGTTGTAGAAAGAAAGAATAGGACAATTCAAGAACTTGCACGTACTATGTTATCTGAGTATAAATTACCTAAGTCTTTTTGGGCTGAAGTCGTAAGCACATCATGTTATGTAATGAATAGAGTCATGCTTCGTCCATATTTAAATCTCACACCGTATGAACTATATTATCAAAATAAACCTAACGTATCATATATTAAAGTCTTTGGTTGTAAATGCTTTATTCTCAATACAAAAGATGCCTTAGGGAAGTTTGATGAATAATGCGATGAAGGAATATTTCTTGGATACTCTTCAACTAGTAAAGCTTATAAAATATATAACAAAAGAACGAGTAAGGTTGAAGAGTCTATTAATGTAAAATTTGATGAATTTATTCCTTGTGTAGAAAAACTTCCTACAGGTACAAATGATGAACCCTTGCCAACTTTAGAGCATGACGAAGAGGAACCTTCCAAGAGGGGGAGGAGGCCAAGGAAGATGAATATGTGTCTCCAAGCATCTTAAACTTCTCAAATAATCATCCAAAGGAGCTAGTTATTGGGGAACCATCTATTGGAGGGGGGTAAGAACTCGATCTTCTCTTCATGAAATTTTTTCGAATAATTGATTTGTTTCCAAAATTGAACCAAAAAATGTTTCAACCGCTTTAAATGACAAATTTTGGTTTCTGGCTATGAATGAAGAGTTAGATCAATTTGAAAGAAATAAAATCTGGAAATTAGTAGAACGTCCATCTAATCATCCCATTATTGGCATAAAATGGATTTTAAAAATAAATTAGATGGTGAATCTAGAATTATAAGGAATAAAGCTCACTTAGTCGTTCAAGGTTTTTCTCAAATCGAGGGGGTAGATTTTGATGAAACTTTTGCACCCGTTGCTCGCTTAGAATCTATACGAATTTTTTTGGCCTTTGCGAGTTTTTAAAAGAATAAAATTATTTCAAATGGATGTTAAAAGTACTTTTCTAAATGGGTGTATAAAAGAAGAAGTTTATGTAGAACAACTCCCCAGTTTTATAAATGAAAAATTTCCAAATCATGTCAATAAATTAGAAAAAGCGCTTTATGGTTTAAAACATGCGCCCCGTTCATGGTATGAAAGACTTACATTATTTTTGCTAAAACACAGTTATGTCATGGGAAGTGCCGACAACACACTCTTCATTAAGCATAATAATAATGATTTAATTAATTTACAAATATATGTTGATGATATAATTTTTCGAGTCACTAATGAAGAGTTGTGTAATAATGTATTCTTAGTATTGAAAAATGAATTTGAAATGAGCCTTGTAGGAGAACTATCTTATTTTCTTGGTTTTCAAATTTCACAATGAAATGATGGTATTTTTATTTGCCAAACAAAATATATTCATGATATGCTTAAACGGTTTGGATTTTAAAATCTTAAACAAGCTTTTACACCTATGAGTGCTTCATTAAAACTAGGAAAAGATGAATCTGGAATTTCTATCGATCAAAGTTTATATAGAGGTATGAGTAGATCTCTTCTTTACTTAAGTGCATTTAGGCCAGATATAATGTTTGTCGTATGTTTATGTGCTCGCTTTCAAGCCAATCCAAAAGAATCTCATTTATAAGCGGTAAAACATATTTTTAGATACCTATTAGGGTCATCTAGATTAGGATTATGGTACCCGCACATTGATTCATTTACATTACACGGCTATTCCAATTCGGATTACGCCGGATGTTCACTAGATCAATAAAGCACTAGCGGTACCTGTCACTTTTTAGGATCCTCATTAGTTGCATGGTCTAGTAGGAAACAATCTTCCGTTGCACTCTCCACCATAGAGGCCGAATACATCGCTCTTGGGTGTTGTTGTGCACAAGCTTTGTGGATGAGACAAACTCTAGAGGATTTTGGTTTTCATCTCAAAAATATTGATCTCAAATGTGACAATAAAAGTGCCATAGATCTTACAAATAATCCAGTACCCCACTCTAGATCCAAACACATAGACGTTCGCCATCACTTCATTAGGGATCATATTAAGAAAGAGCATGTGAAAGTAAGTTTCATTAGTACAGACTCCCAACTTGCTGACATTTTCACTAAACCTCTTCTCGATGCAAGATTTCGATTGCTAAGACTAGAATTATGTGTCCTAGATCTCCCGTGTTAAGTCACATTCAAAAACACAATCATTTCATGCACTTTTTCACTATCTAAACATCTCCAAACCTTCTGAAATTTTTGCATGAAACTAATCTCTGGACACTTATTCAAGATCAAAAAAATAGAATTTTCAAAATCTTAATATTTTGCTTACTGTTTGCCGCGCTAGCGCTAGCGCCTCTACCAGCTCGTCTATCTGATTTTCTATGTTAATAATTTTTTGCAAAATCACTAAAATATGGTCTTTTATATGTACTACTTATGTTTGCATTTCTGCCACTAATTGATTTTTGAAAAATTAAAATAAAAAATTATTACACAAGCCAAATTGCAAAAAAAAATTTATTCTCTTCCTTTCTTTGGTTATTTGTTTGTTTTCTACCTCGATATGCATAAAATCAAATACAAAATTATAAAACAAAGAAAAAACTTACCAAAAAATTATTTTTGAACTTAACTTTTTCTATTTACATGTATCTTGCGAAAAGGAGATTTGGGATGTGACCCCATCACATCTCCTAGTACCGGTACGAACCCCATCACAGGGTAGACCTTGGGAAGTCCAAGATCAATTATAAGAGTTAAAATGTTAATCATTTTTTAACAACAAATTCTTTTTCAAAATATAAAAAAACTGTATGGACTTTCTTGTTAATATCAAGAATGATTTAATCTATCATTTAGACCTTCTACAATGTTGAAATTCATCTTTTCAAACTACTTTGAACATTGTTTTGCTTCATATTATGCTTTGATATATCTAAACACATGTGCATCAATTGTACTAAAAAAGTTGTGTAGAATCAAGCTTAGCAGGCCTTTAAGTATGAGTAAATGTTTTATGATTGATAATGATATTTCTTCACTCACTTATTTTGACAAGTCTACATGTGCTTTTAATCTAAGAATGCTTGCTTGTGTATTGTAATTTTACAATGAATTAAAATTGCACAAGTATCTTATCTATACTACATTTATTTACACTCTTATAAATTAATAAAAGTGGTTGTGCTTTCAAAATTAAATTGTTTTGCAAAACAAGTGTATTCGGAGAACTTTGTACAAATAAAAAACAATCATGAAATATATTGACAAAGATAACTCCACCAAGCATTGCTTAAACCTCCTGATAAGTCTTAATAAGCATTGTGAGGTTGAGCACCTTAAAAAGAATAGTAAAGTGTCTTGTGCAAACCTTAGTTTTTTTTACACCACTTATTCTTAAGTTCACCGGATCACAAAAATATCAATATTGAAAAATAAAGCGTGTGATCCCTCAAGCAGTACTTTGCACCCTGATAAGTCCTAATGAGCATTGTCTGTGCAGAGCATCTTGGTAGTTGTACATTTTTGTGCATTGAAGTGTGTGGAAGTAAATTTTTTTATGTTTTATTGTGCACTTTACTCTCCATATATCTTGTATATCTTGATTAAATCATTTGTTTACTTTCTTCAAAATACACTTATGTACTCATCATTATCTTCCATAACACTTCTACTCATGAGTATTGGATCCTAATGCTAATTCTATACTACTCTTTTTATATAAATGCACTAGATAACCTAGCATGCTCTCTACAATGTTTGGTATGTCTTGAATTTGTTAATTAAAATAACACTGTAGTAGTCTCTTTCTGATGTCTTTCTTTCATGCTTGGTTACTTTATTGTAAACCTTAAAGATTTTAAACGAAAAATGATTTACAAAAACATCTTCTTATTTTGGAATTCAACTCATATTTCTTCTTCTGAATCGTCATGTGTACAAAATGATGTTTCTTGTATTTCTATAAGTCTTCCGCAACATTTCCATATAATTTTTTTCCTTGCGCTTTCATGCTTATTTAAAGTCTTTTATTTTGGAGTGTATCATCAATTGAATCTCAAAATTCCTTTTCTTCAACAAGTGGTAGACTTGCTTGGTAAAATTTTATATTGGTTGTTCTAACATACATATTATTTTTCTGCTAAAAACTCTAATCTTTTTGAAAAAAATTCTTTATGATAAAAACTCCTTATCATTACATTTCTTATAAATGCTCGATCATGCCTTAACTTTTTATCAAAAATCTTCTTTCTATGTCTCTTGCTTCCTTAACCCACTTTTGCTAATAACAAAAGGGGGAGAACTAACATGATAAATTATAAACGCTATCAAATGGCGAGAACTAACATGATTAATGACTAAGAAGATAACCTACATATAAGGGGAACATTCACATAGGGGGAGCATGCATTTAGGGGGAGCACTTCTAAATACCAAAATCGACAATTATCCTGAGTCATCACTCACACACACACACAAGTAGAATTCGTAATGCTTTATGTAGTAATGCTCTGATTTATCATTAATGGATTTATTATTTTCAAAAAGGGGGAGTTTGTTGGAACATGGTCTTCTGCATCTCCTAGGTTTGAGAATAATAAATCCTATGTGTATTTGATCTTGTGTGTTTAAGAGTGCAGGAAATAATGCCATATGACTTAAGGATAACATAAGAATGTTATGCCCAAGTTTGAATCGAAAACTCCAGCATGGCCACTAGTGCCGACGGTAGCCACCAGCGCAGGCTCTAGACATGATTAGAGAAATTTTGGGTAGCAGTTATAGAAGGAGCTAGCGCAGGTGGTAGCTCGACGCACAAGAGGAATCTCGGTTGGGTTTCATTGGAATGAAAGATATGCACATGCAAAACATTTCCTAATTCAACCTAGCGCAGGTGGTAGCGATAGCGCAGGCGCTAGCTCGCTCTCCTATAAAAGGAGCCCTCTTCTCCCCTTTTCAATAAACATGTTAGAGAGAGTTCCAGTGCCTAAATTCCAGAGCCTTATTCTACCGAGAAATTATCTCCCACCAAAAGTTCTATGAGTTTCTGAAGGAGGACTTCTTCATGCGGCATACGACCGACGATTGCTTCAACCATGCTTATTCTACAGTGATCTCATGACCCTAACTTCAGAAGTTCCTTAGAGGGAGTTTTTCATATTGTTGTTGTTTATTTCATCTCTTTACTCTTGTAATCGTGTAGTGAATTTGCCTCGTATTGGCGACTAGGTCTGGGTAGGACTTAGGGAGGAATTCGCCTCATGTTGGCAGCTAGATCTAGAGTTGGTCTAGGGGGTTCTCCAGGCCATATCCGAGGGAGGATTGTCTAGAGCAGCTTGAGGCCGTATCCAGGGGAGGATAGGTTAAAGCCACCGGTTTGTGGGGATACGAGTCGGAATAGAAAACAAAAAGCCTTTTTACTTTTCACCTTCGATTTCTAGCATCATAAGAAATCAAGTTTTGTAATCGTATATTTCAAGTTAATAAAATCATGTATTTATTTTATTTCACTTGATTTATTTGGTTTTGCACTATTTTGATCTCTTAGTTTTTTTAGTCATTCAATATATAATAAAAGTATTTTTGAACCATTATTCACCCCCCTCTAACGGCACCTAAAGATCCAACACTCCAGGCCACCTCAGACCAATTGGCCACCACCAGTCGACGGCCAAATGTTGACTGATGGTGGTGGCAGAAGGATTTTGCCGAAACCCACCGGGATCGGCCAGGAATCCGCTCGAAAGGAGCTCCAGGACGGTGAAATCATGGCCCTTGATTCATTGGAGATGATGATGGGGAGACATCTAATTTCAAGGAATCCAATAACATTAGCCCAAATTACATTAAATAGGGAATATTATATTAGATGTTACCCTTTAACAAGATTTTATAACTACATTTTGGACTACCAAAGAGGCTGAATCAGAAAAGTGATTAGTATTAAATATATAGCCCTAGGTCTTAACTTCACATGGGAACTAATTTCATATGAATTGGTGAACCACAACTCCCTGGGCACCTGTTTTGGTGCAAGATGTGTTATAAGTAATTGCATGTGTATTTTGTGAATTTATTTGGAAATACTTCATGAATATGAGTGAAATTTAAACCATAGATGTAATATAACCAATTACACACCCCATCCAAAAATTGGAATTTTTGGAGAATATTTTTCCATAGTTTTGGAAATAATTTAATTAATCATGCATGGTGTGATTATTGGGTTATATAAACTCAAATGCAATCATATCTTCTCTGGAAGATTAAGTAGGTCAGTACAAGTATCTGGTAAAAATTTTGGGCCATTTGGATCCATGCGTATGTATAGATCCATATGCAAATGAAATGTAATATAAGGAATTTTATAAATGTGACATAAGGTGTATTTTGTGAATCTTTCCCAAACCCTTGGGAGAATAAGTCTGAAAATTTTAACATAGGTTTAATATACCAAAATACAACCTTTGACCCAAAATGAATATTTTGGTAAAACATTTCCCCATGGTTTTTATAAATATTTGTTAAAGCATATATGTGTATCACACATGGCTAGACAACACCAAGTGACCCAAAATTTTGGTAGGTGGTGGTGTCGGTCTCTATAAGTCTCTGGTAGAAATTAGAGACCAGTTGGCTTCATGCATGTGAAGGAGTACTCTCATACATGTTAAGAGGGAAGTGTTGGTGTGCATATATCCCTATTATGCAGGTCTGAATTTTTATGGTCAAATCAACTTATCCTAACTAGAATTTTGGGTGGCATGATAGCAAAAAAATAAATAGGCACTAGTTAAAATTTGATCCCAATTTTACTCTTGCATGTGAGGGAAATTCACATGCCAAGCCTAGGTATTAAAAAGAAGCTCATGAAGGTACTTATGCAATAATGTTTTGAAAATTGAAGGGTATTGCCCAGGTCAATTCTTATGAAACTCAAAACATGCACTTAGGGTTATGAGACAATACACCTTAGAGAAAATTCTGAACTTTTGGGTTGATTCCCCTAGGAAATTAAGAATTATATGACTTTTTCATAAAAAGCTCAAATGAAAACACTAGGGTCAAAACTTTCTAAACTGTCATGAGACTCTGGGTTTCACTTATAAGAGTGAGATTACACTCGGTGAAATTTTGTTGGAATTTTTATAAATGTTATAGCCTATTACTGATTGTTTATTCAATTTACCCCAATTTACTTCACCCCACCTTTAGGTAAGTTAATGAACTTAAAATTGCATCAAATTGGGTATTTGGGTTTATGAGATCATGTGAAACCTCTGGAATTTTTTTATGGAATTTATTGTTCATTATTAATGGTACTTCCTTCCCAAAGTAGAACTTTGTTATTTTCATTGAAAAATGGATATGTTGAAATATTGATGCTAGAATATTATTGAAATTAGTAGTTAGACTTGTGGTCTCATTACGAACCTCTGGAAATTTTGTTAGATCTAATTACTAACCAACCATCATACTCTCGTTATTTTCTTTGAAAAATGGATATGTTGAAATATTGATGCAGGAATATTATATATATTAGAAGTTAGACTTGTGATCTCATTTTGGACCTCTGGAAATTTTATTAGATTTAATTATTGATTAATTATCATACTTCCTTCACAAATTGGATTTTGTACCCGTGGACATATAATTAATATTCTGAAGTTATTTTAAGTAGAAAAATTATGAAATTCTTCTGAACTTCATTTTGGACCTTAACTAATATTTGGAATTTTATTTGGAGTTATTGGACTATGACAAAGGGCATATCATGTTCAAATCTAGTCTTACCCAAATTTATTAGAATTATTTAAGTAGACCCAAATGTTTTTATTATGAGAAAAAATAGAAATCTGAACTTTGAAATCCCTACAACTTCTGGAATTAGGGAGCTCATATTCAATTAGGAATCATATAGTCAACCTTGTAAGACATGTGGTTTCACTTAAAGGCAACCCGGTCTGCGAATAGTAAAACTGAATTATTAGATTTAGACCCCCCTCTGGTCACTACACCTAGAGTTAGTAACTCCCTGGTGTTCTATATGCATAGTTTAATTGAGTGACTATCCATTAGTGGCATACACTAGAAGTAGAGGTCGGGGTGCGATTAGTAAAATTATCAAGACAGGATTTTGATACGTTAAGCTAAAGGTCATTAGAGGAAATCCACCAGTAATTAGAAGTCCTGATTAATATCAGGTTATGGAACCCTTAGATAGAGATTAAGAGATGTCGTGAAGAGATAGTCTACCACTAAGACAGGGCAAGGACTAGTGTTCAATTGAACAACATCGCTTCCCTGTCTTGTTAATGACAAATCTCCTTATAAAGACATCATAACAAGAGAGGTAGTAGGTAAATAAGAATGGGTATTCACCAATAAGATTAAATACATTGAGAAAAGAATGTTTGGGATGTCACCACATCATACTTCCTAGTACCGTTGTGAGCCCTTCATCGGGTAGTCCTCGGGAAGTCCAAGGTTCACCCTAAACCTCTAAGCACAACGGTAAATAAGAATGAGTAGTCACCAATAAGATTAAATACCTTGAGAAAGAGAAGTTTGGGATGTCACCCCATCATACTTCCTAATACCGTTGTGAGCCCTTCATTGGGTAGACCTCAGGAAGTCCAAGGTTCACCCTAAACCTCTAAGTACAACTAAATGATAGCCAAGAGTAGATAAGTAAGGGAATAATCTTCGCCTCAAATATGGGAAAGAGTGGTACAAGGGCCTTGCTGGCCCTGCGAGTAGTAGGCTCAGTGTTTTCTAAGGGGACTGGACTGTCTGATGAGCTTTGGCTCGGAGAAATACAAATCAAGAGGTGGATACTTATTATATAGTATGCAGATACCCTTTCTGTTCTTAGGAGAGTACATAAGGTCTAGGCCGGGAGGTGTTGATAGACGCCTAGAAGTGCACATGCCCGATCTGATGCCCCTATTTGCATCAATAGGGTACTTGAGTTGACATACTCAAATAGATGGAACTTAAAAGGTCTGTATGTACAAAGTCGAGTGGGTGAGTTGCATCATTGCAATGCACATCATAGCATAGCATCATTACCTAAATAAAACATCGTATAAATTCGTATGAGCTCTTTTATACGATGAGTTTACCTTAGTGACAGATCCCCTATCTTATAAGTTTGTATGGGCATTCTTATAAGATAGGTTACTTTCGTAGCTGCTTTCCTTATATAGATACTTTGCTTACTTTTCTGCTACGATTATTAAGGTTTGTTGTTGTACTATACTGCCATCATTAGAACTTTTGGATTGTTTTTCTATTACATATGTCTTTTTAGTAGAAGTGCTAGAGATAGACCATTTCCTATTTACAATGGTGCTAGATAGGGCCACTATCATCTGCATTGATTTTGTTACCCCTTGCTACCTTTCTCTTCATCCTCCCTGCCCGGTGCCTAGGAGTCGTGGGTGGAGGGGATGAGGAATATGCTTAGTCTTATAGACTAACGTTCAGATGTGGCATAACAACAGGAGCACCAGGAGGAGCAGACCCGCAATCAGATGGAGGAACCTGACACGGTGGCCAGGTCCGGACTTGGACTCTCAGCTGCTATAGGGAGGGCACTGGTGAGATACCATCTTCCGAATGTGATCTTCCATCCCTCCCCAAATCAGTGTATAGGTTTCTTGATGGTGGCAATGGAGAAACATAATGAGGAGTGATAGTATTGGGGCTTGAGATCCTTTTTGTTTCCAGCACTCTCGTCTTAGTACTTTATTTATCATGTATCTCATTGGACAAGTATTTTCAATTATTATGTGATTGTTGTGGATATATTGTAACGCCCCTGAATTTTCAGGAATTATTTTAATCCTTCTTTAATGTCATAATGACGTAAGGGCATTACATGAGTGTGGAGTTATCGGTGTGCCATTGTTTATGCATTTTCGCGTCCATTTAGTCAAGTCGACCAAATTTTGAAGTGTACTGGAATTGGAAAATTTTATATTAGAAAATTAAATTAATTAATTTTAGAAATGTCCGTCGAAGTTTCGTTGCGATCCAAGCGATATTAGAGCCTCGATGGGTTTTCAAAGATTGTAGGTTTATCATTTGCCGTAAACTTTGGAAAATTATATCTCGAGAATGGCTCGTCGGATTTTGATTCAGACTTCTCCATTGGATTTGTAGCGTCGGCTTTCGCCTTCGGTGCGAATTTCATTCGAATCGGTGTGTGTTCAACCCTTTGTAATAAAATGACAATTTTAATATCACTATTATAATATTACTATTACTATTATTATTATTATTTTTAACATCATTATAAAATCTCTATATAATAAGATATTTAATCTTTTTAGGATCCTATTCCATTAAAAACCGATTGAGCACTTAGATTATATAAAATAATATATAAACTTTCTTAGAAATCTAAACCACCATTTTAAGAGGATTTAAAAGGCTAGTTTGACTTCATCTTCTTCTCAAGCCGATTTCTTTTTCCGAGAAAACAAAACTAGAGAGAGTTAGAGAGGAGAAGGAGTTTTTCTCTGCGAATCCTTCCGGTCGCCGTCTCGAGAGCTCCGGTGTTCTTCTTCTTCTTTGTCAGAGTGTAGCTTCGAAACGCTCTCGGTGAGTTCTTCTTGCCGCGCCTCCATTGGAGTATAGTCAAATTTGAGGCAAGTGACATTTTTTCTTTCTCTCCCTTTTTTCCTTTGTTTTTCTTAAGTTTAGAGATATGCGTTTTTCATTTTTTATGACTTTAGACTTAGTAGATTTTTGTCTTCCTCGAGTAGATCAGAATTTGTCGAGTATTTCAGATAAGTTATCCAGGTCATCGAGTATTTGTAAATTCGCCGAGTCATCTCGAGAGGCTAAGTTAAATTCGTCGAGTGAAGTTAGATTAATCGAGTAAACTCGTGAGGTTAAGTCCAATTCGTTGAGTGAACTCGAGAGGTTAAGTTAAATTCGTCGAGTGAAGTTAGATTCGTCGAGTGAACTCGTAAGGCTAGTCCAATTCGTCGAGTGAACTTGTGAGGCTAAGTTAAATTCGTTGAGTGAAGTTAGATTCCTCGAGTGAACTCGTGAGGTTAAGTCCAATTCGTCGAGTTAACTTGAGAGGCTAAGTTAAATTCATCGAGTGAAGTTAGATTCGTCGAGTGAACTCGTGAGGTTAAGCCCAATTCATCGAGTGAGCTCGAGAGGCTAAGTTAGATTTATCAAGTGATCTCAATTCATCGAGTGAACTCGAGAGGCTAAGTTAAATTCGTCGAGTGAAGTTAGATTCGTCGAGTGAACTTGTGACGTTAAGTTCAATTTGATGAGTGAAGCTTATTTTGTCGAGTAGTTTTGTGTCAATCGCCAGATGCTTTTGATAATGTTGTCAAGTGAGTTATGTAATTTTCATCGGGTGTTCTCGCTTAGTTCATCGAAAAGTTTGCCTAAATTCATCTGGTTGAAGTATAAGCAAAAAACCTTCTTCAAGGGTATGCATGTAGCAGTATTTCTGTTCTTGTTTATCTTCCTTTAATGAAAGTAGCATGATTTATGATTTGTTTGCCTTGGGTTGGTTTCCTGATTAAGGTATGAGCAACTATTTGTCTTTTCTTTTGTTTCCTTTGGGGTGTTTTGTAAACCTTACTATTTTGTGTCAACATGTTTCATAATTTTGCCCAAGTCTTCTTATCAACTGCATGATCCCTTGTGCTTGGTTTAAGCATTTTGCTACATGCATTCTACCTAGTGACTGCGTGCTTTCGGTCTATCGACCACTTGAATTTATCATTTGCATAATTTTGAGACTTAATGTCGTCTACATGACCTATAATCCCCCTTTCTCTTGCATAGTATGTTATTTCAGCCGACTGCTCAAATCTAAGTCAATTCTCGCCTTTGTCGATTCCATTCAATGCATAATCTATTTGTGACTGCATAGTTCAATTTGCATAAGTTCTTTGTTGACTGTATGCATAAAGTCGACTTCTTTTTTGTTGACTGCATGATGATCCTGCATGGTCAGTGTTGTGGTGATTGCTTGTGTAAGGTTTGTTGACTGCAAGTCTTTAATTGCTTGCCCTTTATCGACAACATGGTCCAGACCACTTCTTCTCTGCTCAATCTAAGTACCTTGTCAACTGTTTGGTTCTTTCAATTATCGTCGGCATCCTTTTTACCTTGTCAACTGCTTGGTCCTTTCTGTTGTTGACTGCTTCGTTCAGATCTTCCTTTTTGGGTAAATCAATGCTAGAGTATTGCTTGTGTTTGGCTTTCGTGTTAATCTTATCATTGTCGTGTCCCGACGCCGAGTCTTGTGTGTTGTCAGCATGCTGAAATCTTTAACCTTTTTATATGTTGAGTGTTGACCTAAGTATTAAATGATGAATCATGTTCTTACTGCTCCTCTCATCTTAAGTTGTAATTAGATCTATCTGTACTCCTATTTTCCTGCCTGACACTCTTTTGTTTGGGCTGTTGGTTGTGTGATCTATGTTTCCTCTGTTAGAGTCTGTTGGTTGTGTGGGCTAAGAGTCACCGCCATAGCGCCTCTGTTTGGGCTGTTGGTTTGTGAGGACTAGAGTCACCGCCACAGCACCCTTGTTGGAGTCTATTGGTTGTATGAGCTAAGAGTCACCGCCACATCATATTTGGGTTGTTGGTTTGTGTGGTCTGGAGTCACCACCATAGTACCCCTGTTGGATTGTAGGGTTGTGAGCATTAGTGGAATGTACCACCGTCGCAGTGCCTTTTATTTGTGGATCATACACCCGGGGCTTGTGTTTTGGACTGATGGTTCATGTTGTACTATGTGCCTACACCTCAGTGCCGTGATTTGCCCGGCGTTAAATGTTGCCCTTCTTTGAGTTGATTAGTCTTAAGTGCTTGAAATATATATATATATATGTATATATGTATCATTATAATATTGATGGCCATTACTTTAGGTGCAGGCATTCCTCTTACCAATGCACTCGACGAGCTGGCTCGGGTTGTTTTAAGCTAATCATTGCTGAACTGTTAATTTCTCTATTCCTGCGATCTTTTATTTATGATTTACTGTTAATCCTTGTATATTGAAAACCTTGTTTTATTCTTGCTGCCACTTGTACTTTCTTACTGAGTCATTCTTTTCTTATGAATGTCTCAGGCTAGGAGCAGTAGCAGTCTCTGGGTAGTTGATTCGGTGTTTTTTAGAGTTGCGAGTTGCTGCAGTTGTTTGCTTTTCCCTCACTATTGTGAGGTAGTTGTTTCTCTTGCCTTAGCTTAGACTCGTGGCTTGTTTTCTATGTGTCCGTGTCTGTTGTTGATGCCCATAGCTTTAGTTTTCTGGTGTTAGATTACTTGCTAGCTTTTTTGTTGTTATATACTGGTTAAGTTACATACTTGCACTCTGGGAAGTTTTATGTTAGGATGCATGAGTTATTTTATGTACAAAAAAAGGCATTCTTGCATGACATGATTTTAAGTAATGTCACCTACTTTGAAGATCGTAGAAAATCCTTCCTTACTTATACTAAATTTAGAGATGTGAATATCATTATTGGAATGTTTGATCTTCATGCTCATGCAAGATAAAATGAACCTATTTTTCCGCCGCGTACATATAATTTCCTACTCGTGGACTAGTTGATCCACTGGACCGAGGGACATGATCTCGTGCTAAAAACGTAAATTTTATATTTAAACTCAAGCATATTTATACCTTTTATAAATTTTCTTAAGGAGTGGTTTCCTGAGCGTCTTTAGTTGTCCCCTACATGATGTGGCATCATGACGCGTATTTTCCTCTTGCTCTGATAATATATATTAATTATTGGGAATGCGCGGGTTATGACAGTTGGTATCAGAGGGAGGTTTTGCAAGAGGGATGGTTGGTGATAAGTAGTATTTATATAATTTTTAATTGAAATTTTTGTAATTATTTAATATGAATTTTTCTTTTTCATGTCAATTTTAGGTTATAAGTAGTTCTTTTGTAATTTTGATTCTAACTTAGTTTAATTTCAATCTTTGCAGAATTTTGGGAGAAGTTGGTGAAGTTTACAAGTCACGCCCTCAGTCACGCCCGTGACCAAGGGCATGTAACCTGAAGATCAAGCCAGATTCGATGCCACACTGTTTGAGACCATCCACAATAATTCACGCCCTCGTTCACGCCCATGACCCAAAGTCACGCCCGTGACCAAGGGCGTGTAAACTTATAATCTTCCCAGCTTGCTACCGTCGAGACGTGGAGATACCATCGAGAAGTCAACCTAAGTCATGCCCGTGACCCAGATGTCACGACCGTGACTTGCCCGCATGATCCTTGCACACCACAACGCCAAAATCGAACCCACACCGCATTAAATAAAGCTGTCCAAGGTCACGCCCGTGACCCACATGTCACGGGCGTGACATGTCACTTTTCGCCGCGCCATCACACAAGCCCCACGCCGCTGTCGGATCCAATGTGAACAGTGCTTACACACCCTTGGTCATGTCCGTGACTGAGGACGTGTAACTTGGAAATTTTTCCTATAACATCCAGAGCTCTTATTGAGTCCAGGGTTCAGAAATTTGGAGAGGGGGAGGTGCTGATAGTGAGCTTTTTCATGCTTCTTTCATGTTTTCCCTTACATGTTCTCTCTCTCTTTTCCTTTCATGCAATGTACTATTTTTTCTTTCAATGCAATAGTTTAGTGATCTTGTAATCTTTCCTTGCTATTGTTGTAATTTTCCTTCAACTTGTAATCGTTTTTGGTATCAATAAAATTTAGTTTGCTCTCTTTATTTGTCTCCTTCTACCTTAGTTAACTTTCCCTTTATGCAATTTTATTTTTCTTTCTCCTTCCCCTCCACCATGATTAACTAATCTTTTTACCATCGTTTAAACCCTTCTCTTAATTTGCAATTTTTCTTTTTTAGCTAAGTAAAACAAAACCTCAAAAGTCTATTTGATAAGATATAATGATTTTCCTCGAAGTAGAAGTAATCAACGCGCACCGTGGAATACGACCTTTGTATTTCTAAATATCCTATACTATAGACGATAAGTTACACTTGCCTTCATCGTATATAGTTTTGGAAAACATCTTTAACCCTTCGCTTTGCAAAACCTAATTTTTTATATCTAGTTTTTGGCACCGTTGCTGGGGATTTTGGCGTAGATATTTTGAAAAGAGGATAGCTATTAGTTTTATCGTGTTATTTTCATTTTACTTTTTCTAAATCCAAAAAACAATCTTAAAGGTGTAATCAAATCTTGGAAAGGGATGTTTGGGTTATCATCCCATCTCACCTCCTAGTACCGTTGAGAACCCCTTACAGGGCATACCTCGGGAAATCCAAGACTAACTTAATATTACTAAAAGAAAAAAAAATTATAATAATCAAGTTTTCCTCTTTCTTTATTTTTAGTTTTATTATTTTCTCTTTTTTTTTCTTTTTCCTTATTAGTGTATGAACCGAGGTAGCACTTCAAATATTCCTTTTGATCCAGAGATTGAGCGAACCCTTTTGCGGCGCCGCCGTTCTCGTGATCAGGAAATACAATTATTATTCGAAGAGTCGATCGGGGACACTAACGCAGCTAATATGGATCCCAATCTTAATCTTCCTAGTCCTAATGCACCCAATCCTAATGAGGCCGCGCAATGGACCATGTCTTATTATGCGCGACCGAATTTGGAAGGCACACAGTCAAGTATTGTTCGCCCCGCAGTGTCGAACAATAACTTTGAGATCAAGTCCAGCATCATACAAATGGTGCAGCAATCAGTGACCTACGATGGTCAGCCGGACGAAGATCCAAATTGCCATATTTCTAATTTTCTTGAAATCTACGACACGTTTAAAATCAATGGTGTCATTGATGATGCCAATCGATTATGTCTTTTTCCTTTTTCTTTGCGGTCTAGGGCCAAGCAGTGGTTGAGCTCACTTCCTAGGGAGTCCATCACTACATGGGCCGATATGGAGGAAAAATTTCTCACCAAATATTTTCTGCCTGTAAAGACTGCCAAAATGCGAACAGATATTGCATCATTTATTCAAATTGACTCGGAGACTCTCTATGATACATGGGAGTACTTCAAGGAGCTTTTGGGTAGATGCCTTCACCACGCACTTCCCACTTGCCAACAAGTGCAAATATTTTATAATGGTTTGAATTTCCAAACTAATCAAATGATTGATGCGTTCACCGGAGGTACATTAAACAGGAAAACCCCGGAGGCTGCTCAAGAGCTTTTTGAAGAAATGGCCATGAATGCGAACCAATGGAATATTCCCTGAGCTAAGCCTAACAAGCCAGCCGGAATTTTTGAAATAGACGCAAATGCAAATTTAGCTTTACAACTTGAGCGCTTAACAAAGCAAGTGACGGAGATGTCTGCTTCCTTCGCCACTCCTCCTTGGTTTAATAATATTTTAATTGAAGAGCAGGTTGACTACATGGGAAATCCGCCTCAGCCTTCCTATAACCCGAACTCCGCTCCATACAATAACACTTACAATGCGGATTATAGGAACCACCCAAATTTCTCATGGAGCAATTGAGGAAATGCTCAGGGTCCTCTAAATTTGAATCAACCTCCTAATCAACTTCTCAAGTTAACTCACCCTCCAAATTTTAACCCGCCCAATTTTTAACCGCAACAACAAAAGCTCTCTCCGCTTGAAGAGGTCTTTGCAAAATATGTTGCTACAAATGAAACGAACATCCAGAACCTCACCAGATCGATCAAAAATTTAGAGAATCAAGTGGGCCAGCTAGCGAAAATGTTCTCCGAGCGTCAGCAAGGTGCACTACTGGGAAATACGGAGCCAAATCCAAGGGAGAGCGCGAACGTGATTACACTCTGAACCGGGTAGGAGGTGGTTTCAAAACAGGACTAACCCAAGGTAACTTCTTCTCCTCCTTCTGCTCCCATTGTATCTTCGAATTTGCTCGCTATGCTAGCTCCGCACGCTTCTAGTTCTAATATTCCGTATCCGTCTAAATTTAGGAGTGAGAGCGCCGAGAAAAATTACAATTTTTTTTAGAGATTTTAAAACAAATTCATATTAACATACCCTTCTGCGAGGCTCTCTCAAATGCCAAAGTATGCGAAATATCTTAAGGAGTTGCTCTGCAATAAGAATAAATTAGAAGATATTTCACATATTTCCTTAAACGCAAAATGCTCCGTGGTTATACTCAACAAATTGCCTCAAAAAGCAAATGACCCGGGATGTTCCATCCCGTGTCTATTCAGCAATTCTTTAGTAAAACACGCCTTAGCAGATCTTGGAGCAAGCATCAATCTCATGCCTTTTTCGTTATTCAAAAAGTTAGGTCTAGGAAATCCTAGCCCCACTCGAATGAGTATTCCATTAGCGGATCGTTCATTAAAATATCTGGTAGGGATAATGGAGGATGTGCTCGTTAAGGTTGACAAGTTCATCTTCCCGGTGGACTTTGTCATTCTTGACATCGAAGAGGATGCCGAAGTACCCCTCATACTCGGTCGCCCCTTCCTTGCCACCAACCGCGCAATTATCGATTTAAGTAACCGAAAGCTCCTCCTTCGAGTTGGAGACGATGAAGTTACTTTTAGTATAAATCCCTCGATGCGAAACACCTTAGAAAATGATGATTCATGCTTCTATTTAGAAGAATGTTTTGAGAACGAGTTTTATTCACTTCCCGAGTTAGTCTCCACATCGAGTCACGATTCCGAGATCGCCGAGCTCTTTTGTTTAAAAGAATATGTCTCTCGCTCCACACCACCCGAACCATTATTTTTAGAAACATTAAAAATCAAAACTTCTTATGAAGAGCCACCCATTTTAGAATTGAAACAACTCCCTCCTCACCTAAAATATCTATTTTTAGAAAAATAGTCTAAGTTACCCATTATTGTTTCATCCGAACTTAGCGATTCAGAAATTTCTAAATTGACTGTAGTCTTAAGCAAGCACCGCCACGCAATTGCGTGGCAAATATCGGATATCAAGGGTATTAAGCCTTCCTTCTGCACTCACAAAATCTTCCTCGAAGATAATTCCCGCAACGCAGTGCAGCCTCAACGACGACTAAACCCGAATATGAAAGAAGTCGTTAAGGCTGAAGTTATCAAACTTCTAAAAGCTGGAATCATCTACCTGATATCGGATAGTACTTGAGTTAGCCCAGTACAAGTTGTGCCGAAGAAAGGCAGTGTAACAGTAGTAGCGAATGAAAATAACAAATTGATCCAAACTCGTACCGTTACGTGTTGGCGGATGTGCATCGATTATCGAAAACTAAATGATGCCACCCGTAAGGATCACTTCCCATTACCTTTTATCGATCAAATTTTAGAGCACCTTTCAGGTCACTCCTACTACTGTTTTCTCGATGGTTTGTTGGGATATTTTCAAATCCCTATTTTGCCCGACCACCAAGAGAAAACAACATTCACTTGTCCCATTGGCACCTTCGCTTATCGAAGGATGCCATTTGGTCTTTGTAACGCGCTGGCTACATTCCAAAGATGTATGCTGGCGATATTCGATGAGTTAGTAGAGGAAGTGATGGAGGTCTTTATGGACGACTTTTTCGTTTTCAAAAATTCTTTTCAAAATTGTTTAAAAAATCTCGAGCGCGTGCTAAAACATTGTGAGGAAACAAATTTAGCTCTCAATTGGGAGAAATGCCATTTATGGTCAAAGAAGGATTAGTTCTTGGCCATAAAATATCGGGCAAGGGGATCGAGGTCGATAGGGCCAAGATCGAAGTAATTGAAAAACTCCCCCCTCCAACGAATGTAAAAGCTATTAGAAGTTTACTAGGTCACGCGGGATTTTATCAGCGCTTTATCGAAAATTTTTCCAAAACCACGAAACTGTTAACCCATCTTCTCGAGAAAGAATCTTCCTTCCTTTTTAACAACGAATGTCATTTGGCCTTTAAGTTTATAAAAGAAAAACTTATAAATTCTCCGATTCTAGTTGCGCCGGATTGGTCGCTACCCTTCAAAATTATGTGCGATGCAAGTGATATTGCGGTAGGCGCCGTATTAGGTCAACGGGTACGTAAGTATTTCCACCTAATTTATTATGTGAGCAAAACACTCATGTCGGCACAAGCAAACTACACCACTACCGAGAAGGAGCTTCTAGCCATCATATTTTCTTTTGATAAGTTTAGGTCATACATCACTCTCTCCAAAGTTATCGTCTTCACATATCACTCCGCTCTTAGATATATCCTAAGTAAATCATACGCCAAGCCTTGTCTTTTGCGATGGATACTCCTCTTGCAGGAGTTTGATTTAGAGATCTGGGACAAAAGGGGGGCCGAAAACTTGGCGTCCTATCACTTTTCCCATTTAGAAAACCCTTCCTCGGAAGCATTAATAGAAGATGACATTAATGATAAATTTCCTGAAGAGCGCCTCCTTGCTCTCAAAAATATAAATTCATCTTCCACTCCCTTGTTTGTGGATTTGGCTAACTATCTAGTAGCCCAGGTCCTACCAAAAGAATTCTCGAGTCAGCAAAATAAGAAATTCTTTTCTGATTTAAAGAATTATTTTTGGGAGGACCCCTTTTTATTCCGTGTTTGCACAGACCAGGTAGTGAGAAGATGCGTCTCGAGTGAGGAAGGTCTAAAAATTTTACGGCATTGTCACGATGGACCAATCAGTGGTCATTATCAAGCGAACCGAACTGCAAGGAAGGCGCTGGAGGTGGGCTTTTATTGTCCCACGCTCTTTAAAGATGTCACACCTTTGTGAGTACTTGCGATAGTTGCCAGCAGTCGAGGAACCTCTACCGCCGGGATGAGATGCCCCAAAATATTTTCTAAGAATGTGAAATTTTCGATCTTTGGGGTATTAATTTCGTTGGTCCTCTCCCTCCCTCTTTTTCAAACATGTATATTCTTGTTGCGGTCGACTACGTGTTGAGGTGGGAGAAAGCGCAAGCTCTCCCCACCAACGATTCACGAGTCATCATTAACTTCTTAAAAAAATCATTTTCTCGATTTGGTACGCCGCGCGCTATAGTTAGTGATCGGGGCACCCATTTTTGTAAAAGCCAATTCACAAAATTTTTAGCTAAATATGGTGTCACGCACAAACTGTCCACTGCTTATCACCCACAAACGAGCGGCCAAGTCGAAGTCGTAAATCGAGAATTAAAGCGGATTTTTAGAAAAAACTGTTTCTATAAATCAGAAGGATTGGGCACTTAAGCTCGATGATGCGCTATGGGCCTATCGAACAACATACAAGACCGCTATTAGTTGCACACCGTATCGAATGTTTTATGGCAAGGCTTGCCACCTTCTGGCCGAATTGGAGCACTGCACATTTTGGGCGCTTAATTTTTTGAATCTCGATTCTACGTTAGCGACCGAACAAAGAAAATTCCAAATGAACGAATTAGACGAGTGGCGAGCGAATGCGTACGAAAGTAACAAATTATATAAGGAGCGAACAAATTTTTATCACGATAAAAATATAAAATTTCCTAAAACTTTTTGCCGGGCGATCTCGTCCTCCTTTATAATTCTCGTATTCGCCTCTTTCTGGGAAAGATAAAATCTCGATGGTCTGGGCCCTTTATTGTTAAAGAGGTTTGGTCCTATGGGACAATTCTAATCTCCCACCCAAAAAAAGGTTCCTTCAAAGTTAACGGGCACCGCCTTAAGTTGTATTTTCCGGGAGAGTTAGCTAATAAGAAGAGTGAATCGATATTACTTCCACCTATAATATGATCGACAATTGGGTCAAGCTACGCGACCTTAAACAAAGCGCTTTTGGGAGGCACCCCAAATTTATCTTTTGATTGTTTTTGTTTTTGTTCTTAACATATTTGTAGGTAACCGTCGTTTCCCCCCTGCATCTTCAAAATCAGGGAAGCCCTTTCCCCTTCTTCTTCCTTCTCTTTTATCTTGCATCTCTTTTTGTTTTGACTTGCACATTATTTATTTTTTCTTTTTTCTTTTACTTCATACTTAGTTTGAAACATTGGGGATAATGTTTAACTTTAAGTATGGAGGTGTAACTAGTTCTTAATTTAGAAAATCTTCAATTTTTATTTTATTTTATTGTCTTATGTTTTCTTTTAGTTAAGCACTTAAAGCCCAAAAACTAAAAAAAAATCGATAATCGAAAATTTAAATCTTGGAAAGGGACGTTTGGGATATCATCCCATCACACCTCCTAGTACCGTGAGAATCCTTCAAGGGGTATACCTCGGGAAGTCTAAGAGTTAATAAAAAATTATTAGGTTTAAAACTAGTTTCCTTTCGTTTATTATAAAAAAAAAGATAATATCAAAAATTCAAAAAAAAATGAAAAACTTTAAAAAAAAATTCTTATACCCCTCCTACTTGTTGTTTTGTGATTTCTTAGAAATCTAGCTGAGAATGTTTATAAGCATTTTTAGGTTTTTAATTGGCTAAAATTTTGTTTATCATAGCTTGTTAAATCTAAATTTTAGGTAATCTTATTTTAAGAAACATTTTATGGTTTGAGCTTGATTAGAGAATTTTCTTTTGCATGACTTCTCTTTTTATTTTAAGTAGCTTCATTTTGTAGTAAATTTGCTAAACCTCTTTAGATTTCTATTATATTTTCTTCTAGCTTTTTAGATCTTAGGAAATTTAATTTTACTAGAATTTGCTCTCAACATAGTTTAATTTATAAGCTAGAAATCTTTCCTAATCACCCCTTTTGATGGCATATAAAAAAAGTGTTTACAAGATCATATGTCGTGGGAATAAGAGGATAAAATTCATTATTCCCTAAACATGTACACCCAAAATCATTTTAAAAGATTATATGGCATGGAGTAGGAGGATAAAATTCATTACTCCTAAACATATACATTTTGTGTTTTTATTAGAAGAGAATTATAAAAGATTATATGACATGGAGTAAGAGGATAAAATTCATTACTCCTAAACATGTACAAATTAGAAATAAAATTTGAGTTTCAAACATCTCTTCTTATGCCAAAATTTGTGAAATTCCCCTTAGCCAATATCTTTGATCTAGATTTAATTTAAGTTATGGAGAGAGCAATATTTAGTAAGTTACTTTTCTTTAAGTTACTTTTAAGATAGAGTTCTTATAATTTTAATCAAATTTTGTTTTATAATTTCTACAATTTTCTTTGCTAGTTAGTTATTTTGAGAAGTTCTTGCACACTTCCTCTCTTTTCAAATCATTATCATAACTTAGGACTTAATTCCTCCTAGAATTTATCTTTAACTTAACTTTTGGTTAAATGAAATTTTAGTTTATAATTAAAAATTTTATGAATGTCTTATAAATTATGTCTCATACTTTTGCTCTGGAATAACAAAATCTCAAGTATGGGGGTATTTGATAAGTAGTATTTATATAACTTTTTAATTGAAAATTTTGTAATTATTTAATATGAATTTTTCTTTTTATGTGAATTTTAGGTTATAAGTAGTTGTTTTGTAATTTTGATTCTAACTTAGCTTAATTTCAATCTTTGCAGAATTTTGGGAGAAATTGGTGAAATTTACAAGTCACGCCCTCGATCACGCCCGTGACCAAGGGCGTGTAACCTGAAGATCAAGCCAGATTCGATGCCGCGTTATTTGATCCTGTCCATAACAAGTCACGCCCTCGGTCATGCCCGTGACCCTAAGTCACGCCCGTGACCAAGGGCGTGTAAACTTAGAATCTTCCCAGCTTACTGCCGTCGACACGTGGAGATACCGTGGAGAAGTCAACTTAAGTCACGCCCGTGACCCAGATGTCACGGACGTGACTTGCCAGCGTGATCCCTACACACCACCACGGCGAAATTGAACCCACTCCACATTAAATGAAGCCATCCAAGGTCACGCCCGTGACCCACATGTCACAGGCGTGACATATCACTTTTCACCACGCCGTCATGCAAGCCCCATGCCGCTGTCGGATCCAATGTGAACAGTGCTTACACGCCCTTGGTCACTCCCGTGACCGAGTGCGTGTAATTTGGAAATTTTTACCATAAATTGCAGAGTTCTCCTTGAGTCCAGGGTTCAAAAATTTGGAGAGGGGGAGGTGCTGCTAGAGCTGATAGTGAGCTTTTTCATGCTTCTTTCATGTTTTCCCTTACATGTTCTCTCTCTCTTTTCCTTTCATGCAATGTACAAATTTTTCTTTCAATGCAATAGTTTAGTGATCTTGTTATCTTTCTTTGCTAGTGTTGTAATTTCCCTTCAACTTGTAATCATTTTTGGTATCAATAAAATTTAGTTTGCTCTCTTTATTTGTCTCATTCTACCTTAGTTAACTTTCCCTTTATGCAATTTTATTTTTCTTTCTCCTTCCCCTCCACCATGATTAACTAATCTTTTTACCATCATTTAAAACCTTCTCTTAGTTTGCAATTTTTCTCTTTTAGCTAAGTAAAACAAAACCTCAAAAGTCTATTTGATAAGATAATAGTGATTTTCCTCGAAGTAGAAGTAATCAACGCGCCCCGTAGAATACGACCTTAGTATTTCTAAATATCCTATACTATAGACGATAAGGTACACTTGCCTTCATCGTATATAGTTTTGGAAAACATCTTTAACCCTTCGCTTTGCAAAACCTTAAATTTGTATATCAGTTTGGCAAGTAAGTCGGATGAACACTTCCCTTAAGCAAAATTCTAGTCGTGTCTTTTCATTGTATACACACACCGATATGTCATCAGTATGTCTTGATGGAAGCATGAACACTACACTCATAAGTATGACAAGAAGTATACGAGGCATATTATGTAGTATGGGATGCATAATATGTGGTTGTATATGGATCCTCATAGGAGGCAACATGTGACTGTTATGTAGTGTGGGATGCATAACAATCATCACATGGATTCCCATTAGATTTTATTTTTTTCATTACATACGATATTATGTAGTATGGGATGCATAATATTTCATGTGTACATCGTTCATAACATGCATTGAGGCCTTTATTAGAATGCATACCATGACATATACATCATAACATATCATCAACACACGTGCCAAGTTAAAGATCTAAGTGATGACATATGTACACACATGATTTAAGAGGACGATGTTAATCATTCATGCATTTATATCATATGCACAAGAGTCAATAGGATGATGATATATCATCCTAAGTTGAAAGCATAACATCATTTCATGAATTCCAGAGCAAGGTAACATGAAGAGCAAATATCTAATCTTTTCTGATCTGTATCAAGTTTGGATTCTAGTGATATTTAATTTGGTAGGTTTTGAAATTTAGTGAAGGGTTAAGATTTTCTCCAAAACTATATCCGATAAAGGCAAGTGTACCTTATCGTCTATAGTATAGGATATTTAGGAATATCAAGGTCGTATTCCATGAGGCGCGTTGATTACTTCTACTTCGAGGAGAATCACTATTATTTTATCGATGAAAATTTGAGGTGGTTTGTTTTCGCTTAACTAAAATTTAAAACTAAATTCAAACTAAATGAAAAGCTTGAACATTGCATGAAGAGAAAGAGAAATTGACATTGCATAAAAAAAGAGAACATTACTAAGGAGAGAAAAATTTAACCTTGCATGAAAAGGAAGAAATTACTTAACGAGAAAAAGAACATGAAAGAGAAAACTAATTTTATTGAAAATCAAAGAACTATTACAAGCCTTAAATTAAGAGTGCAAGGCTAAGGAAAATGAAAGTTGCAAGCTTAAGAAAACTAGTACACGAAAGTTACACTACAACATTGCATGAAAAAGGGAAGGAGGAGAACATGAAAGCCTTAAGAAACATGAACATTAACTTGAAAAACTCACTCTCAGCTCTAACAGCACCTCCCCATCTCCCAATTTCTGAACCCTGGACTCAAGGAGAGCCTCTGTATTTATAGGTGAAATTTTCAAGTTACACGCCCTCGGTCACGGGCGTGACCAAGGGCGTGTAATCACTGTAACATTGGATCCGGCAGCGGCGTGGGCTTGGCGTGACGGCGGGAGAAAATCGGACATGTCACGGGCGTGATATATGGGTCACGGGCGTGACTCAGGACGGCTTCATTTAATGCGGCATGGGCTAGGCAGACCGCACGGCGGCGTGCTTGGATCACGCGGGAAGGTCACGGGCGTGACTTTGGGTCACGGGCGTGACTTTGGTTGACTTCTCAACGGCAACTTCTCGTCTCGATGGCAGCTCCACGTGGCAGATTCTAATATTACACGCCCATGGTCACGGGCGTGACTTTGGGTCACGGGCGTGACCTGGGGCGTGACTGGGTGTGGACTAGCTCAACAGCACGGCATTGACCTGGACTGGTCTTCAAGTTACACGCCCTTGGTCACGGGCGTGACCGAGGGCATGTAATGCAATATTTTCCCAATTTGTCCAAAAATCTGCAAATATTAAAATTAGGCTAAGTTAGAATCAAAATTACAAAAAGAACTACTTATAACCTAAAATTGACATAAAAAGAAAAAATCATATTAAATAATTACAAAATTTTCTATTAAAAACTTATATAAAAACTACTTTATCAAATACCCCCATACTTGAGGTTTTGCTATTCCAGAGCAAAAGTGTGAGACATTATTTATAAGACATCCTTAAAAAATTTTTAATTTAAAACTAAAATTTCATTTAACCAAAAGTCAAGTTAAGAGTAAATTCAAGGGGGAGTTAAGTCCTAAATTATGATGATAATTTGAAAAGAGGGAAAAATGTTTAGGCAATAACTTCTCAAGAAAATTAAGTAGTTTGACAAAATTGTAGAAATTATAAAACTAAATTAAATTAAAATTATAAGAACTCTATCTTAAAAGAATCTTAAAAAAAAGTAAATTACTAAATATTGCTCTCTCCATAATTTTCAACTAAAACTAGAACAATGATAATTGGCTAAGGGGGATTTCATAAAATTTGGCATAAGAAGAGAAATTTTTGAATGGAGGAAATGGAATTTATCATGAAATTTCCTTCTCTTTTTTTTTCTTACTCTTTTTTTTTTCTCTTCTAATAAAAACCCAAAATGTATATGGTTTAGGAGTAATGAATTTTATCCTCTTACTCCATGCCATATATTCTTTTCAAATATTTTGGGTGCATATGTTTTAGGGAATAATGAATTTTATCCTCTTATTCCCATGACATATGATCTTTTAATACATTTTTTTTATGCCATCAAAGGGGTAGGGTAGGGGAAAAAAAATCTAGCTAGCTTTAAATCATATTGAGAGCAAATTCTAGTAAAATTAAAAATTCCTAAGATCTAAGAAGTTAGAAGAAAATATAATTAAAATCTAAAGAGGTTTAGGAAATTTACTACAAAATGAAGCCATTTAAAAATAAAAAGAGAAGTCATGCTAACAAAATTCTCTAATCAATTTAAAATCATAAGATGATTCTTAAATCAAAATTACCTCAAATTTAAAATTAACAAACTATGATAAGCAAAATTTCAGCCAATTAAAAACTTAAACATGCTTATAAACATTCTCAACTAGATTTCTAAGAAATCACAAAAACAGCAAGGAGGGAAATAAGAATTTTTTGGAATTTTTGATATTATCTTTTTTTTGAATTTTTCTCATTAAAAACTATTTACAAAGAAAGGGAACTAGCTTTAAAACTTAAAAACAATTTTTTTGCAAGTCTTGGACTTCCCAAGGGCTACCCGGTGAAGGGTTCGCAAGGTACTAGGAGGTGTGATGGGATAAAATCCCAAACGTCCCTTTCCAAGATTTAAATTTTTCTGTTTTCTATATATTTTTTTTTTTTGAGTTTTACAAGTGCTAAAATAGAAGAAAACATAAGAAAAAATATATATTTTTTTGTTTTGAAAATTTTCTGATTTAACAACTATTTACAAAAAAGCTATTTACACCCCCATACTTAAAGTTATACATTGTCCCCAATGTTTAAAACTAAGTATGAAGTAAAGGAAAAAAAAGGAGTGCAAAACAAAATAAAAAGGAAATGCATGATAAAAGAGAAGGAAGAAAGAGAAGGGGCTTCCCTGATTTTTGAAGTTTGCGCGGGGAAGCGACGATTACCTACAAAATATATTAAAGAACAAGAGAAGACAATAAAAAGATAACTTTGGGGTGCCTCCCAAAAGCGCTTTGTTTAAGGTCGCGTAGCTTGACCCACTTGCCGGTCATATTAAAGGTTGAAAAACAATTGAATCACTCTTTTCATTTGGTAACTCTCCCGGAAGATATAATTTAAGGCGGTGCCCGTTAACTTTGAAGGTACCTTTTTCCGGGTGGGAAATTAAAATTGTCCCATAGGACCAAACCTCTTTAACAATAAAGGGTCCGGTCCATCGGGATTTTAGTTTTCCCGGAAAAAGGCGAAGGCGGGAATTATAAAGGAGGACGAGATCGCCCGGCGAAAAAGTTTTTGGAAATTTTATATGCTTATCGTGATAAAACTTTGTTCGCTCCTTATATAATTTGTTACTCTCATACGCATTCGCTCTCCACTCATCTAATTCGTTCATTTGAAATTTTCTTTGTTCTCCCGCTAGAGTGGAATCGAGGTTTAAAAATTTAAGCGCCCAAAATGCGCGATGTTCTAATTCGACCGGAAGGTGGCAAGCCTTGCCATAAACCATTCGATACGGTGTACAACCGATAGCGGTCTTGTATGCCGTTCGATAGGCCCATAGCGTGTCATCGAGCTTTATTGCCCAATCCTTCCGATTAATAGAAACCATTTTTTCTAAGATCCGTTTTAATTCTCGATTAACAACTTCAACTTGGCCGCTCGTTTGTGGGTGATATGCAGTGGATAATTTGTGCGTGACACCATATTTTGCTAAGATTTTTGTGAATTGAGTATTGCAAAAATGGGTGCCCCGATCACTCACAATAGCGCGCGGAGTGCCAAATCGAGAGAATAATTTTTTTAAAAAGTTAACAACGACTCGCGCATCGTTGGTGGGGAGAGCTTGCACTTCCGCCCACCTCGACACGTAGTCGACCGCTACTAGAATATACTTATTTGAAAATGAAGGAGGGAGAGGACCAACGAAATCAATGCCCCAAAGATCGAAAATTTCGCATTCTAAGAAAATATTTTGGGGCATCTCATCCCGGCGAGAGATGTTGCCCGACCGCTGGCAGCTGTCGCAAGTACTCACAAGGGTGTGAGCATCTTTGAAGAGCGAGGGCCAATAAAAGCCCGCCTCCAGCGCCTTCCTCGCGGTTCGGTTTGAATGATAATGGCCACCGGATGGTCCCTCGTGACAATGTCGTAAAATTTTAAGACCCTCCTCACTCGAGACGCATCGTCTCACCACTTGGTCTGCGCATACACGGAATAAAAAGGGGTCCTCCCAAAAGTAATTCTTTAAATCAGAAAAGAATTTCTTCTTTTGCTGACTCGAGAATTCTTTCGGCAGGACCCGGGCTACTAAATAGTTAGCCAGATCTGCAAACCAGGGGGTAGATGATGAATTAATATTTTCGAGAGCGAGGAGGCGCTCTTCGGGAAATTTATCATCGATGTCAGATTCTATCAATACTTCCGAGGAGGGATTTTCTAAACGAGAAAGGTGATCGACCGCCAAGTTTTCGGCTCCTCTTTTGTCCCGGATCTCTAAGTCAAACTCCTGCAAGAGGAGGATCCATCGCAAAAGTTGAGGCTTGGCGTCCGATTTGCTTAAAAGATACCTAAGTGCGGAGTGATCCGTGAAGACGATAACTTTCGAGAGGGTGATATATGACCTAAACTTATCGAAGGCAAAAACGATCGCTAGAAGCTCTTTTTCGGTAGTGGTGTAATTCGCTTGTGCCGACGTGAGTGTTTTGCTCGCATAATAAATAGGGTGGAAATATTTACTCACCCGTTGGCCTAAAACGGCACCAACCGCAATGTCACTCGCGTCGCACATGATTTCAAAAGGGAGCGACCAATCCGGCGCGACTAGAATCGGGGAGTTTATAAGTTTTTCTTTAATAAGTTTAAAAGCCGAATGACATTCATTGCTAAAAATAAATGAGGATTCCTTTTCAAGAAGATGGGTTAACGGCTTTGTGATTTTGGAAAAATTTTGTATAAAGCGCCGATAGAACCCCGCGTGGCCTAGGAAACTCCTAATAGCTTTTACGTTTGTGGGAGGGGGGAGTTTTTCAATTACTTCAATCTTGGCCCTGTCGACCTCGATCCCCTTGCCCGAAATTTTATGGCCAAGGACTAGTCCTTCCTTGACCATAAAATGGCATTTTTTCCAATTAAGCGCTAAATTTGTTTCCTCGCATCGCTGCAACACGCGCTCGAGATTTTTTAAACAATTTTCAAAAGAACTCCCGTATACGGAAAAATCGTCCATAAATACTTCCATCACCTCCTCCACTAACTCGTCAAAAATTGCCAGCATACATCTTTGGAATGTAGCTGGCGCGTTACAAAGACCGAATGGCATCCTTCGATAAGCGAAGGTGCCAAAGGGACAAGTGAAAGTGGTTTTCTCTTGGTCGTCGGGCGAAATCGGAATTTGGAAGTATCCCGACAAACCATCGAGAAAACAGTAGTAGGAGTGACCCGAAAGGCGTTCTAAAATTTGGTCGATAAATGGTAGAGGGAAATGATCCTTACGGGTGGCATCATTTAATTTCCGATAGTCGATGCACATCCGCCAACCCGTAACAGTACGGGTTGGGATCAATTCATTATTTTCGTTCGCAACTACCGTAACACCACCTTTCTTTGGCACGACTTGTACTGGGCTAACCCAAGTACTGTCCGATATCGGGTAGATGATTCCCGCGTCCAGAAGTTTTATAACTTCGGCCTTAACGACTTCTTTCATGTTAGGGTTTAGCCGTCGTTGAGGCTGGACTGAATTTCAGGAATTATCTTCGAGAAATATTTTATGAGTGCAGAAAGATGGGTTTATACCCTTAATGTCCGATAATTGCCACGCAATTGCGTGGCGGTGCTTTCTTAAGACTATAGTCAACTCAGAAATTTCTGAGTTGCTAAGATCGGATGAAATGATGACGGGTAGCTTAGACTCTTTTTCCAAAAACAAGTATTTAAGGTGAGGGGGGAGTTGTTTCAACTCTAATTCAGGTGGTTCTTCATAAGAAGTCTTGATTTTTAATTTTTCTAAAAATAATGGTTCGGGTGGTGTGGGGTGAGAGACTTCTTCTTCATCGCAAAAGAGCTCTACGGGCTCGGAATCACTATTCGCCGATGAAACTAACTCGAGGGATGAATCGAACTCATAACACTCTTCTAAGTAAAAACATGAATCGTCATTTTCTAGCGTGTTCCGCATCGAGGAATTTATGCCGAAAGTAACTTCATCGTCTCCAACCCGTAGGAGGAGCTTTCCGTTACTTACGTCGATAATAGCGCGGGAGATGGCTAGGAAGGGGCTGCCGAGTATGAGGGGTACTTCGGCATCCTCTTCGATGTCAAGAATGACAAAATCCACCGGGAAGATGAATTTGACAACCTTGACGAGCACGTCCTCCACTATTCCTATCGGATATTTTAAAGAACGATCCGCTAATTGGATACTCATTCGAGTGGGCCTTGGATTTCCTAGACCTAAGTTTTTGAACAAAGAAAACGGCATAAGGTTGATGCTTGCTCTAAGATCCGTTAAGGCGTGTTTTACTAACGAATTGCCAAAAAGACATGGGATGGAAAACCGTCCCGGGTCATTTGCTTTTTTCGGCAATTTGTTGAGTACAACCGCGGAGCATTCTGCGTTTAAAGAAATATGCGAAATATCTTCTAACTTTTTTTTATTAGAGAGCAACTCCTTAAGATATTTCGCATATTTAGGCATTTGTGAGATAGCCTCGCAGAAAGGAACATTAATATGGATTTGTTTTAAAACATCTAAAAACTTTTTATAATTTTTTTCGGCGCTTTCATTTTTAAATTTCGATGGATACGAAATATTAGAAGTAGGAGCGCGCAGATTTAAAATAGAAGAGTGCGGAGCTATCGTAGCGGGCAAATTCGAAGATGAATTAAAAGTAGGAGGAGGAGGAGAGGAAATTACCTTGGGTTCGTCCTGTTTTTGAACCACCTCCTTCCCGCTTCGGAGTGTAATCGCGTGCGCGCTCTCCTTTGGATTTTGCTCGGTGTTCCCCGGTAGTGCTCCTTGTTGACGCTCAGAAATCATCTTTGCGAGTTGGCCCACTTGATTCTCTAAATTTTTGATTGATCCGGTAAGGTTCCGGATGGTCGTTTCATTTGTAGCAACATATTTTGCAAAAACCTCTTCAATCGGAGAGAGTTTTTGCTGTTGCGGTGGAAAACTGGGTGGATTATAATTTTGAGAAATCAAATTTTGAGGCGGAGTTAAGTTAAGAAGTTGATTAGGGGGAGGTTGATTTAAATTCATAGGACGCTGAGCATTTCCTTGGTTGCTCCATGAGAAATTCGGATGATTCCTATAGCCCGCATTGTAGGTGTTATTATACGGAGCGGTGTTTGGGTTATAGGAAGGCCGAGGTGGATTTCCCATGTAGTCAACATGTTCTTCAATTAAAACGTTATTGGCCCAAGGATGAGTGGCGGAGGAAGCAGACATCTCCGCCACTTGCTTTGTTAAGCGCTCAACTTGTAAAGCCAAATTTGCGTTTGCGTCTATTTCAAAAATTCCGGCCGGCTTATTAGGCCGCGCTCGGGGCATGTTCCATTGATACGCATTTGTGGCCATCTCTTCGAAAAGCTCTTGAGCGGCGATCGGGGTTTTATTATTTAATGTCCCCCCGGCGGCCGAATCAATCATTTGCCTCGTTTGGAGATTTAAGCCATTATAAAAAACTTGCACTTGTTGCCAAGTGGCAAGTGCATGGTGAGGGCATCGACGCAAAAGCTCCTTGAAGCGCTCCCATGTGTCATAGAGAGTCTCCGAGTCGATTTGCATGAACGATGCAATATCCGTGCGCAATTTAGTGGTCTTTGAAGGCAGGAAATATTTATTAAGAAATTTTTCCGCCATTTCGGCCCATGTAGTGATGGATCCCCTAGGTAGGGAGCCCAGCCACTGCTTGGCCTTAGACCGCAAAGAAAAAGGAAAAAGACGTAATCGAATGGCGTCATCGGTGACGCCATTGATCTTAAAAGTGTCGCAGATTTCAAGAAAGTAAGAGATATGTGAATTTGGATCCTCGTCCGGTTGACCATCAAAGGTCACCGATTGTTGCACCATTTGTATGATGCTGGACTTGATCTCAAAATTATTGTTCGCCACCGTGGGGCGAACAATACTCGATTGTGTGCCTTCCAAATTCGGCCGCGCATAATAGGACATGGTCCGTTGCGCGTCCTCATTAGGATTTGGCTCGTTAAGATTAGGAGGATTAAGATTATGATCCATATTTGCTGCGTTAGTGTCCCCGATCGACTCTTCGGATTCTATTTGATTTCCCTGATCACGAGAACGGCGGTGCCTCAAAAGGGTTCGCTCGATCTCCGGATCAAAAGGAAGAATCGAAGTGCTACCTCGGGTCATACACTAGAAAGAGAAGAAAGGAAGAAGAAAAACTAAAAATATTTTTTCTTTTCTTTTTGAAAGTTAGAAAAAGCAAATTAAAATAGAAAGAAGCATGATAAAATTATTAGCTATCCTCTTTTCTAAATATCTACGCAAAGTCCCTGGCAACGGCGCCAAAAACTTGATATTTAATTTGGTAGGTTTTGAAATTTAGTGAAGGGTTAAGATTTTCTCCAAAACTATATCCGATAAAGGCAAGTGTACCTTATCGTCTATAGTATAGGATATTTAGGAATATCAAGGTCGTATTCCACGAGGCGCGTTGATTACTTCTACTTCGAGGAGAATCACTATTATTTTATCGATGAAAATTTGAGGTGGTTTGTATTCGCTTAACTAAAATTTAAAACTAAATTCAAACTAAATGAAAAGCTTGAACATTGCATGAAAAGAAAGAGAAATTGACATTGCATAAAAAAAGAGAACATTACTAAGGAGAGAAAAATTTAACCTTGCATGAAAAGGAAGAAATTACTTAAGGAGAAAAAGAACATGAAAGAGAAAACTAATTTTATTGAAAATCAAAGAACTATTACAAGCCTTAAATTAAGAGTGCAAGGCTAAGGAAAATGAAAGTTGCAAGCTTAAGAAAACTAGTACACGAAAGTTACACTACAACAGTGCATGAAAAAGGGAAGGAGGAGAACATGAAAGCCCTAAGAAACATGAACATTAACTTGAAAAACTCACTCTCAGCTCTAACAGCACCTCCCCATCTCCCAATTTCTGAACCCTGGACTCAAGGAGAGCCTCTGTATTTATAGGAGAAATTTTTAAGTTACACGCCCTCGGTCACGGGCGTGACCAAGGGCGTGTAATCACTGTAACATTGGATCCGGCAGCGGCGTGGGCTTGGCGTGACGGCGGGAGAAAATCAGACATGTCACGGGCGTGACATATGGGTCACGGGCGTGACTCAGGATGGCTTCATTTAATGCGGCATGGGCTAGGCAGACCGCGCGGCGGCGTGCTTGGATCACGCGGGAAGGTCACGGGCGTGACTTTGGGTCACGGGCGTGACTTTGGTTGACTTCTCAACGGCAACTTCTCGTCTCGATGGCAGCTCCACGTGGCAGATTCTAATATTACACGCCCATGGTCACGGGCGTGACTTTGGGTCACGGGCGTGACCTGGGGCGTGACTGGGTGTGGACTAGCTCAACAGCACGGCATCGACCTGGACTGGTCTTCAAGTTACACGCCCTTGGTCACGGGCGTGACCGAGGGCGTGTAATGCAATATTTTCCCAATTTGTCCAAAAATCTGCAAATATTAAAATTAGGCTAAGTTAGAATCAAAATTACAAAAAGAACTACTTATAACCTAAAATTGACATAAAAAGGAAAAATCATATTAAATAATTACAAAAATTTCTATTAAAAACTTATATAAAAACTACTTTATCATCTAGTTTGTTAGCTGTTGTGTCTAATCTCTTCGGTTAGAGGATGAATCCTCAGGTGCGCGCAGTGAAGTAGTGATTGAGGAGTTGCGTCAGGGTAACAAGGCATTGTTGAGTCAAATGGCCGTGAAGCAAAAGCATATTCAGATTTTGATGGCGGCTATTTTTGGGCAGCATCTTAGGGTGTGGAACCCTATTGTGGGTCAGGCTGCGTTGTCAAAGAAGGAAAGGAGGAAAGCTGAGGATGATGGAAGCTCTTGGGTGTCCAACCCTACTTCGAAGAAAGGAAGAAAAGAACGTCTAATTTTTGTGGTCGACTAGGTCATCCTATTTAGAAGTGTTTTAAGAGATTGGGTTCTCAGAAGAAGCTTCAAGTGTGTGAGATTTATAGTGACCCCAAAGGAGATCTGTTTTGTGCTTCTTGTAAGCGGAAGGGGCACGATGTGACCTGTTGCTTCAGAAAGTCTGGAGCTTGCTTCCAGTGCGGTCAGAAAGGGCTTAGGAAGGCTGATTGCTTGCAGTCCCAGCACGCACTGCAGGCATTTCCCATGCAGACTGTTCTGCCACAGCCGCAACAACTGGGCAAGGAAGAGGAGTAGCTAGAGGTGCTGACCAAGGAAGAATCTCAATTTTCTGCTCAGGAAATTTCAGGTAAGATTTTGACCTAATTCTTTTGGGTTGCGATTGTGAATTTGGATTTTCGTTATATCGATAATATGTGTGATTTTACAAGTGAGTTTAAGGTAGAGGTTAATGAGCGTGCGTTCTTTTCGAGTCAAGTTCTACTCGATCTTTTATGTCTAGAGAGTTTTGTAGACGGTCATCGTTAGGTGGTCGATCAATTAGCGGATCCCCTTAATGCTAAGTTTCCCTTAGAGATTCAGTGACGTCGAGTCAGTGCATTCAGGAATGTCCTTTTCCTTTTAGGTGATTCCCTCGCTTAGGTTAATTGGGAGGTGTTGGATTTAGGATACTTTGTCGTGAATTTTGATCAAGGAATGGGTAATATATTTTGAGTGCTGAGAAGAAATCTTATCCGCATCTGTTCTCCTAGTCCTCTTCGCTTAGCGTTTCTATCCAGCGAGTGTTAGCTTTTCCCTCCCTTTGCCCTTTGTGATTCGTTTGCGTTCTAAGTTTCGGGACAAAACTTTCTTTTTGGTGGGGTGACTGTAATGCCCCTGAATTTTCAGGAATTATTTTAATCCTTCTTTGACGTCATAATGACGTAAGGGCGTTACATGAGTGTGGAGTTATCAGTGCGCCATTGTTTGCGCATTATCACGTTCATTCGGTCAAGTCGACCAAATTTTGAAGTGTACCAGAATTGGAAAATTTTACATTAGAAAATTAAATTAATTAATTTTAGAAAGGCCCGTCGAAGTTTCGTTGCGATCCGAACGATATTAGAGCCTCGGTGGTTTTTCAAAGATTTGTAGGTTTATTATTCGCTGTAAACTTTGGAGAATTATATCTCGAGAACGGCTTGTCAGATTTTGATTCCGACTTCTTCGTTGGATTTGTGGCGCCGACTTTTGCCTTCTGTGCAAATTTCGTTCGAATCGGTGTGCGTTCAGCTCTTTGTAATAATATGACAATATTTATATTACTATTATAATATTACTATTACTTTTATTATTATTATTTTTAACGTCATTATAAAATCTCTATATAATAAGATATTTAGTCTTTTTAGGATCCTATTCCATTAAAAACCGATCGAGCACTTAGATTGCATACAATAATATATAAACATTTTTGGAAATCTAAACCGCCATTTTAAGAGGATTTAAAAGGCCAGCTTGACTTCATCTTCTTCCCAAGTTGATTTCTTTTTCCGAGAAGCCAAAACCAGAGAGAGTTGAGAGAGGAGAAGGAGTTTTTCTCCGTGAAGCCTTCTGGTCGCCGTCACGAGAGATCTGGTGTTCTACTTCTTCGCCGGAGCGTAGTTTCGGAAAGCTCTCAGCAAGCTCTTTGCATTTGTGTTCTTCTTCCTGCGCCTTCGTTGGAGTATAGTCGAATTTGAGGCAAGTGGCAGTTTTTCTTTCTCTCCCTTTTTTCCTTTGTTTTTCTTAAGTTTAGAGATATGTGTTTTTCATGATTTATGACTTTAGACTTAATAGATTTTTGTCTTCCTCGAGTAGATCAGAATTGGTCGAGTGTTTCAGATAAGTTGTCTAGTTCGTCGAGTATTTATAAATTCGTCGAGTCATCTCGAGAGGCTAAGATAATCTCTTCGAGTGAAGTTAGATTCGTCGAGTGAACTCATGAGGTTAAGTCCAATTCATCGAGTGAACTCGAGAGGCTAAGTTAAATTTGTCGAGTGAACTTAGATTCGTCGAGTGAACTCGTGAGGTTATGTCCAATTCGTCGAGTGAACTCGAGAGGCTAAGTTAAATTTCTCGAGTGAACTCTTGAGGTTAAGTCCAATTCGTCGAGTGAACTTGAGAGGCTAAGTTAAATTCGTCGAGTGAAGTTAGATTCGTCGAGTGAACTCGTGAGGTTAAGTCCAATTTGTCAAGTGAACTCGAGAGGCTAAGTTAGATTCGTCGAGTGATCTCAATTTGTCGAGTGAACTCGAGAGGCTAAGTTAAATTCGTCGAGTGAAGTTAGATTCATCGAGTGAACTTGTGAGGTTAAGTTCAATTCGTCGAGTGAAGCTTATTTTGTCGAGTAGTTTCGTGTCAATCGACGGATGCTTTCAATAATGTTGTCAAGTGAGTTATGTGACTTTATCGAGTGTTCTCGCTTAGTTTGTCTAAAAGTTTGCCTAAATTCATCTGGTTGAAGTATAAGCAAAAAACCTTCTTCAAAGGTATGCATGTAGCAGTATTTCTTTTCTTGTTTCTCTTCCTTTAATTAAAGTAGTATGATTTATGCTTTGTTTGACTTGGGTTGATTTTTTGATTAAGGTAGGAGCAACTATTTGTTTTTCTTTTATTTCCTTTGGGGTGTTTTGTAAATCCTAAGATTTTGTGTCAGCATGTTTCATAATTTTTCCCAAGTCTTCTTATCAACTGCATGATCCCTTTTGCTTGGTTTAAGCGTTTTGCTGCATGCATTCTACATAGTGGTTGCGTGCTTTCGGTCTATCGACCGCTTGAATTTATCATTTGCATAATTTTGAGACTTCATGTCATCTGCATGACCTATAATCTCCCGTTCTCTTGCATAGTAAGTTATTTCAGCCGACTGCTCAAATCTAAGTCAATTGTCGCCATTGTCGATTCCATTCAATGCATAATCTATTTGCGACTGCATAGTTCAATTTGCATAAGTTCTTTGTTGACTGTATGCATAAAGTTGACTTCATTTATGTTGACTGCAAGATGATCCTACATGGTCAGTGCTGTGGTGATTGCTTCTGTAAGGTTTGTTGACAGCGAGACTTCAATTGCTTGCCCTTTATCAACAGCATGGTCCAGGCCCCTTCTTCTCCGCTGAATCTAAGTACCTTGTTGACTGTTTGGTTCTTTTGGTTATCGTCGGCTTCCTTGTTTCCTTTTTAATCGCTTGGTCCTTTCTATTATTGGTTGCTTCACTCAGATCTTCTTTTTTGGGAAAATCAATGATAGTGTATTGCTTGTGTTTGGCTTTCGTGTTATTCTTATCATTGTTATGTCCCGATACTGAGTCTTGTGTGGTGTCGGCATGCTGAAATCTTAAACCTTTTTATAAGTTGGGTGTTGACCTAAGTATTAAATGATGAATCATGTGCTTACTGCTCCTCTCATCTTAAGTTGCAATTAGATCTATCTGTACTCCTGTTTTTCTGTCTGGCACTCTTTTGTTAGGGCTGTTTATTGTGTGAGCTATGTTTGGTCTGTTGGAGTTTGTTGGTTGTGTGAGCTAAGAGTCACCGCCATAGCACCTATGTTTGGGCTGTTGGTTTGTGTGGACTGGAGTCATCGCCACAACACCCCTGTTTGAGTCTGTTGGTTGTGTGAGCTAAAAGTCACCGCCACAGCGCCTCTATTTGGGCTATTGGTTTATGTGGACTGGAGTAACCGCCACAACACCCCTGTTGGATTGTAGGGTTGTGAGCGTTAGTGGAATGTACCACCATCGCAGTGACTTTTATTTGTGGATCATACACCTGGGGCTTGTGTTGGACTATGTGCCTCCGCCTTAGTACCGTGATTTTCCCGGCGTTAAATGATGCCCTTCTTTGAGCTTACCCGTCTCAAGTGATTGGAATATATATATATACATTATAATATAAATGGCCATTACTTTTGGTGTAGGCATTCCTCTTTCCGAGTGCACTCAATTGAGCTGGCTCGCGTTGTTTTAAGCTAATCATTTCTGAACGGTTAATTTCTCTCTTCCAGCGATGTTTTATTTCTGATTTACTATTAATCCTTGAATATTGAAAACCTTGGTTTTATTCTTGCTGCCACTTGTACTTTTTTGCCGAGGCATTCTTTTCTTATGAATGCCTTAGGCTCGGAGCAGTAGTAGTCTGTGTAGTTGAGTCAGTGTTTTTCGGAGCTGCGGGTTGTTGCAGTTGTTTGCTTTCCCCTCACTAATGTAAGGTAGTTTTTTCTCTTGCCTTAGCTTAGACTTATGGCTTGTTTTCTATGGGTTCGCGTCTATTGTTGATGCCCATAGTTTTATTTTTCTGGTGTTAGATTACTTGCTATATTTTCTTTTATTACTTACTGGTTAAGTTACTTACTTACTCTCTTGGAAGTTTTATATTAGGATGCATGAGTTATTTTATGTACAGAAAAAAACATTCTTGCATAGCATGATTTTAAGTAATGTCACCTACTTTGAAGATCGTAGAAAATCCTTCCTTACTTATACTAAATTTAGAGATGTGCATATCATTGCTGGAATGTTTGATCTTCATGCTCATGTAGGATAAAATTAACCAATTTTTCTGCTGCATACGTATAGTTTCCTACTCATGGACTAGTTGATCCACTGGACCGAGAGACACAGTTTCAAGCTAAAAATGTAAATTATATATTTAAACTTAAGCATATTTATACCTTTTATAAATTTTCTTAAGGAGTGGCTGCCTGAGTGTCTGTAGTTGTCCCCTGTATGACGTGGCATCATGACACGCATTTTCCCCTTGCTCTAATAATATTTATTAATTATTGGGAAAGTGCGGATTGTGACACATATTCTCTTTATTTTTCTTTGATGTATGGTTGGCCCATAAATGATTAGCCGACAGGATCATCGTCTTATGGTGGGGTCCTTCCCGAGTGAAGGTGTCACTGCAAGGCAGCGGTTTTGGGCGGTAAGACACTGGAAGGTAAGAAAAAAGGAGGGTCTTACAAATTTGTTTCAACTCATCCAACTTAGATCCAAAGTAAGGAAGTCCACAACCCTAGGCAACCCCGCTGAAGCATCGTTTGAGGACAAACTAGCAGCGGAAGCAATGGTGTGCCCATGGGAAAAATCACGTTTAATTGCCCATTAAAATGAGATGCTTAGGCCAACCCTTCTAATTAAATCCTTATTCTTATGTAGCCTCCGGTGAACATCGCCACCCGAGCAATGATTCCTACCGTGCAAGATTCCATTCCTCCCCACCGGTTCCCACCCCCTTCCAATAATCGGAGTTGGGTCTGACCTTGACCGCTATCCTGCAAGCTTTCTCACAATAGCAAGCCCCCAACCCTGGGGAAAACTGATTGAGTGCCTTTCGAGGCCTCTACCCACCATCTTATGTAGGGTCTGAGTCGGTGGTACGGACCAAAGAATGGTTAGACACCATTCAGGAGATGCTAGCCGGGATACACTGCCCTTTTAGTATGGCGGTGTCATTGGCTATCGCTGCCTTGGAGTCTCATGCCAAGCGGTTGGTGGAAGTCAGCCTTAGACACCACCTTTGCCGGCCTCGAGTACGCCGACATCACTTGGGAAAAATTCAGGGAGGCATTATTGGAGCATTTTGTGTCGCAGACAGCCAGAGATGAGTTAGAGGAATGGTTCCTTCACCTAAAGCAGGGAAATCTTTCGGTGTTGGAGTATCAGCGGGAGTTCCGAACCTAGCCCACTTCGCCACATCCCCACCAGTTAGATGATTCTGGTTACGCCAAAAGGTTCTACAAAGGCCTCTGAGATGACCTAAGGCAAGCCCTGCTATACGTAGAAGATTCCAGTTTAGCCCAGATCATCAGAGAGGCAAGGAAGCTAGAGGCAGACCAGCTGATGGTGAGGAATAGGAGAAAAAGGACGGCGGAAGATGCAGTGTTTGGCGGCAAGGGGCAGTAGAGGGACAGGTTCATACAATACAGGAGGGGTGGGGGATGACCCCGTCCAGACTTCATATAGGAGCAAAGGCCTCCGACAGTGCTTGCCCCTCAGCCGCTATGGATCGAGGAGCCACCAAGGAAAGGTGGAGGAGCACCTCCCCCACAAATTTGCTACCACTGCCATCAACCGGGAACATCCGCATCAACTGTCCTCAAAGAGTTCCACCACCACCTCCAGCACCACAAGCTCAGCAGCCTAGGGGCTGAGTCCGAGGGCGTGGCCGAGGATTCCACATGCAAGATCGCAGACATGAAAGAGACCAGATGTATGCTCTATATCTTGCTCAATCATGGAACCCGAATAAGGTTATAGCAGGTATGCTACCAGTTTAAAAGTCTTTCCAATTATTAGATTTGTAGATTTGATATAGAATTGTTAGAAAGAGACAACTTAGCCACTTAAACTGCACTATAATTCAGGAATTGTTATCATATGCGGCAAGCCTGCCCATACCTTATTTGTTATAGGAGATTCACATAACTTCATCTCGGAAGATTTTGTCAAGGACTTAGATGAGGTTCGAAACTAAAATGAAGCCACCATGAGGGTGCTTCTCCCCAATGAGACGGAGATTGAAGCAATAACAAAGTTCCTCCTAAAGGTGACCATCGCGGGCCTAACCCTCGATGCTCCGACAACAGTCTTGAAGATGCCAGACTTCAATCTCATCTTGGGGATGAAATGACTCACCTGTAACCATGTTCAGATTGATTGCCAGGTGAGGAAAGTCGTGCTAAGATATGATAACACCTATGTGATCTTCGAAGGTACCATTCCCTCCTCTCGTTATTTACTTTCTTCAACTCAGGCCGTCAATGCCCATTTATAGGGAGACAAAGTCTATTTAATGTGCTTCAAGATGATGGAGATGGAGACTTACCTAATCGATATCCCCATAGTTCATAATTTTCCCGATTTATTTCCAAAAAAACTACCCGGGTTGCCACCGCATAGGGAAAAGGACTTTGAAATTCAGTTAGTATCGGGAGCGAGACCCGTATCCAGTGCTCCCTACAGGATGGCCCCAAAGGAGTTAGCAGAGTTCCGTACCCAGTTGCAGGAGTTGGTAGACTCAGGGTTTGTCCGACCGAGCTCATCACCATGGGGAGCCCTGAGGCTGTTTGTTAAGAAGAAGGATGGGACTCTTTGGTTGTATATCGACTACCGAGAGCTCAACAGACTAACAGTGCAGAACACTTACCCTTTGCCCCGGATTGATGAGTTGTTCGATCAGTTAGAAGGAGTGCACGAGTTCTCAAATTAAGCTGGACTTGAGATCAGGATACTATCAACTGCGGATTTAGGAAGATATTTCAAAAACGGCGTTCAGCAATCGATATGGTCTTTACGAATTCACGATAATAACATTCAGGCTCACAAATGCTCCCTCCGCATTCATGAGTCTAATGAACCATGTATTCGAGACCTACCTTGATGTCTTTGTTATAGTGTTCATAGATGATATACTTATTTATACAAGGATGGAGGAATAACACACGCAACACCTGGCACTCCTACTGGAAAGGCTTAGAGAGCATAAGTTTTATGCTAAATTTAGCAAGTATCAATTCTAGCACAAGGAAATTTCCTTCCTAGGGCATATCATCAGTAGGGCAGGATTAGCAGTGGATCTGACGAAGGTTCAGGCAGTGCGAGACTGGCCCCAGTTGAAAATAACATCAGACATACGGAGTTTCCTGGGACTTGCCAGAGACTACCGGAAGTTCGTGGAGGGATTCTCCAGGACTGCCCTCCCTCTTACGTAATTGACAAAGAAGGACACACCGTTCGTGTGGACTCCGTGGTGCAAAGTAGCTTTCCAAGAGTTAAAGAGAAGACTCGTCTCCTCTCCAATCCTTGCACTCCCATTTGGGAAGGAAGGCTTTCAAGTATAAACATACGTGTCGTACCAGGGAATGAGTGCAGTCTTAATGCAGCACAGACATTTGAGCGCATACACTTCACGACAGTTGAAGAAGCACGAGCAGAACTATCAGATGCATGACTTAGATATGGGAGTAGTAATTTTTGCACAACAAATTTGGAGACACTACTTGTATGGGGTTCACTGAACATCTTTTCAGATTATAAGAACCTCAAGTACGTGGTCACACAGAAGGACTTGAACCTTCGGTAGATAAGGTGAGTAGAGTTTCTATGTGATGATCAGTACACGATGCACTACCATCCCAAAAAGGCAAACACAGTAGCAGATTCACTCAGTAGAAGGGCTAGCACGTATAATGCAGAACCTCCGTTGATGGCCATGGAACTGGTGTAGATGCTGCGAAATATGCATATCACACTGGTATCCAGGGATAACCCCGAGGTCTACAAGGAATATGTATCCTCAATGTGCATAGTATGTGGTATCTGAGATCGGATCAAGGCTGCCCAGAAGCGTGATGCAGAACTAGAACCGATCTTCAAGCCCTTGGAGTTAGGCACCGTTAGGGATTATTCACTGAAAGACGATCTCATGCACTTCCAGAGTAGAATTTATATACCAGTAGGGGATAATATCCGGGAAGATATTCTGATAAAGGCACACAGTATTAGGTATTCAGTGCACCCCGGGATCACTAAAATGGCTGCGGACCTGAAGAGATTGATGTATTGGCCAGGAATGAAGAAGGAAATCATCTGCTTTGTGACCCATTGCAAGGCATGTCAATTGGTGAAGGCCGAATGCAAAAGACCAGGAGGGTTATTGCAGCCATTGCCAGTGCTATAGTGGAAATTCGAGGACATTTCCATGGATTTTGTACATGGGTTACCTCCCTCCTGCTCCGGGCATGACTCCGTCTGGGTTATTTTGGATAGGTTGACAAAAGTGGTCAGGTCTATTCCCGTTAAAAAGGATGCTCCTGTCGGTGTTCAGGTATGATTACTCGTGAAGTAATTGATCACATACCATGGAGTACCCAGATCGATCATGTCGGATCGAGATGGCCGATTTACATCAAGGGAATGGAAGCCGGTTCAGGCATATCTAGGGACACGATTGACAATCAGCACCGCATTCCACCTACAAAGTGACAGTCAGACAGAACGCACTATCCGGACAATGGAGGACATGTTAAGGTTATGCATTCTAGACATTGGAGAGCCATGTGAATGACTATTATCGCTCATCAAATTCTCCTACAATAATAGTCAGCAGTCTAGCATTTGCATGGCTCCCTACGAAACCCTCTACGACAGGAAATGCAAGACCCCATTTTCGTGGATTCAGGATGAGGACCCAAAGGCGCTGGGGTCTGACTATATAGAAGACAAGGACGCTCAGATATGACTGATACGGGATCAAATTTTGGAGGCGCAGAGCAGACAAATTAAGTATTACGACGCACGACATTGCAAGGTGGAATTCCAGGAAGAAGACAGAGTATTTTTGAAAATACGTCCATCACACGGAGTCACACGGGTGAGGCGACTAAAGAAACTCAGTCCAAGGTACATGGGGCCCTATACAATCCTGGAGTTGATTGACCCCTTAGCCTATAGACTAGAGCGGCCGCCAGAGTTGGTCAGGTTGCACGACGTCTTTCATGTCTCCTCATTTAGGAGAGAACACCTTCAACCAGAGTAACCGATTACAATTACGACGGGCCCGATATCATCGGACTGTACAGTCTGTTTGGAGCCAATACAGATTGATGACACAGCCATTCGAGTCTTGCGACAGAAGAAAGTCCCGCTGGTGAAGGTCCTTTGGTCTAATAATGGGCAAGAGGAGCACATATGGGATCCTTTGGACCTGATGCAGCAGCAATACCCGGGACTCTTCGTGTCAGGTAAATAATAATTAGTTAAAATTTTTTGCAATGATTTATCTTAAACAAGAACCCCGAGCACCCAATCTTAATTTCGGGGATGCAATTTTTTTCTTTATGTATTGGGGATTGTAACATCCCACAAACTACTAGACCCCTAGGTTGAATTTTTGTCATGACTATGTCATGACAGAAGAGGATACTGATCAAAAAGTCCTAGGAACCCAAGAGAGTATGTGAATTGCACATTGGGGTGCATTTAACAACTTTTGATGACCTAGCCTAGGAATGACCAGGAGAATTCAGTATGTCAAAGAAACCTCACTACGACCCTTATAACCATTCAAGGAGGTCAATGGGTCACTATGGACTCTTTTGGCTCAACCAAATTGGTCAAGTTGACCAAAGTCAACTTTAGCCAAATTAGGTCAAACCTCCCTAATTGAAGTCAATTGGACTTCATGTGGACAAATTGAACTTACCACTACAAGGAAACCTTCCAAGGGGACCCAATGAACCCAAAATCCCCATCATGGGTCCACCAATTGACCCAAATTGACCAATGCACCCTTTAGGTCAACATAGGTCAATCCTCCACCAATAGGTCCAATTGGCCCCCAAAGCATGCAATTGACCTCACCCCTAGTCTTATAAAATCAAGGGGGATCCAATGGACCCAAAAGCCCCACCATGGGGCCACCAATTAACCCAAATTGATCAAGGTACCCTTTAGGTCAACATTGGTCAATCCTCCACCAATAGGTCCAATTGACCCCCAAAGCATGCATTTGACCTCACCCTAGTCTTATAACATCATGGGGGATCATATGGACCCAAAAGCCCCATGAAGTGGTCATCAATTAACCCAATTTGGCCAAGTCCACTTTCCCCCAATTTTGGTCAAACTCACACCAATTGGCTATATTGGCCCAATTAGTGCATCACCATGACCCAATCAACATTGGGTGGTATCAAGAGCCTCAAGACCAACACATTGGACTAGTCAACCCATTAAATTGACAAAGTCAACCCCAAAGTCAACCCCCAAAGTCAACATTGGTCAAAATGAGCCCTAATTATGAGATTAAGAGCCCTAAATTAAATCCAATTGGGCTAAGCCCTAATCCAAAGCCCATCAAGCCAGCCCACAATCCAAATGACCCTCTAAGCACCTCTGAATTTGAATAATGAGAATCCATGGAGGTAAGATAAGAATTTCACTCATTTGGGGGATAAAGAGGAGGAATTCATGGATCATTTGCCACATGACACCTCCTCTTCTTTCCCAAAGGCAGCCAAGGGGGTTTCCCATGTCTTAGGATTGATCTCCTTTTAATGCCAGCCAATAACCATCAATGGGGGTAGATTTCAAGCCTTGGCCGAACCTCCACCATTGGCTTCTACAAAAGCACCACCCTTTATCCCTAATTGGCCCTTTCAACACCATCATCACCTCACAAGCAGTCGAGCCCAACCCCTGGAGTAGAGATTTGGCCGGAGAACTACAGTTTTGAGCAAGCTCACCGATGACAACTTCAATAATGTCCCCCAAGAGAAATACCCGCTCCACCAATCGCACTCAGGTAGGATCCTTCTCCACTCCACAGGTGCTAGCATTCCCCCCTCTTCCTAATCAAATTGCTGGAGAATTGCTTCAATCACCATATCCATTTTATTATTCCTAATCAAGAAAACAAAAGGTTCCACAGCCCTCCTCTGGCCACCTCAGACCAATCAACCACCACCAGTCGACGACCAAATGTCGACTGATGGTGGTGGTAGAAGGATTTTGCCGGAACCCGTCGGGAACGACCGGGAATCCGCTCGAAAGGAGCTCCAGTATGGTGAAATTGTGGCCCTTGATCCATTGGAGATGATGACGGGGAGCCGTCTGATTTTAAGGAATCCGATAACCGCAGCCCAAATAACATTAAATAGGGAATATTATATTAGGTGTCACCCTTTAACAGGAGTTTATAACTCCATTTTTGACTACCAAAGAGGTTGAATCAGCAAAAGTACTTAATATCAAATATATAGCCCTTGGCCTTAACTTCACATGGGCATGTATTTCATATGAATTGGTGCACCACAACTCCCTAGGCACCTATTTTCGTGCAAGATGTGTTATAAGTGATTGCATGCGTATTTTGCGAATTTATTTGGAAATACTTCATGAATATGAGTGAAATTTAAACCATAGATGTAATATAACCAATTACATACCTTGTCCTAAAATTGGAATTTTTGGAGAATATTTTTCTATAGTATTGGAAATAATTTAATTAATCATGGATGGTGTGATTATTGGGTTATTTGAACTCAAATGCAATCAAATCTTCTCTGGAAGATTAAGTATATTAGTACAAGTGTCTGGTAAATATTTTAGGCCATTTGGACCCATGCATTCTGATAGATCCATATGCAAATGAAACCTAATATAAGGAATTTTAGAAATGTGACATAGGGTGTATTTTGTGAATCTTTCCGAAACCCTTGGGAGAATAAGTCTGAAATTTTTAACATAGGTATAATATACCCAAATACACCCTCTGGACAATAATGAATATTTTTTTGAAAACATTTCCCCATGGTTTTTTATTAATATTTGGTAAAGCTTATATATGTATCACACACGGCTAGACAACACCAAATGACCCCCAAATTTTGGTAGGTGGTGGTGTGGGTCTCTATAAGTCTCTGGTAGAAATCTGAGACCAGATGGCTTCATGCATGTGAAGGAATCCTCTCATACATGCTAAGTGGGAAGTGTTTGTGTGCATATAGCCCGATTATGTAGGTCTGAATTTTTATGGTCAAATCAACTTATCCTAACCCAAAATTTTGGGTGCATGATAACAAGACCATAAATAGGCACTAGTTAAAATTTGAGCCCAATTGGACTCTTGCATGTTAGGGAAATTCACATGCCAATCCTAGGTATTAAAAAGAAGTTCATGAAGGTACTTATGCAATAATGTTTTGAGAATTGAAGGGTATTCCCCTGGTCAATTCTTATGAAACTCAAAACATGCACTTAGGGTTATGAGATAATACACCTTAGAGAAAATTATGAACTTTTGGGTTGATTCCCCTAGGAAATTAGGAATTATATAACTTTATCACAAAAAGCTCAAATGAACACAATAGGGTCAAAACTTTCTGAAAAGTCACGGGACTCTGGGTTTCACTTAGAAGAGTGAGATTACACTCTGTGAAATTTTGTTGGAATTTTTATAAGTGTTATAGCCCTTACTTATTGATTATTCAATTTACCCCCAATTTACTTCACCCCACCTTTAGGTAAGTTAATTAAATTAAAATTGCATGAAATTGGGTATTTGTGTTTATGAGACCATCTGAAACCTCTAGAATTTTTTATTAAATTTATTGTTGAATATTAATGGTACTTCCTTCACAAAGTAGAACTTTGTTGTTTTCATTGAAAAATGGATATGTTGAAATATTGATGCTGTAATATTATAAAAATTAGTAGTTAGACTTGTGTTGTCATTGTGGACCTCTGGAAATTTTATTAGATTTAATTACTGTGCAAACATTATACTTCCTTCACAAAGTGGATCTTTGTTGTTTTTATTGAAAAATGGACATGTTGAAATATTGATGCTGGAATATTATAGAAATTAAAAGTTAGACTTGTGATCTCACTTTGGGACTCTGGAAATTTTATCAGATTTAATTATCGATTAATTACCATACTTCCTTCATAAATTGGATTTTGTACCCTTGGACGTATAATTAATCTTCTGAAATTATTTTAAGGAGAAAAATTATGAAATTCCTCTGAACTTCATTTTGGACCTTAACTAATATCTGGAATTTTATTTGGAGTTATTGGCCTATGACAAAGGGCATATCATGTTCAAATCTAGTCTTACCCGGATTTATAAGAATTATTTAAGTAGGCCCATATATGTTTTTATTATGAGAAAAATTAGAAATATGAACTTTGATATCCCTACAACTTCTGGAACTAGATTGAGCTCTTATTTAGTTACGAATCATATAATCAACCTTGTAAGACATGTGGTTTCACTTAAAGGCAACCGGTCTGCGAATAGTAAAACTGAATTATTAGATTTAGACCCTCCTCTGGTCACCACACCTAGAGTTAGTAACTCCCTGGTGTTGCATATGCATAGTTTAATTGAGATATTAACCATTAGTGGCATACACTAAAAGTAGAGGTCGGGGTGCGATTAGTAAAATTACCAAGCCGAGATTTTGATACGTTAAGCTAAAGGTCATGAGAGGAAATCCACCAGTAATTAGAAGTCCTAATTAATATCAGGTTATGGAACCCTTATATAAGTAAGGGAAATATAGTAAATAATCTTCATCTCAAATATGGGATGAAGTGGTACAAGGCCTATTTGCCCTGCGAGTGGTAGGATCAGTGTTTTCTAAGGGGACTGGACAGTCTGATGAGCTGAGGCTCGGAGAAATACAAATCAAGAGGTGGTTACTTATTACATTGTTTGTGGATACCCTGTGTGTTCTTAGAGGCGTACATAAGGTCTACGCCGGGAGGTGTTAATAGAAGCCTAGAAGTGGACATGCCCGATCCACTGCCCATGTTTCCCTCAATGGGGTACCTGAGTTGACATACCTGAATAGAGGGAACTTAAAAGGTCTGTACGTACAAAGTTGAGTGGGTGAGTTGCATCATTGCATAGCATTGCATCATTGCATAAACAAAACCTCATTGTATAAATTAGTATGGGCTCTTTTGTACGATGAGTTTACCTTAGTGCCAGATCCCCTATCTTATAAGTTTGTATGGGCATTCTTATAAGATAGGGTTACTTTCGTATCTGCTTTCCTTATATAGATACTCTGCTTACTTTTCTAATACGATTATTATGGTTTGTTGTTGTACTATACTACCATCATTAGAACTTTTGGACTATTATTCTATTACATATGTCATTTTAGTAGAAGTGCTAGAGATAGACCATTTCCTGTTTATAATGGTGCTAAATATGGACACTATCATTTGCATTGATTTGGTTACCCCTTGTTACCTTTCTCTTCATCCTCCCCGCCGACGCCTAGGAGTCGTGGGTGGAGTGGACGAGGAATCAGCTTAGTCTTATAGACTAATGGTCAGATGTGGCATAACAACAGGAGCACTAAGATGAGCAGACCCACAATCGGAGGGAGGAACCTAACATGGTGGCCAGGCCCAGACATGGACTCTCAGCTGCTGCATGGAGGGCACCTGTGAGATACCATCTTCTGAATGCGGTCTTCCATCCCTTCCTAAATCAGTTTATAAGTTGCTTGACAATGTCAATGGAGAAATGTAATGAGGAATGATTGTATTGGGGCTTAAGCTCCTTTTTGTTTCCAACACTCTCTTTTTTGTACTTTAATTATCAAGTATCTCATTGGACAAGCATTTTTAATTATTATGTGATTGTTGTGGACATATTCTCTTTATTATTCTGTGAAGTATGGTTGGCCGGGATAAATGATTAGTCGGTAGGATCGACGTCTTGTGGTGGGGTCCTTCCCGAGTGAAGGTGTCACCGCAAGGTGGCAGTTTTGGGAGGTAAGACCCAGGACTGTAAGAAAAAAAAGGAGGTTCTTACACTTGAAACCCCTACTCCATTCACATTTTTGACAACGAAAATTAACTTTATTTTATAGGTTTATAAAATTCCACTTTTCAATTGATCCATCAAGGAGTCTAGTCAACTCAATTGACCGCGTGAGCGGTCTAGCTGAGTATGTGTTACTCATTCCTCGACCATGACCTAAACCTATCAGTTTCTCAAGAGCTAAGCAAATGACCTCAGAGTCAAATTTGCATAGCTTTGTTAGACTCTTGAAGTCCATGCGAATTCAATGAAGTCTACCACGCTCAATTCCGATGAGCATCAGAGAAATTAGCGTGTTGACCCCACTTTAAGTAACATTTCCACCCCAAAAAGTGGGAATTGAGTAAACAACCTCAGAATCATTCCTATTAGCGTCGTTAGACTCGTGAAGCTGATTAGACTCCAATGACTTTAAGTAACAAAATTATTCAAAAAGATGAAATTGAGAAAACGGCCTCGAAATTGATCCCATTTAGTTTTGTTAGATTGTAATGATAATATGAGTTCAATGGAGTCATTTGTTTGCAATTCCAACATCATTTGAGTGGTTTTTGACATTTAAGTCTTATCGGGCCACAAACGCTCCAGAGAGCATAAAATGAGTAAACTAACTCGAAATTGATTGTGGATCATTTCGATGGGTGTGTAATGATTAGATGGTCATAATAGGCCATCCATAACAAATTCCGAGTTTTGTAGAGCAATATATGATTGTTTGAATAACAATAATAATAATAATAATAACAATCTTAATTATAATTATTATTTATATACATTTATATGTATATATATGAGTAACATTTTAGGTTAAATTTGTACGCCTAGATCGATCGGTGTCGTCATCCTCCTCCACATACAAGGCCCAAATCCTCCTCCTCCCTCCATTTCTCCTGGCAACACCTTCTTTTCCGGCGAGATCCTTCCTCCGGCGACCCTTCTCCACTCTTTCCCCGATGAGATCTCTCCAGGGCTAAGCTGCTCGATTCTGTAAATAGAAGTTGCACCTATTGTTTGGAACCTACCTACAATGTTCCTGATTTGAAGAAAACCTCAGGTCAAAGGTAAATACACTTTTAATTTGATGCATTCGTTTAGAATATTGTTTTCAGGTCCTAGATAGTGCATGCCTATCATATGGCTAGACTTAGTGTCATCAAACACCATGTCGACCTATGATCTAGACTATATTAGATGTGTCACAAACTTATTAACATAAGTAATAAAGGTCTGTGAAAGAGGTTAGATCTTAAAGTTACTCTAGAGGGGGGGAGGGTGAATAGAGTATTAAAAAGTTTTTCACTTAATTTTATAGCGGAATTAAAATAGTGTTACTTATATGTGTATTGAGTGAGGAATAAAAACAAACTAAAGAAAGCACACAACACAGCACAAAAAATAATCACAACACAGAGGACACAAGGATTTTTATAGTAGTTCCCCAATAAACCTGGGTACGTCTACTCTTCTACCACACTTGGTAGGATTCCACTAGGTTATTGATCAGGTGCCCTATCACCAAGGGGTTTTTGATCAGGTGTCCACACACCAAGTGAGCTTTTGATCAGGTGCTCTAACCCAACCACAGGTTTTTGTTCAGGTGCCCTATCACCAAGGAGTTAACTTTTGAAGGGAGTTAGAACCCTGTACAAGGTGGGATAAAGAGGGTTAGATGTTCTTATCTGTCAATAATCTGAGATAAGACTCTAGTGGAATGATGTTGTAAAGCTTCCCCTGTCTGATTGAAATTGTTGACAGCTTGAGGATGGAGCTTTCTCTTGAAACATATATCTTCCTTGATCTTCCTGATAGCTGATGAATCTGAGAGACAGAAGTTTCTCAGATTGTTTGTTGCTCTTTGAAGATCTGAACTTGCAACAGAGACTGAGAGATTGATCTTGATGATGTTGTTCTCAGAGAATGAAATGTGCTGCTTGAGGAAGATGATCTTTCTTTTTGACTGAATGAATATTTCTCTCGACTGATACTCTGATCTTTTCTTTCTGTTACTAATATGTTTCTACTGGTATCCTTATTCCTTTAGAGAGAATGATAGTAGATTTGAAATTCAAATCTCTGAATTGGAATAGAATAATCAGCATTAATTATTTCCTTGGAACTGCAACTGATTCAGCAAATCTGATATACTTTATATCTTTTTCCTTTTCCATGAAATTGTCCATTCCCAAAATATGTCAACAACTATTTTCTCAGGAAGAGAATTGAGAAGGGAATAAACAAAGAAAGGATAAAATCTTGCCTTATCTGGAAGAATAAATCCATTGCTGATAGTCGAACTGAGTTCTGAGAAAATATAACTGATCTGAATAAGCTGAGAGAAAATTCGTCGAGCTGAGATAGAAATTCGTCGATCTGAAAGTAGAGTTTGTTGAACTGAACATCTGATACTGATTCATCGAACACAGACTGGAGTTTGTCGATTTGAAGTTAGAGTTCGTCGAACTGAAGAATTCGTCGACCGCTGAGCCGCTGGGAATGAAGCAAGTCGTTCGTCGAACGCAGAATGCAAGACGTTCGTCGAATGTAGTATTGAGTTCGTCGAACGCAGAAACTTAGAGATTTCCTAAGTTCTAGCTATCTTATCAGCCTAAAACTATGACCCTTAGACTATACATTGTGGGTCCACTTAGTCCTATTCAACACATAGTAATCCTAGCCCAAATCAGTAATAGGGTTGTTCTAACAATCTCCCCCTATTTGGGTTAGGATACTATTTGACAAATTTCAAATAATAAACAATGAAAAAAAACTAGCAGAGCATATATATATCTGACAGAATTTAAATATTTCAGCAGATAGAGAATATGATACTCTGAGTTTAACAATATTAGAATGAAATAGAAATATAACAAAAACAAATAGGTCTGAACTTTTTACTCAGAAGGAGGCTTGAATATTATCTGTCTGTTGAGATTTTCTGATTCTTTCTTGCTCATATAAAGATCCTGAGCTCCCAGTATAGTTTGAGATTTGACTTGAGGAACTACTGCTTCTGGGTGCTTCTCTAAATACTCTTCAGCATTGAACAAATTCTTTGATTTGTACTTTTCAAATTCTTTTCTTCTGAATTCTGACATGGTAGAGTATTTGGAGAAATCTGCCTTCAGCTTTTGCTTTATTAATCTGAGCTGTTGCTACAGATTCTTTGAATCTTGCCATTTGAGATATCCTCTCCTCTTCTAGATTGGGAGAAGTAAGCCTATCATCAATTTCATTGGCCTTATAGGATGGCTGAGTAGGAGGATTTCTTTGCCTATGCAATGATCCATCAGATACTTGAAACTTATATCTTAAAGAACTGGATCTGGAAGAACTAGAAGGAGGTCTGGAAGACCTAGATCTTTGAGAACCACTGGAATTGATTTGTCTCTTGGAATGCTGAGAATAAGATCTTTGAGAGGAGGAAGAAACACTTGCTGATCTAGTTGCACCTGCTGCTGGAGGAGGAGGAGGAGGATGGTTATACTTGATAGGCTTGTCAGAGTAGTAACCAGTCTTCTTCATCTTCTTTCTTCTATTTGCCTCATTTCTGGAAATTCTCATCCAGGCTGGAGAATCCCTGGTGAGTGTGATATTGTGCAATATGTAGTAGGGAATATCATTATTTGGATTTGAAGGCTTAGGAGCAGCCTTTGACTTTGACTTAGCTTTTCTTTTATTTGATGATTTATCATCTGAATCATCATCATCACTATCATCATCATCATCAGATGATGATTGAGGATTATCATAAAGATCATCAATAAGTTTAAGTACTTTATCATCAATCTTCTTCACAACATCAACTTTCTTAACATTGACATCTTGATCTTGAACTGGAACTGGAATTGAAACTAGAACTTCTACTTCAAAATTCTTGAGAAGTTCTTTCTACAGAACTTTATCAATAGGAGCAGTATAAGGAACAACTGCTTTTGAAACCACTTGAAATTATGGCAAACTATTGAAAATTGCATTGAACTGAGAAAGCAAGGAAATAATATCTACAGATGGATTAATAGATATATTCTTTATTTCTTCTATAGCTAGAATCACTGATTCTTCTGAGAGTTCTGTCATCTCTAAATCATAATCTATAACAAAATCTTCTTGAACTAAAGCTTCAAACAAAATTGCATCTGAACTGCCAACTGCAATGACTGGTGCTTCTTCACTAGGCATCTCCCCCTGCCTAGTTTCAGGAAAACCTGAATCTAGGCCCCTTGAAGAAGGGACAGAATAAGAGGATGAAGGAAAGGAAGCTAGTTTAGCAGAAAGGTCAGACAGAGCTTGAAGCACTAGAGCAAGCTTTGCATCCAGAAGTGCTTCTAGCTTAGGAGCAATGTGATCAAAGATATGATCAGCAGCTGATGAGAAATCAATTATAAAAAATCTTGATTATGGTGAGAGGATGATGGGATGGAAAATGGAAGAGAGATGTTGGTGACATGTGTTATGGATGGATTAATATGTTCATGAATAGGAACATGAGGGTGGATAGGTGATTGTGGATGAATAGGTGACTGAGGGATAATGGGTGACTGAGGTGGAGAGATATTATGAGGGATAGGAGATTGAGGAAGGGTAGGTGATTGAGGTGGAGATGAGATGTTTAAAGATGAAGAATGTTGGATGGGTGAATGAATGTCATTGAAAGATGAGGGCTCTTCAGATGGATGAGTCTGAAGAATAGGAGATGATGGTAATGAGGATGAAGGGATAATGGGATAATTTGGAGGAGGGATGACTTCAGAGGAGACAAGGGGTGGATATGGAAGAGGAAGAGAAGAAACAACAGGAGGAGCTTCTGGAGGGGTTGAGGGAGTGACCTGCACAGTCCTTGTGCCTTCTGAAGCTGGCCTGGGGGCATCGACCCTTGGAATCTTCTTAGGAATTACTCTTTACCATTTTCCAAACAAGGCTGATATTAGCCACTTACTTGCATTGATAAAGACCTTAGGAGAGACCAGAAGGTCTGGATTCCTCTCTTGAAGAAATATTCCCAATATTCTTCCATAACCAACATTTACCTTGCTGATTTTCTTCCTTAATGATTCAAAGATAATCATTCCCCAGTTAATCTTCTTTTTCTCAACCAAGGCCACCATCACCAGAAATTGGTGCCTTGTAATGTAGTCATGAGCTGAGGTTTTCCCAAGCAACACCTTGCCCACTACATCAGCTAAGAACTTATATTGAATTGACAAATTTTTCTTTAACAAATGGTTAGGGTTTCCATTGGAATGACCCATTTTAACCAAAGCCTCATCAAAATCAACAGAAGATATATCCACATCTTCATTTCCATTCACAAATCCAAAAACATCTGATAAAATTTCAGGGGTTAGAAGAACCTGGTGTCCTGAAATGCTTCCAGATAAAATGTCATTCTCTGACTTGACTGTATAAGCCCATTCTTTGATTTCAGCCACTAGTAACTTGATTCTTGTTGTCATCATCTTCCTTAACTGCTGTTCTTCAAATAAACTGAGGATGTCCTGGAAAACCTGGTCTGATTGTGCAAATGATTCCATATCGATATCAAAACCAGCATCGAATTTCATTGAGGACAAGATCCCTAGAGAAATTGCCATAGTTCCTGCAAAAAAAGTACGATCAAGCGCAAAGGGGAACAGGAGGGAAAAGCGAGTTCTGTAGGCGCAAAGATGAAATAAGATGAAAGCTTTGATTATATAGAGAGATCGGAGAAGGGCGCACACTTTCGTAGAACAGGGTTTGGCTAAACCTAATAGAATCAGAAGTCGAAAAGACTTAGGGCTTCGTCTGACTGCGTTCGACAAAAATTTAATTTTTGTCGATCTCCGTTCGACGATCGCGCTTGTCTTAGTCGATCCTGAACTATTAAGTATCGTCGATCTCCGTTCGATGAATGATAGCATTTCGTAGTTCTCCGTTCGACGAAATGAGGGGATAAATAGAAAATTTAATTTTTATCAGATTGAATCTCCATCTATCATTCCTAGCTGATTTATAAAGAAAATATGTTTCTTTTCATCCAATGGCTTGGTGAAAATATCAGCTCTTTGTAAGTCAGTAGGAATAAATTGTAGGCAAATTTTATTTTTATCCACATTATCTCTGATAAAGTGGTGCCTAATTTCTATGTGTTTAGTCCTACTATGGAGAACTGGATTTTGTGCTATAGATATTGCACTAGTATTGTCACAAAATATAATTCAATTACTTAGATTGACACCATAGTCTAGGAGCTGATTTTGTTTCCATAATATCTGTGAGCAGCAACTGCCTATAGCTAAGTATTCAGCTTCAGCTGTTGATGTAGACACAAATGTTTATTTCTTACAAAACCAAGACACAAGCCTATCACCAAGAAACTAGCAAGTTTCTGATGTGCTTTTCCTGTCTACTCTGCATCCAGCATAATCAGAATCTGAGAATCCAGTTAATTCAAATTCTGATGTTGTTGGATACCAGAGTCCTAGATTAGGACAACCCTTTATATATCTCAAAATTCTTTTTAATAAAATTAGGTGAGATTCTTTGGGGTTAACTTGGAACTAGCACAAATACAGGTAGCAAACATTATATCAGGCCTACTTGCTGTTAAATAAAGTAATGAGCCAACAATTGCTCTATATACTTTCTGATCAACAGGTTTCCCTGATTCATCAGTGTCAACACCAACATTTGAGGGCATGAGTGTTTTCATGGTGGAAGCATCAAACATACCAAACCTTTTCACTAATTCCTTAGCATACTTGGATTGTGATATGAATATGCCATTTGGAGTTTGCTTCACTTGAAGACCAAGGAAGTATGATAATTCACCCATACTACTCATTTGAAATTTAGATTGCATTAGGTTAGAGAACCTTTTGCATAGATTTGAATCAGTAGAGCTAAAAATAATATCATCTACATATATTTGAACTAGTAAAGTTTGATTTTTATGTATCATGAAAAATAGGGTTTTATCAACTATGCCTCTACAGAACTTATTTTCCAAAAGAAAATTAGCTAAGGTCTCATACCATGCTTTGGGAGCTTGTTTGAGACCATAGAGAGCTTTATTAAGCTTAAATACATAGGAGGAGTGAGTTGGAGAGATGAAACCTGGTGGTTGTTCCACATAGACTTCTTCTTCGATGTCTCCATTCAAGAATGCACTTTTCATATCCATCTGGTATACTTTGAATTTCTTGAATACAGCAAAGGACAGAAAAATCATGATAGCTTCAAGTCTTGCAACAGGAGCAAAGGTCTGATCATAGTCAATTCCTTCTTCCTGTAAATATCCTTGGGCTACCAATCTTGCTTTGTTTCTGACTATGTTGCCTTGATCATCAAGCTTATTCCTAAAGACCCACTTAGTGCCAATAACTGGATGGCCTTTTGGTCTTGGAACCAAATCCCATACCTTGTTCCTTTTAAATTGATTGAGCTCCTCTTGCATTGCAAGAATCTGGTTTGGATCTTGTTCTGCATCTTTTATGGTTTGAGGTTCAACCTGGGATAGGAAATAAGTGTGCATCTCATTTTGCTGTAGTTGATGCCTTGTTTGAACACCTGCTGAAATATCACCAATGACTTGAGATATTGGATGATCTCTAACTGTGATGTGATCAACAGTTGGAGTTGGTTCAGCAATAGTATCCACTTGGGGAATTTGATCAACTGTCATTTGATTTGAATTGTCAGCAAGATCAAGATTATCCTCTCTTCTTCACTGTCTTCAAGACTTTGAGTTGATGGAAGTGAAGACTCTTCTTTTTGTAGATCTAGTCCATTGAGCTCTTCACATAGAGATGGTACCTGCAAGGTATTTTTGGTAGAGGTGGTATTCCTCTCCTCAATTAACATGTCAGTTTCATCAAAGGATACATGCATGGACTCTTCTATCTTAAGAGTAGATTTATTGTAAACTCTGTATGCTTTACTAGAAAGAGAATATCCAAGGAATATGTCTTCAACAACTTTTGCTTCAAACTTCCTTATATACTTCTTGTCATTGTTATGCACATAGCATTTACAGTCAAATATCTTAAAATAGTTAACCTTAGGCTTTTTATTCATAAGTAATTCATAGGGAGTTTTGTCCTTAAGTTTATGTATCAGGGCTTCTATTCAACACATAATTTGTTGTGTTCACTGCCTATGCCCAAAAGGAGAGTGGCAAGTTTGCATCAGCAAGCAATGTAGTTGTTGATTCAATTAGGGTTCTATTTTTCCTTTCAGCTACCCCATTTTGTTGAGGAGTTCTAGGAGTAGAGAAACATTGCCTGATCCCTTCTTTTCCACAGAATTCTTTCATCAGAAGAGATTCAAACTCAGTGCCATGATCACTTCTTATCAATGCAACTAGAGTAGAGCACTTAATCTTGATGGACCTGAGAAAGTCTGTCAGAACACTGAAGGTGTCAGATTTGTTCCTAAAAAGAACACCCAAGTGAATCTTGAGAAGTCATCTACAATAAATAGAGAGTAATGCTTCCCTCCTAGACTTTGTATTGCAGTAGGCCCAAAAAGTCCAAATACAGTAAATACAAAATCCTAGGTGAATCACTCTTGGATAAAGATTTAAAACTACTTCTAGTTTGCTTACCTAATTGACAA